>OZ024797.1:19713476-20213501 GCA_964017045.1 Omphiscola glabra
TGTTAGGCTAGTAAGATGTGTGTGTTATGCTAGTGAGATGTGTGTGTTAGGCTAGTGAGATGTGTGTGTTAGGCTAGTGAGATGTGTGTGTTAGGCTAGTGAGATGTGTGTGTTAGGCTAGTGAGATGTGTGTGTTAGGCTAGTGAGATGTGTGTGTTAGGCTAGTGAGATGTGTGTGCTATGCTAGTGAGATGTGTGTGTTAGGCTAGTGAGATGTGTGTGTTAGGCTAGTGAGATGTGTGTGTTAGGCTAGTGAGATGTGTGTGTTAGGCTAGTGAGATGTGTGTGTTAAGCTAGTGAGATGTGTGTGTTAGGCTAGTGAGATGTGTGTGTTAGGCTAGTGAGATGTGTGTGTTAGGCTAGTGAGATGTGTGTGTTAGACTAGTGAGATGTGTGTGTTAGGCTAGTGAGATGTGTGTGTTAGGCTAGTGAGATATGTGTGTTAGGCTAGTGAGATGTGTGTGTTAGGCTAGTGACATGTGTGTGTTAGGCTAGTGAGATGTGTGTGTTAGGCTAGTGAGATGTGTGTGTTAGACTAGTGAGATGTGTGTGTTAGGCTAGTGAGATGTGTGTTTTATGCTAGTGAGATGTGTGTGTTAGGCTAGTGAGATGTGTGTGTTAGGCTAGTGAGATGTGTGTGTTAGACTAGTGAGTTGTGTGTGTTAGGCTAGTGAGATGGGTGTGCTATGCTAGTGAGATGTGTGTGTTAGGCTAGTGAGATGTGTGTGTTAGGCTAGTGAGATGTGTGTGTTAGGCTAGTGAGATGTGTGTGTTAGGCTAGTGAGATGTGTGTGTTAGGCTAGTGAA
This sequence comes from Omphiscola glabra, assembly GCA_964017045.1. Classification (NCBI taxonomy): domain Eukaryota; kingdom Metazoa; phylum Mollusca; class Gastropoda; family Lymnaeidae; genus Omphiscola; species Omphiscola glabra. The sequence goes on from OZ024797.1 coordinate 19,714,284, forward strand.
ATGTGTGTGTTAGACTAGTGAGATGTGTGTGTTAGGCTAGTGAGATGTGTGTGTTAGGCTAGTGAGATGTGTGTGTTAGGCTAGTGAGATGTGTGTGTTAGGCTAGTGACATGTGTGTGTTAGGCTAGTGAGATGTGTGTGTTAGGCTAGTGAGATGTGTGTGTTAGACTAGTGAGATGTGTGTGTTAGGCTAGTGAGATGTGTGTGTTATGCTAGTGAGATGTGTGTGTTAGGCTAGTGAGATGTGTGTGTTAGGCTAGTGAGATGTGTGTGTTAGGCTAGTGAGATGTGTGTGTTAGGCTAGTGAGATGTGTGTGTTAGGCTAGTGAGATGTGTGTGTTAGGCTAGTGAGATGTGTGTGTTAGGCTAGTGAGATGTGTGTGTTAGGCTAGTGAGATGTGTGTGTTAGGCTAGTGAGATGTGTGTGTTATGCTAGTGAGATGTGTGTGTTATGCTAGTGAGATGTGTGTGTTAGGCTAGTGAGATGTGTGTGTTAGGCTAGTGAGATGTGTGTGTTAGGCTAGTGAGATGTGTGTGTTAGGCTAGTGAGATGTGTGTGTTAGGCTAGTGAGATGGATGTGCTAGGCTAGTTAGATGTGTCTGCTAGGCTAGTGAGATGGATGTGCTAGGCTAGTTAGATGTGTCTGCTAGGCTAGTGAGATGGATGTGCTAGGCTAGTTAGATGTGTCTGCTAGGCTAGTGAGATGGATGTGCTAGGCTAGTGAGATGGATGTGCTAGGCTAGTGAGATGTGTGTGTTAGGCTAGTGAGATGTGTGTGTTAGGATAGTGAGATGTGTGTGTTAGGCTAGTGAGATGTGTGTGTTAGGCTAGTGAGATGGATGTGCTAGGCTAGTGAGATGTGTGTGTTAGGCTAGTGAGATGTGTGTGTTAGGATAGTGAGATGTGTGTGTTAGGCTAGTGAGATGTGTGTGTTAGGCTAGTGAGATGGATGTGCTAGGCTAGTGAGATGTGTGTGTTAGGCTAGTTAGATGTGTCTGCTAGGCTAGTGAGATGGATGTGCTAGGCTAGTTAGATGTGTCTGCTAGGCTACTGCGATGGGTGTGCTAGGCTAGTGAGATGGATGTGCTAGGCTAGTTAGATGTGTCTGCTAGGCTAGTGAGATGGATGTGCTAGGCTAGTTAGATGTGTCTGCTAGGCTAGTGAGATGGATGTGCTAGGCTAGTTAGATGTGTCTGCTAGGCTACTGCGATGGGTGTGCTAGGCTAGTGAGATGGATGTGCTAGGCTAGTTAGATGTGTCTGCTAGGCTAGTGCGATGTGTGTGCTAGGCTACTGCGATGTGTGTGCTGGGCTACTGAGATGGGTGTGCTGGACTACTGAGATGGGTGTGCTGGGCTACTGAGATGGGTGTGCTTCGCTACAGCGATGGGTGTGCTTTCAAACCTACTTTAATTCTGAATTGATCATAGTATGAGTAACATCATTCAGAAACTTGAACGGCTTGGGTAGAGGGGTGGAGTGGGGAAAGACTTGGTCTGTTATCGGGATGTGATTAAAGTGGGGGGGGGGGGGGCGAGGGGGGGGGGACGGACAATGCTAAAAAAATGTTGAAGATAATTAACTGAGGTGAAAATAAAGAGGCTCGAATGACGTATGTATGTCCCACAATTAAAATTAGTATTGTTAGACCTTTCATTCCAGGAATGTCAGACCTTATTAACAACTCATAAAACAAACGCAATTTAGTGGACCTCTAGTTCAAGGCTTCTCCTGCTTACGTCATGGGTGACCCACACACTCCACCTCCATCTCCGAAGTCTTCCACTGCTTTAAACTGATTCGCGACTAATGTAAAATCTCGATTGTTTTAGTAAGCGTACGCTGTCTCGCCTTCAAGGAAATGTACACATCAAAAAAAAGAAACTCGCCTTCAAGGAAATGTACACATCAAAAAAAAGAAACTCGCCTTCAAGGAAATGTACACATCAAAAAAAAGAAACTCGCCTTCAAGGAAATGTACACATCAAAAAAAAGAAACTCGCCTTCAAGGAAATGTGCACATCAAAAAAAAGAAACTCGCCTTCAAGGAAATGTGCACATCAAAAAAAAGAAACTCGCCTTCAAGGAAATGTGCACATCAAAAAAAAGAAACTCGCCTTCAAGGAAATGTACACATCAAAAAAAAGAAAGAAAAGAAGCCAGCTGAAAGTCGTTTCTAACATCTTCAAGGCTGCAAATTGAGTCAAACACAGACCGGATTTCTTCATGCACTTGTAGTTGCAACGTGATCAACAGACAAAGGATAGCAACGAAAATAAATCAGTGGAACATAAAAACTATATCGTTTAAGGTCGTCCTAATAAAAGTTCAACGTGGTGGTTAGATCTGCAAAGTTGGCGGTTAGATCTGTAAAGTTGGCGGTTAGATCTGCAAAGTTGGCGGTTAGATCTACAACGTGGCGGTTAGATCTGCAAAGTTGGCGGTTAGATCTGCAACGTGGCGGTTAGATCTACAACGTGGCGGTTAGATCTGCAACTTGGCGGTTAGATCTCCAACGTGGCGGTTAGATCTGCAACGTGGCGGTTAGATCTCCAACGTGGCGGTTAGATCTACAACGTGGCGGTTAGATCTGCAAAGTTGGCGGTTAGATCTGCAAAGTTGGCGGCTAGATCCGCAAAGTTGGCGATTAGATCTGCAGCTTGGCGGTTAGATCTGCAAAGTTGGCGGTTAGATCTGCAAAGTTGGCGGTTAGATCTGCAAAGTTGGCGGTTAGATCTGCAATTGGCGGTTAGGTCTGCAGCTTAGCGGTTAGATCTGCAAAGTTGGCGGTTAGATCTGCAGCTTGGCGGTTAGATCTGCAGCTTGGCGGTTAGATCTGCCGCTTGGCGGTTAGATTTGCATCGAATTCAGACTTCTACGGGTTGAGTTTAGTATTTTGAGTGAATGTTTGTCTTAAGTCAATGATCCTATTCATTTTGACTTCAGCATTTTAGAGACACATACAAGAAAAAGAACAAAAAGAGAAACACGAAATAGGAAACAAAATACGCTCAACAAACAACATACAAACAGCAAAAAAGCAATAAAAAAAAGAACCAAAAAAACCCAAACAAACAAGAAACAAATATACACAACAAACAAACAAACAGCACATAAGCATAACAGACAAACAAAACAAGTTCCATGCACTTTGTTAAACAACAAAAAAAGGACATACTTGTTTTAAAAAATTGAAGTTCTTTGTGGTCCAGATAGTGTTAGGAAAAGGGCAATACATTATCTATGAATGGTCAGTACTACCCGATCACCATGATGGTCAAATGAGTACCAGAAAGGGTAAAAGGTAACTTAGAAGAGAAGCAGTTTTAAGAAAACAGCATTGCATCATTTCCTGGAGTCGCCGGGAACTAACAACAGAACCTCATTTACTGTTTAAGGTCGGCAGAGCTGGGCGGAGCTTAGAGTCACGTGTTCTCTTTGTTGTTTTCCAACACAATTACATGGCATAAAGAGGTGATTTAATGTCAATGGAAAAGTTGATTTCTAGACAACTTTGCTGTTCGTAAATAAATGTATCACGTCATGAAATAATTTCCAACGGTGACTACTCTATGAACCACCTCATACAGATCCTCTTAACCAACTCCATCATCATCCCTAACGTTACGATCATATCTTACTTAGTCCACCATCACATCAAACTCCACCAATATATCCATCTAACTCCACCATCATATCTTAGTCCACCATCACATCTAACTCCACCATCATATCTAACTAAATCCACCATCATATCGAACTAAATCCACAATCATATCTAACTAAATCCACAATCATATATTACTCCACCATCACATCTAGCTCCTCCATCATATCTAACTAACTCCACCAGCAAATCTTACTTCACCATCACATCTAACTCCACCATCATATCTAAATACCTCCACCAACATATCTAACTTCTCAATAAAAACTAACTCTACCATATGTAACATGACCATCATATGTAACATGACCACTATATGTAACATGACCATCATATGTAACTCAAAATCATATCTTGTCTAGCTCCACCATCTTGTCTAGCTCCACCATCTTGTCTAGCTCCACCATCTTGTCTAGCTCCAACATTATAACTTGAAAATCACATGTCAACACTAATATCAAATCTCATCCCAATTATCAAATCTCCACCACCATCAAATCTCACCCCACCATTAAATCTCACTCCACCATCAAATCTCACCCCACCATCAAATCTCACCCCACCATAAAATCTCACCTCACCATCAAATCTCACCCCACTTTCAAATCTCAACCCACCATCAAATCTCACCCCACCATCAAATCTCACCCCACCATAAAATCTCACCTCACCATCAAATCTCACCCCACTTTCAAATCTCACTCCACCATCAAATCTCACCCCACCATCAAATCTCACCCCACCATCAAATCTCACCCCACCATCAAATCTCACCCCACCATCAATTCTCACCCCACCATCAAATCTCACCTCACCATCAAATCTCACCCCACTTTCAAATCTCACTCCACCATCAAATCTCACCCCACCATCAAATCTCACCCCACCATCAAATCTCACCCCACCATCAAATCTCACCCCACCATCAATTCTCACCCCACCATCAAATCTCACCCCACCATCAAATCTCACCCCACCATCAAATCTCACCTCCACCATTAATTCTCACGTACACCATCAAATCTCACCCCCACCATCAGATCTCACCTCCACCATCAAATCTCACCTCCACCATTAATTCTCACGTACACCATCAAATCTCACCTCCACCATCAGATCTCACCTCCACCATCAAATCTCACAATATTTATCCTTACATTGACTGGATTGAAAAAATAAATTATCAATCTAGTGTTTGAGGGTTCTCAAGCAGTTCACCTCCTTTATTTCCTGGGATTATGTATAGACAGGTCTAACTTATGGGACATGTATAGACAGGTCTAACTTATGGGACATGTATAGACAGGTCTAACTTATGGCACATGTATAGACAGGTCTACCTTATGGGACATGTATAGACAGGTCTAACTTATGGGACATGTATAGACAGGTCTAACTTATGGCACATGTATAGACAGGTCTACCTTATGGGACATGTATAGACAGGTCTAACTTATGGGACATGTATAGACAGGTCTAACTTATGGGACATATATGTAGACAGATCTAACTTATGGGACATATATAGACAGATCTAACTTATGGGACATGTCCAAAGACAAATCATAAGCTTGACATACATTCATTGGGAACATTTACACAGCTTTCGCGTATATAATGCCAGAGTGATGCTAATGGTGCTAAGCTGTATCATCCACATATCATCTTCCTTTTGGGTTATCCAGTAGAGTGGAGCTGTATCATCCACATATGATCTTCCTTTGGGTTATCCAGGTGCGTGTAGAGAGGTGATTTGCTGTCTAGGGAACCAGCTTATCCTCGTAAATGATAATCCCAGGCCTTGTGATTTTGTGATGCGGAGTCTACACCATCGTCACACTGTGACGGGCGGATGCCCTAAAAAAAAAAAAAGTAAAAAAAAAAAAACTCCAGTGTCGACGTTTTCCGATGTTAAATGTGGCCATGACCTTACTGGTCAGTAGTCTGTATGTTCAGTTTGTCACTTTTACCATTCCCGACTTTCAGAGAGCTAATAATGGAATAAAATGAATCATTTTTAAAATCAGTTCATTCGGAGACCTACATTTGAAAGAGTTACGGTATTCTTAGTACTTTCTTGAACTAATATGTCCTCATGTTTCTATGTTCAATTAGATTTCAATGCGGAAAAAAAACCACCAAAAGAAATGAAATGGGTTATAGATTGAACGTTGGACACACACAAAAAAAAGGTTCAATTTCTCTATGAGTATCTAGGCTTGACTTGCAGTGCATGGCTAAGATTTCGGCTAATTGTATCATTAACAGACGTGGGAAATGAGGACGGGGTGGGGTAAAGGGGGGGGGGAAGGGGTTGAGCTAGAGTAGGTTGTTAGAAACTGGACGAGATTGTAACCAATGAGGGGATACGCGTGTTTGTTTCTGTAAATGAATCTGGATTTAAGAAAGTGTAAAGTTAAACAAATAAAGCGATGAGAAAAATGTGTCCGTTTATAACCTGTCCGATATGTTGACCCTCGGATGTGCTATTTACTTTAAATGGTGGTGTTGTTTGTTAACTACAAGGAATCAATGTTCATTCGTTCATTATTGACATTTATATAAAAAAAAAAACAACTGCTGTTCACGTACAGAGTACACGTCCACTAGGCGACTCATGGTTGTACGTACACGCCCACTAGGCGACTCATGGTTGTACATACATGTCCACTAGGTGACGCAAGGTTGTACGTACATCCCCACTAGGTGACGCAAGGTTGTACATACATCCCCACTAGGTGACGCAAGGTTGTACGTACATGTACACTAGGTGACGCAAGGTTGTACGTACATGTACACTAGGTGACGCAAGGTTGTACGTACATAATTATCATTCATAAACGTCTTTTGTCCTAACACGATTTCTTCGACAAGATCCTGCCAAGTGAACACATGAATGACAAGACACTGCCAAGTCAACACATGAATGACAAGACACTGCCAAGTCAACACATGAATGACAAGACACTGCCAAGTCAACACATGAATGACAAGACACTGCCAAGTCAACACATGAATGACAAGACCCTTTCAAGTAAACACATGAATGACAAGACACTGCCAAGTGAACACATGAATGACAAGACACTGCCAAGTCAACACATGAATGACAAGACACTGCCAAGTCAACACGCGAATGACAACACACTGCCAAGTGAACACATGAATGAAAAGACCCTGCCAAGTCAACACATGAATGACAAGACTCTGCCAAGTCAACACACGAATTACAAGACACTGCCAAGTCAACACACGAATGACAAGACACTGCCAAGTGAACACATGAACGACAAGACCCTGCCAAGTCAACACGTGAATGACAAGACACTGCCAAGTCAACACACGAATGACAAGACACTGCCAAGTAAATACACGAATGACAAGACACTGCCAAGTCAACACACGAATGACTTACAGACCTATGTGTACCGCACACCTTCGTTTTCATCCCCTATCTGTTATGTTTAATATGTATTCCCCCCATAGGAAGATAAATTTCAGTTAGTAACCATCGTACTTACCCCACTTGACATATTGACGTATTTATATACACCACTTGACATATTGACGTATTTACGTATCCCACTTGACATATTGACGTATTTATGTACCCCACTTAACATATTGACGTATTTACGTACCCCATTTGACATTTGGACGTATTTACGTACCCCACTTGACATATGTACGTATTCACGTACCCAACTTGACATATTCACGTATTTACGTACCCCACTTGACGTATTGACGTATTTACATACGCCGCTTGACATATTGACGTATTTACGTACCCCACTTGACATATTGACGTATTTACGTACCCCACTTGATATTTTGTCATATTTTTGATGCCATAAATGGTTCTAATGGTGAATATTTTGTGTTGTGTTTGATATTACGCACTTGATGCACAGCTTTATTGAACGCATCAGGGTTAGATTTTGGCAGAGGAAGGAAATATTATCAAATCATTATATAGAAAGATTGTGTACCCTTTCCAAGTTCGCCATGTTCAAGTTCGTTATGTACATTTAATTCAGAACCTGCCCAAACTACTTTATTCTCAAACCAAGACCAAACTACTTCCGGGTTATTTAAAGTTTATAGTTGCTTAGATTGTCTACATGGTTTCGCTTCACCCCCCACCTCCCAACTCTTGTACACAAGAAACCTTTGCAATACAACATTTAGACTGCGCGCGCAGACGCTACATCTGGCCAACCATGCCACAAGCGTCCACCAGAAGACATCAAAGTGTTTCTCAAGGAAAATGAAAAGTTCCATGCTGTAAATTTCACCCCCGCTTGGAAACGACACGTTCTGCCGCCAGAAGCAAGCCAAGTTCCAAGTTGACTCGGGCCAGCATTGTTTACATCCGAGACTTCAGCCTCAGCACTGTTGACATCTTAGACTTCGAATTTAGCACTGTTGACATCCTGGCACGTGGAATGTTTCTAATAACATCATGCCTGAGACAATAACTTAACTATATCTTTTTTTATTTGTTTTTAAAAATAATAAAAATAAAAAAAAACAAAAAATAATTTGTTTCTTGTTTTGCTACTTGCACATGTTGACCAGTGAACATAGCTTGTGTACTTATTGTACACCGGCGCATAACTAAACCTTTTGTAAGGACAAGAAATTTGGTTTATCACAAACATTTCATGAAAAACTGTCTCTTGATCTATACAGGGCGGGCCAATAAAAGTGAGAACATCTGGTAAAATGTGATTTAATCACATAAAAGTAGTTTATTTCTACCCATACTACTACTACTAATAATAATAAAGTTCATTTGAAAAATCACGTTTCATCCCAAAAGGCTCTAAGCGCGGTACAAAAACAAAGCTGGGAGATAATAACTAGCTGGAAAAGGATGGTAGACAACTTCACCCCAGAAGGTGTTTTTGAAATAGATGAGTTTTTAAATTTGTTTTGAAGGACTCCAGCGTCTGGCTGTGTCTGAGAGCGTCATGAAGGGTGTTCCAAATGGTTGGGCCAGCTAATGCGAACGTGCGCCTTCAATAAGATTAAATATTTTACTGATTTACTTACTTACATAGTGATCATGATTTCGGATTAGCTAATTATTTCGCAAAAAAATGTATGAAGAATTATAATTAATTAAATTATATTTTGAAATAACTCATACACTAAGAGAAGTTCTCACTTTTATTGGCTCACCCTGTATATTAAACAAACCCTAAAAACAAAGTTTTCGTATAAATACTTCATAGGCACTTTTGTTTGCATTTATTAAATTGTAACTGATTGAGCATTTATTAAACAGCCCTTATGTAAATGGGTAAACTTCTTGCGAAAACACATTTCATGTTTCCTTAATTTTCCCTTTAAAAATACATTTTATTTTTACTGCATACCCAAATACGTCAGAAATACAAACACATGCAACAATTAGACATATAATCTCTACACCAAAACATGCACCCATTTTACAAAGCATAAACACCCCCCCCCCCCTTTTTTTTTGAAAAAAAAGGAAAAACTTATTTTTGGGGGTTGGAGGTGGGGGGTATAATTTGACAGAATGTATTGTCAACAGCAACGAGTCTATGTGCCAAGTTCAGCTCGATAGGATGACGAAAAGTAGTTTATTTAGCCTTCCGAAGATTTTGCCACAAATACAAATGAAGTTAATGTAAATGTTTGAACGTGAAACAACCTTTAAAAACAAAGTTTTTGATATAAATCCTTTATACAATGTAATAACGAACAATGGGTGGTGGGGCAGAACATTTGTCAAAACGTGCATACATGTAACACACTTTATTAAGACTTCCAATTAGCTTCCCCCCACACCCCCCCCCCCCTCAGTTTCGCAGCGGCACATTGTTTTCACGCCCCCGAACTATAATAATATTATAATGACCCACCCGCTTTTACACCGCAGATTTATTTCATCAACTATTTCAGAAAAACAAAAGAACTTGTTTTAAGCAATTTGGATTTTTATTTCGTACAATCATAATGTCATCACATTTCCTTCATCTTCCCCTTGAAAAACAGGAAAAACTTATTTTGGGGGTTGGGGCTAAAAATTAAATTCAATAGAATATGTTGTCATCGGCAACAACTCTATTTTCCTAGTTTCAGCTCGATAGGTTGACTGGAAGTGGGTCAGATCAAAAGCTACTGCTACAAATAATTTCCTTTCGTCGAATTTAAATATACTCTAGTGTGCTGAAAGCTGGGATAACGAGTTAAAATATTATTCAAAAATAGTAATAGACGAACCTCAATTTTTTTTTCTTGTATCACCCTTCTTCAGCTTCTATGTTTATTTCTTAAAACAGTATTGATATTATGTCGTGACGTTCGCTTAACACATTTAACCAAGTTGCACTTAAAAATAAGCAAGTTGAAAATCTTGAGCTTGACTGTGGATATTCTGATTAATTTATTTAAAAAAAAAAAGATTGGATGACATCTGCTTGTGGGTTAATGCAATTAAACGATTTACCTGTGACCAGGCTTCAGACGACTTGTATGACTGTGGCCAGTTTAGAAACAGAAATATTTGGTTAGCTTACTGACCTGACATCGATCAATCGGATTAAATGACAGACGAAAAGGGAAGCAGGGAATGTAAGCTCAGTCATCGCATTAATCTCACCACTTCTATACACCAATTTTTCCATGACCAATCGACATACTCTCAGTTGACCTCCTACAACTTTCCTCATTCACGTCAGTGACCTACAACTTCCTCAAACACTCCAATGACCTACAACTTCCTCAAACACTCCAATGACTTACAACTTCCTCATTCACGTCAACCACCTACAACTTCCTCAACCACTCAAATGACCTACAACTTCCCCATACACCCCAATGACCTACAACTTCCCCATGCACTCCTACAGCTTACCCATACACTCCAATGACCTACAGCTTACCCATACACTCCAATGACCTACACCGTCCTCATTCACGTCAATGACCTAGAACTTCCTCAAACACTCCAATGACCTAGAACTTCCCCATACACCCCAATGACCTACAACTTCCCCATTTACTCCAATGACCTACAACTTCCCTATTTACTCCAACGACCCCAATAAAGCACATCACTCATGTTTATCCCACTCATCTAGTTACACATCTACCTAAATTTACATTTTACATAATCACGAAAACACCAGGACTGCAGGGACGGTGTATATATGTTTTCCCATCGTCGTATACTAATAACCTCATTTATTTCATAGAAATTTTTCTTTTACACTGATACCAATGTTCATGCAAGGTGACGATAATGTACTTGCTGCACTGCCATAAAAAAGTGTGGACTTAGTTTAAAAATGGAAAGTATTTTGAATAGAAAATAAACATTCAAATTTTGCAGATTTCCCTTTGCGCGACTATTTATTTTGGTATGCATTAAAAGTAATTGTGATTGCTCATTGCTAAGAGTAAAGTTTGATATATTATTCCTTCAAACAAATAGCTAATGCGCAAAAATCGAGTTTAAAAAAATGAGTATTGAGGGCAACAATTTCTCTTCTTTTAAGGATATCATTAAGTTCATACCGACATGACTTCCAATGACATATCATTTCATTTCTATTTCTCAACATCTTACGGACATCACTTTTAGGGACATGCCATTTCATGTCAATTTTTTACGGATTGTGCGTAAATTTTGGGACTTTCGGCACCCTAATTAGTTCGTTTAAATAAAAAGTTTGCTGACCCCAATTTAAATCAATATTGAAACATCATTTCTATAATAAAAATAAACAACCTCAAAACAATTATAGTAATAAAAACAATGAAAAGGCTTAGTAGGTCGCCATGCTAAAGTTCATCTTAAGTTTAAACTCACTTTTATTTTTGACCAAATGTTGGAGATCGGGTTTTAACCGAATTCTCTACCAGGAAAAAACAGGTTTCAGTTCAAATATAGAGTAAACTCAAGGTTTCCGGGGTAAATACTGGCCAGACAATGTTGACGAAAAAAAATGCATGGAGCCTGGTAAAACTTAATGAACCAAAAACACAGTGCCCTCGTTCTGATTTCAATAGTTGTTTAGTAATGAAATATTCCACACTACGACGTGCACACACACTATGACGGACACACACTCTATGACGTGCACACACACTATGACGTGCACACGGACACGCTGTTAAAAAAGTCGTGAGTAGCATCTGTACTCTCCAAGCCGATGTTTTTATACATGTTTATCCCCATTAATATGCACTGGTCTTGTTATGAATTTATTTTATTAAAAAAAAATATTTTCTCCGCATTCTAGACTGGGAACTACGTATCGAATACGTGTTTACACCACACGTGGCTCTTAACAAGCGGCCTAGGTGTCTTGGAAAAACTACAACATTGACGTGTGGAATACATTTTTAGTAATGACCGCTTATGAAAAATTTGACATCTCAAACTGATGATTGTCTGTGTTAGCTTATATGATATCTTGGAATTGGTTTTAAAAATAAGGTCCAAAATATACTTGAAGATCTAGTAAGTAAAAAAAAAGGACTGTTAAAAAGGGGGAAATAGTATTTTAAATTAAAAATAAATTTTTTAAATTCGCAAAAATTTTAAAGTAATAAAAATCAATTTTATTTGCTGAACAACTGAGTTGTGTCATTGGGATTCACCCATAGAAGCCGTCTCTTTGTTTCTGTCTCATGCATCGAATTGCTCACCACTGGCTTGTGTTATTGGGACCCACCCATGTAAGTTGCCTCTTGGTTTCTATCTCATGCATCGAATTGTTTAAACGCTGGTTAACGGTAATCGTCTCATCTATCTCACTATATGTAGGCTGCTTCGACAGACCACAATTCCCCGTCAAGTGGGTACACTTTGCTCCTACGTATACCAACCAGCCTTTAGAAAACCTTACAATAGGTCAAATCTATACTCTAATCTCCACCAGACGTCCCATTGAACTGTAATTTGAAACTTAGTACATGTCGGTATCTTGAACATAAATCCTACTACTATTATTTTAATGCCGAAACTTAAAAGAACCCAAAAGTTTCACAACGGTATAATACATCACTTTTCTCAAGACCTATCATTGGTGAGTGCCCCACCCCCACAAGCACATAGATTCCTTCCCCCCCCCTCCCCCACAAGTCCTTCAAATTACTATACTCTAAACTTCCGCGTCTGCCAAACGTCTCGGACCGACTATAATTAACCTCCTGAAATTCTGGGGTAAGTCGGAAAATGTACAGTTTCCGGGAAGTCTTGCGTCCGGTATCTGATACAGTCGCCAGCAAACTGTGCTACAGTAAGTATCCTTGAGACTTAGCCCGCGGCCCATGCGTGTCCTATAACGTGTCTCCCTCGCTCCGTTCATCGCCAGCGTTCACAAGAACATTACGATAGCCCCATGAGCAAGTGACGAGGTCAAGTAATAAGATGCTTGATCTTAGGTCGATATATTCCATCGTGTAGACCAGCCGTTCTTAGCCTATGGGTCGCGACCCCTATGAGGGTCGAACGAACCTTTCACAGGGGTCGCCTAAGACCAACGGGAAACACATATTCTCTATAGTTATGAAGTAGCAACGAAAATAATTTTGTGGTTGGGGGTCGCCACAACATGAGGAACTGTATTAAAGGTGTCGCGACATTAGGAAGGTTGAGAACCACCGGTGTAGTGGAATGAACAGCAGTTTCAAACGACAGGTCAAATTAATGTTTGGTCTCAGTATTCGTGCAAGTTAATTTTTAACTCATTTGTAATTTAAAAACGATAACATAACAAAAATTGATATCGTCATTTGGTCAAAAAAAAACAAATTGAAATTAACACAATATGGTTAAAAAAGTTGTGTTTATTTGTAAAGGAAAATAAAATAAAAGTATAGTTTCATTACTTGATATCGATTACCCCACGAAACAAAAAGACACATTATTTATTGTGGCTTTCATTTGATACAACCATTCAGTTTTGTCTTCTTTCTCAAGCTTTCTGTGAAAATTTCGTTTTGTGTCTTGTTCTTGTTGTCAAGGAAATCCACAGGGCCTTCTTAGGATCATAAGCTGGTTCCCTACACAGCAAATGGCCTATCTGCACGCTGCTGGATAACCCAAAGGAACATCATGTGGAAGATACGGTTTGGCACCAGGGGCGTCGCAGAAGGTGTCTGAGCTTTGATAGGGATTGAACTTCAGACCATGAACTTGAGATTGTCTTAGTTTAGACCACTCGGCCACCCAGCACCCATACTCTAGTCTAATCTGATCTTATCCAATTTATTCTATTCTAATCTAACACTGCTCTGACCTGAACTACCAACCACCAAACCTGCACACTACCAACCACCGGCCCTGCCCACTACCGACCACCAACCCTGCACACTACCAACCACCAGCCCTGCACACTACCGACCACCAACCCTGCACACTACCGACCACCAACCCTGAACACTACCAACCACCAACCCTGCACACTACCGACCACCAACCTTGCACACTACCGACCACCAACCCTGCACACTACCAACCACCAGCCCTGAACACTACCGACCACCAACCCTGTACACTACCGACCACCAACCCTGCACACTACCGACCACCAACCCTGCACAACCCAACAGACAACCAAACAGACAACTCAGCACACAACACAACAAACAACCCAACCGACAATCTAACCAGTCTCAATAGCTTAAGAATGTAAAGCTAAAGTCTTTGTAATTTGGCGTTTTATTCAGTAATTCAGTGTAAATAAAGCTTCTTCAATTATGTGAGCATTTCCCTAGCAAAATGTTCACTTAAGCTAACACCCCACTTGCAAAATGTTCAATTAATCAAACACTCCACTTGCAAACTGTTCACTTAAGCTAACCCTCCACTTGCAAAATGTTCACTTAAGCTAACCCCCCACTTGCAAAATGTTCACTTAATCTAACCCTCCACTTGCAAAATGTTCACATAAGCTAACCCTCCACTTGCAAAATGTTCACTTAAGCTAACCCTCCACTTGCAAAATGTTCACTTAAGCTAACCCTCCACTTGCAAAATGTTCACTTAAGCTAACCCTCCACTTGCAAAATGTTCACTTAAGATAAAACAGTTGATTAAGATTGATTTAAGATATGAAAATTGCAAAAATTGAAATTATGGAATCATACTATAAGACCACCCCCACCCATCCCTACTCCCAGTCCCTTCTCCAGTGTAACCTACCTGGCATGAGCTCAGTCTGTATTTTCATTTTATTGTAACCAGTGTTGACTTTGTGTCAATTTTCACCACTCACATTTAGGTTCATACTGGTTTGACTTATATATAGTGGACACAATTTGAATTCAAATACGAATAAATATGGCCGCTAAAAACCCACACGAAGGGAACTAACTTTAAATGTATAAAAATAAGAGGTTACGTCCGCTTGTTAGGTCAGTTACTTAGGGCGCACAGGTAAAAAGGTTACGTTTGTCCACTAGGTGAATTAGTAAGGGTCCTCTAAACGCGATCTGCTGATATTTCAATTTCTACAACGAATGAAAACCTTTCCACAAAGAGCTCTTGTTGTCTCGTCATCACAGTTAGGAAACATGAGAGATAGAGATTTTAGTCAAATAACGCTGCTACTATTTGGTAAAATAAATTTAAAAAAAAAAAAAAAAAAGAAATAAAAAAAAAATACAAACGCAATATTAAAAAAAATCGGTTTTAAATTCTAGTTTTGACCTGAATCTGTTTTTGAAAAGTAGATCATGCATAAGTTGGTTAAAATATCAAATTTTACACAGGCCAGTTTCGAATATTAAGGTTTACACGGGTAAGTTTACGCCAGTATAATTTACATTGTTAGCGATTTATTTACGCTGTAGCAAACCAG
Source organism: Omphiscola glabra (assembly GCA_964017045.1). Taxonomy (NCBI): domain Eukaryota; kingdom Metazoa; phylum Mollusca; class Gastropoda; family Lymnaeidae; genus Omphiscola; species Omphiscola glabra. The sequence continues at coordinate 19,729,800 of OZ024797.1, forward strand.
TCCACATAGACCCACTGGTCAGAAGAGTTTTTCAAGACTGCATCCACTTCCAGGCAGCCGATGGCCGACGCCATGCTTCCAGACGTGCTGATGGTCAGGAACTGCGGACAGCCCGACGTGACCGTTGGACTGTAGGTTGTGGTGTAGGTGGTAGAGCCGCTGGTCAACAGACCACCAAGAAGAAATCCACTGGATGTAGACTGGGTCACTTGTGTTGTGTTCCCAAGGAAGTCAACGGCCAGCTGATCCGTGATTTGACATTTGACCTGTGAACCTTTAGTGAACCGAGAAAACATGGCGGATAAGTTTGGTGAGGTGTAGTTTTGATTTGTGCAAGAGTTAAGAATAGTATCGGGAAATTAATACGAAACCAATTTGTTCGAAACTAATTTTTAAAAAGTAATGGTGTTCGAGCGGGAGTTACTTTAAACGGAACTAATGGAAAAAATACAACAAAAATATAATTTGTTAAAAAAAAAAAGTGGACATTTTCCCAATTTCTCACGCTCACCATCACTTAAAAAACCATTTTTGAAAATCTCCATTGAATTTGAACAAATTTTATTTAGAAAACTTCTTTTCCTTCAAATTGATTTGAAAAATTTGGGTTCGTAATAAATTCCGGAAATTGATAAAAAAAATCTCCACTAGTCGTCTAGACAAAAAATAAATAGAGATGAAAGTTGTCAAAAAGAACTAAGACCGTTTGTAAAATTACAAAACGGAAAATTGTCAAATAAAATTAAGTTGACTTTACAAAATTAAAATTAAGCTTTCAGTTATAAAGAAAATGAGGATGTAGGGCAGGGGCGCATTATATTATTTTAATCCTGACGCGACCGTTAAACTCGTGTTAAAAATGTGTCAAGTGAGTTGAGTTGTTTTTTTTGAGTAAAGCTTTTTACGAAAGGTTTATAAAAATAGTTAGAATTTATTGAAGTACTATTTTTGACAGCATTTAATCATATTGTATTTAATTTGAAGGTATCATGGCGTATTGATGATCTGAGCCTGATCCACAACCCCATTGTGCTACATTTAGCAGTATAAGATCTCCGTGTACTGACTTATGGGTACCAGCACCAGCAGGGTACCACTTTTATTGCTATTTTAAAGGAAATGGCTGTAAAGACAGTATTGAGACCCTTTGTCTCCCTTTATCTGCAATAATTTCATTAATGTATTAACGTACACAGGTATTTCACTATCAGGTTGTAATATTCTAACAATGAGACGAGCGACGCGACGCTTATTTTTTTTTTGCGTATGATTCAATGGAATGAATGGGCGTGGTTGAAAAAATTCGTTCCTATCTATTTTCAAGAGACCAAGTATTATATATATATATATATAGTATAGTTTAGCGTTGGGATGGGCTTATTTTAAACTTCAACATGGAGTTATTTTTGACCAACTCAACTGGTCTGCAAGGATAAAAATGGAATTGACGTCACCGTGCAACTGTGCTGCCCGCCCCTTCCACTGCTGGGGAAAAGGTTGTTTACATTCGAATGCGTTTCATTTGTTCTCAAGAATGCCAAAACGTGTCGCAATTTCTAGATTTTATTCGCTAGAACTTCGGATTTAATATCTATATAGCGCGACTTAGAAAGAGATAGTAAGAGAGAGGGGGAGTAAGAGAGAGAGAGAGAGAGAGTGAAAGATAGAGAGAGAGAGAGAGGGGGAGAGCTTTGTGCTTTACAAGAAGTTATTGTGTGTGTACAACTAATATTTGCATTTGTTTTGCTTATGTACTCCATTTGAAACTGTATAGAAATGTATAATTTATGTAATTAAATAAACTATTCTTAATAGCTTTGGTATCATTTTTTTTACATATTGTTTTTTTCAGTCTTTTGTTACCTATTATTACTTCTACGAGCCAACTGCTAACACATATTAAATCTTCAAAACCATAACGGCACATAACACCAAGTTTGAGACAATTAACCCAGTGTTAAAACGCTGCTCGGTACATGAGCCATAGTTTCAAACAATGTCTCACGAAGTGCTCTATGTAACTGTCTCATCGTAGGAACCCGATTTTTGGCGTCAGCAAGAGACCGACAGAATGTAAAGACATTTTAAACTTTTTGCCGCAAACAAAAATTAGACTTTAAAAACCTACTGCCATGTACATACCATCGTTCAACACCTGGAAGGTGTCACAGGTAAAAAAGTGATACTCGTTGCCGTCCAGAAACACTTTGACCCTGACGTCACTTCCGTTGTTCACCCTCTCCACTAGCCGCGCGAGCGTGGTCGGATCCGGTTGCACCTTCGGTACGGTCGAGTGAACCATCGTGAAGTTCTGCCGGTCAACAAACCACTGTACGCTCGTCGTCCGCTCCGTGACCTTGACCGTGTCCGAGCCGAAGTCGATTTCAAATTCTTGCTCGAAGCCATCGGATGAAAGAATGTAGTTGAATTTCGTGGTGGTAAAGAGGAGGAGGCCGAGGTTTAGCAGCGACTCCCGCCTCATCACGTTGACCACGTGCACGGTAATGGTGTCGGTGTTGTTGATGCCGATGTAGGATGGCGTGGCGTACACCGTCTCAGCGTTCACCGTGAAACCAACGCGAATTCTCAATCCCTGAAGCACTGCCGTCTTGAGAGTCTGGAAGGCCGACAGCGTGCTGGTCGGGTTCTGCGAGGACGTGGTCATTATGCTGGTCCAACACGACTCGGCGTACCAGACGTAGTCCGAAGTGATCGGCTCCGTCTCAAGGCGTGTCAGGGTGACGTAGTTCCAGGTCACGAGAATGGGGGAGCTGTTGGAAATGACCGTGACCCCTTTGAATTTGTTGTCCTCGTAGTAGATCGCCTGAGCTTTGACGGAGCTCCCGTCTGCTATCAGGACGTCGGCTGACAACATCCGACTCAGGGTTCCAACCATGAGAAGGTTTATCCTATTCCCGCCTGCCACTGCTGCGGCGAGAGCAGACACGTTCCCACCTGTAGTAAAAATCTTTTCTTTATATCCTAAAAGCCCCCTAGCTCGCCTCTGAACAATCCACTGTAGTCCCGTTGCAACGGGTATACTGTAGGATGAGATCGAGTTGCACATGGCAGCCGTTCCAGTGGTAAGATTTGTAGAGAAAGATCTGAGGGTTAGCACCACCCTCCCTGCGTTGACGCTTGCGACAAACTCGGGTACCGGGGCCAGCATCGGCAGCGTAGACGTAGATGGTAGTAGGTAGGTCTTGCCTTTTGTTACGTAGCTCGAGTTCCCAGCGCCGTAACGTACCTTCAAATCATTGCCCACCAGGAATAACTGAAGCATGTACACGTTGTCTACGAGATACGTCCCTCGATCCAGCAGGAGTTGTCTCGTCGTTTTACAAGTTTCCGTCCCAGCAATCGACGTCTCAGCCCATTTCGCACAGGATGAAAAATCGTTGCCGTAGTTCGGAAGGTCAGGCGGACATTCAGGTTCATCCGTTAGACACATCAGACAGCCGTGTGGATTGGCTGAAGACTTGGTGACATTGCTACTTCCATTTTTGACGTAGATGTATCTGAGGCACCACAGAAGCTTTGCGCACCTGGTAGAGCATTCCAAGCGAGACCGCACGGGCCAATGGACAGGTGAAAGTAGCGCGGCCTTTACAGAGGTGCCGCAGCCATTGGAGCATTTAAACTTCTTGGCCTGAGTGTTTACGTTGTAGGCTGAAGCACAAGCGATTAGCAGTACGCAGTAAACCAGGAAGGGGCACATCACTTGAAAATCGATCTTGACCACTTGTAATAACATATTTATTTTTCACAAATATGAAACTTCGTCACAATTCCTGTCTTGAGCTCTTTGATATATTTCTTACAGTAAAAATGATTCAGGGAAGAAAAAAAATCAACAACACGGTTCAAAGATCGAATCTTATCATCTAAAAAAGATGTATCACCTGTAGCTACAAATGTTACCAAATAGCTTTTCTCCAGGCTGCCTCCCGTAAGAATTTAGCCGCTCACTGCAAGCGTTCAGCTGAATATCCCTTCAGTTAGAATGACTAAACAGTGCGGGCTACTTTATACAGACACAGCCCACGACACCACCGCCTCACTACAGTGAGGGCCGACCCGTGGGTAGGAGCGTAGTGGTTTTATAAAATGATGATAGTATCCTATCAGATATCAGTTTATCAGATTTCCATGTCTCGGTGCCTCGAAAAAGCCATGTTGACAGATGAGCCAGTTTCACACTGGAATCTGAGACAATATTTGGCTGGTTTGTTATTTGATTTATTTTGCCCTTAAATCACCAAGACGTTACTTAGTGTTAAGCACTGTTGAGTTAGGGATTTTTAAAATATATGAAATACCTGACTTACAACGGACGCAGTGACGTCATTCTGACCTCATCTGGGGGCATGCAACTCACGCGCTGAATAAAAAAAACTAGGTCATACAACCAACTCATTGACAAAATCCTCACCATTAAAAAAAATCGAGAACGACAAACTGACCAATAGGACTGTTGATAGTCACTACAATATTTTAACCGACTTCCAATTTTCGTCCCACCAAAACATTTGCATTATCGTTCTGGCAGCTTCAAACAACCCCCCACCCCCCCCACATACCCACCCCCCGACGTCACCCATGATGTCCCATTTGAAGATGCAGTGCCAACGTCAGTACCGGTGCGAGTACGAGCGCCAGTACCGGCGTCACTAACAGCCTTTTCTGAATCAACTTCCGCTTTTGTTGATGTCCAACATTTCCGGCCTGCACACAACAAAACGTATGACTTCTGCTTCACGCGGGCGATACTTCGGTCCCTGAAATCGCATTCTGAAATCTGAGGCCGCTATCAGCGTTTAGACATCTCTGATTTCAGATAACGTGTTCCACACTTAAACTGTTGATTTAGATTCCAGAGTGTTCAAAATGTCAAAAACCAGAAGGAAAAAAACAACAACTATACAATTGAACGCGGAAAAAACCAACAAAAACAACAACAAACCTATGTTAATATTATCTATAATAAAACACAAATTCTATTGAGTATGATTTGCGGATTTGGAATTTGGTTCTCTTAATTTGTATTAAGAGACCATTTAACTACTTAAAACCTGCATCCCATAGAGATTGTTGAATGATTACATATAGGACATGTAAGCCTGGGGTTGAGTCCTTGAACCATCTTACAATTTGGACACGTCGGTTGCTATGTGCTATAGTATAGCCATGGTAGCCTTTTCTTGTGATCAGCGCATTTAAAATCTTTCTTTTATAAAAAAAAAAAAATTAAAAAAATTTAGTTCTATATTTCAGCTTTAAAGAATATTTTTGCATTTCAACTAATCTTAAACTTATTACAGAATCTCCCGACATTATGGACGGTAACATTTAATGAACAGTTACATTTTATTGGTGCATTTCTCATACAACATTTTCGTTTGTCAAGGCCGTAAAAACGCTCACTCTCTAGATGTTTTATGTAAATGTTGATCCTACAGTGGCCCATCGTTTAACTTTAAAAATAAAGAAATAACCCCCCCCCCCCCCCATTTTTTTGGGGCTACTGTAACGGTCTTGTGACGTTGGTTGGACATTTTCTCAAATTTATCCTAATAGCGACTGGCTTCAGCCCGTGACATTAGTTAATCTCTTTGTAAAGAGGAAATATAAATAGGAGTCGCCTCCCTTTCTAAAGTCACCATGACATTCAGCACCCGATAGCTGACAAATAGCAGGGGGGCTATTTTCATCCTCATTGGTATAACTTGCGCTGAGGAAACATTATAAGCACCGTAGAGTCGGCCATTTTCCAACAAAGCAAAATACGCAATTCTCTGCGTAACGGAATAATTTAACAATAAACGAATGACGAATGACACTAACGCTCTCACTAAATAAAATTCACGAAAACTGCACTAAAAGAGATTTTTAAAGACATTTAAGAAGGTTGTGAAATAAAAAAGTGTGCAGTGACGTATCGTGGGGGGCTTGGGGGGGGGGGGAGGGGTGTAGCAAAAATTGGGATTCTTAAATGTGCGTGACTTGAGTTCATGTTTTGTCAAGTAACTTTAGTAGATGGGAAGTTCACTCATTGCCGTCGCCAATGTTTTGCGGGCTATATCTGGTATTAAATATTCTCATGTTCCAACCACTTTTAAACCCAATTTTTTGTTACACCATACTTAAATTGAGACAATGGACTACGATTAGTCACTTCCTTGTTTTGTCACGTGATAAGAGTAAGCCTTCGGTAGCCTATGCTACACATAACAACAGATAACAGCTGATCAGCCATTATCATTAATTTTAAAGTACAATGTTTGTCTCCATCAGCGCTTCCCCAATGTTAATTAAAAATATTACTTTTCAAAATATTCTTGAATACACGTGTTTTTTAAATGACATTCATAAATGTGACAATAATTATAATTTAGTTATGATTAAAGGAAGAAATTTGTTTGAAGAAAAAATTTGTGAGCGACTAGTGTGTTGCAGACAGCCTACCTGAAGTCTTACTCGAACTTACGCTTATCACGTGACAAAACAATCGACTCATCGTAGTCCATTTCATTTACCGAAAAAAATATTACACATCAAACTCAGTGGAGTTATTAAAAAAAATCATTTAGTGTAGCTCTCGGGAATTCGATTTTGCACGCGATTTAACTAATTATTAAACTATAATTTCTTTCAAACATTTAGAATTATTTGTAATATACTCAATACAAAATTCTCTGATTAGGAAGCAGTCCAGTAGGAAGCAGTCCATTAGGAAGCAGTCAACGAGTCACACCAGAAGCGTAATATATAAAAGTATAAGATATTTTTTTATTTGCATTTGTCTAGTAAATTTGTTAAAGTTAAACGAATGAATCAACACACAAGCGGTCCAAGTGGGTGAAGGATAACGTTAAGGCGCCAAGAGTTGGAAGGATGATGTTGAGGCTCAAAGAGTGAAAAAGATGGTATTGAGGCGCCAAGAGTGGGAATGAGGATGTTGAGGCTCAAAGAGGGGAAAAGGTGATATTGAGGCGCCAAGAGTTGGAAGGATGATGTTGAGGCTCCAAGAGTGGGAATGAGGATGTTAAGGCGCCAAAAGTTGGAAGGATGATGTTGAGGCTCAAAGAGGGGAATAGGTGATATTGAGGCTCCAAGAGTGGGAATGAGGATGTTGAGGCTCCAAGAGTTGGAAGGATGATGTTGAGGCTCAAAGAGAGGAAAAGATGATAATGAGGCTCCAAGAGTTGAAATGAGGATGTTGAGGCGCCAAGAGTTGGAATGAGAATGTTGAGGCTCCAAGAGTTGGAAGGATGATGTTGAAGCTCAAAGAGGGGAAAAGGTGATATTGAGGCGCCAAGAATGGGAATGAGGATGTTAAGGCGCCAAGAGTTGAAATGAGGATGTTGAGGCTCAAAGAGAGGAAAACATGATATTGAGGTTCCAAGAGAGGAAAGGATGATGTTGAGTCTCAAAGAGGTGGAAAGTCAAGAGGGGCGCCAAGAGTGGGAATGAGGATGATGAGGCGCTAAGAGTGGGAGGGATGATTTTGAGGCGCCAAGAGTGGGAATGATGATGATGAGGCGCCAAGAGCAGGAAGGAGGATTTTGAGGTGCTAACAGTTGGAAGGATGATGTTGAGGCTCCAAAGGTGGGTAGGAAGATGATGTTACGCTAAGACTTGATAGGAAGATGGTGTTACGCTAAGACTTGGTAGGAAGATGATGTAACGCTAAGACTTGGTAGGAAGATGGTGTTACGCTAAGACTTGGTAGGAAGATGGTGTTACGCTAAGACTTGGTAGGAAGATGGTGTTACGCTAAGACTTGGTAGGAAGATGGTGTTACGCTAAGACTTGGTAGGAAGATGGTGAGGTTACGTAAGGCAATTGACTGATATTGTTATGCGTTGAGTAAAACATATAGATTTATTTTATTTTTAAAAAAGACGAAAAGGGAGGTGGAATAGGAACAGAACCGATGGCTAATGCCTATGCTTAGACTCGCCATTGGGTTAGCAGGCTACGCGAGCATCTGGACAATTTTCATTGTGTGTGGACAGCGTGGCGTGTGCTTGCACAGTGCTGTGTGGGTGTGTGTGTACGGTGCTGAGTGTGTGGGTGAACAGTGCTGAGTGTGTGTGTGAGAACAGTGCTGAGTGTGTTTGGACAGTTTTGAGTGTGCGTGGCTAAGGTTGTGTCCGCCAGCAGTAAGACCGTGAATCAAAGATGTCGCACAATCATCTCATAGGCCAATTTAGTTTCATTGACGTAATTTGTGCCCTGGTCTCAAATGTAGAATCGGTCTGGAAAATGTCATGTACTCTCGAACCCGTCTTTTTGACGTCAGGCGGGGGGGGGGGGGGGGGGGGGGGGGAGAAGGGGCATTAAAATTGCCACTCGCTTTAAAATTCATAAAAATTATATTTCTAAATTATATCAGAACAATTTTTAAAAAAAAATAACGATAATTTTCTTGATCGTCCATGAAATTACCATAGACGTCTTCGTCTTTTTTTATTCCCTCCTCGTTCTTCACTGCAAGCACAATTAGAGACAATGGCAGTTTAAAAAAAGCATGTATAAATTTGATGTCGATAAAATAAGATTAAGGTCTATGACAGAGACTCAAAGAAATAGAAAATTAACACCACTAGAGACAGTAGATCTGAAGGTCAAGGTTATTACAATCTAGCGTTTTATTCAAAGAAATACTTCATGAAATGAACTATATTATTTTCAGCAATCTGAAGGAAAAAGGGGTGTGGTGGGGGGGGCAACCACACAATACCCCCCCCCCAACCAAAGTATTTGAAGTTAAAAAAATTGACCCTAAATATCTAGAGTACGCATGTCCCCACATTAAGAAACACAGGTCTAAAGTAAAGCTCCACCCCCCGGGCCGCCCCAGGGTCTGCGTCATCATGACCTTTTCTTGCAAGTGCTAATTTGGTCGCAGGAATACAGTTTTTGTTAGGCTGAGTGTTTCTCAATTCATATTCCCTTACTTGACTTTATTATATTGTATAGTTATTCTATTTTCTTGCAATACTATTTTCTTAACCCTACAATTACAATAAAATATTCTTATATAAATATTTAATAGATTTAAAAAAAAATAATAATAATAATTCTTCCCTGACGACATGAGGCCATCCAACTCCACAATGAGAACCATTTCTACAGACTTTCCCTTTGTCATCATCTTTGGTTCGCGACATCTAATTTTTTTGTCCCCAACAAAGCGGAAGTAACGCTCCCTTTTTAAAAATAACGTCTTTATTTCTATACAAGATGGCAATGGAAGATTTGTTGGGCATAGAAAGTTATAATTTTGGAAGAAATCCCCTTAAAGTCTTCCCAAATTAGGGCAAATGGCGTATGAAGGCTTCTTGAAATATCTTCGATATCAAATACATTTCTTCTCACTGACCTAATCCCTCTAACTAACCCTCCAGCTTAAACCACATGTAACTGTTAGTGTTACATAGAAGAGATTCACCATAAAATCATCCCTTTGTTGTATAACTTTTAAACTGAAATTAATGTTCGAAATCGAAGACATCACTCGCACACCAGGGACAGTGATATTTTTTTTCCAGATGTAACCGAGCATCCGAGATAATTGATGCATGTTTCAGATTGGACTGTACATCCCAGATAATAGACACATGGTTCAGATTGGACTGTACATCCCAGATAATAGACACATGGTTCAGATTGGACTAAACATCCCAGATAATAGACGCATGGTTCAGATTGGACTGTACATCCCAGATAATAGACATATGGTTCAGATTGGACTAAACATCCCAGATAATAGACACATGGTTCAGATTGGACTGGGAAAATTGACTCTTTGTTCAGTATGCCTACAGACAGGGCCGGATTTACAGACAGGCCGATGAGGCCGTGGCCTAGGGGCCCCGCGAAATAAGGGGCCCTAAAATTGGGAGTAGTATATAAAAAATAAATATTTTTGAATTTAAAAAAACTTAGAAATATTTTATATTTTTCAAAATGGGGCCTCAAATTTGTTTGGGCCTAGGGCCCCTAAAATTGTAAATCCGGCCCTGCCCAAAGAGTAACTATTATGGTTCAAATATGACCAATAAAAATTTAATACCCGTTTAATAGACCTTCCTTTACACATTAATGCTTCTGTAAGTTAAAGGAAAAATCTTAAATGGCATACGTTATTACAACAAATCTAAGCATTAAATAAAATACTCAATTATTAGAATACAACATGAAATAACCATTTATTAAATGCATATATACATACAATTATAATTTAACCAAACGCTATCGCACACATCTTTAGTACAAACATCGGTGGTGCACATATGTCTTTAGTACACACACACATCTTCAGTACATATACATCGTTAGTACACATACATCTTTAGTACACATTCATCGTTAGTACAAATTCATCATAAGTACACACACATCCGAATCACTAACCAAAGAAACAACATTTATCAAAGCAGTTTAACCAAGCCTTACACATGTTAAACCCAGCTCATCACTGTAAACAACGTTGTTTTTTTTTAAAGTCAGATTTCAAATTGCTCAGTGATTCTCAAATCTTGGACTACAAACATAAATCTCCAAACGTCACAAAATATAACTGCCTTGCGGCTTGTTGTTCAAACAAAAGTCGCGTCTGCTTTGTTGTTGTCTGGTGGTAATTCTTCGTCTAAATTTCAAATGACAGTTTGTAAAACATTTCAATGCAGTATATTTTTTTAAAATCATCCTTTTAATTTTGTATCCTTTCAATACTGTATCATCTGTCCTTCAGGACTGTGGTATTTCGTTGATGAGAAGAAAAAACTACGGACGACAACCCCAACAGACGAAGTTAAATTCGATTAGCTCTCAGTTCAAGTCATTGCTTACATTAACGAAATGTTACGAATATCTTAAGGCATTTTAGAGTTGACAGTGAGTTACTCGACATCAGCAGTAATCGATGCCATCGTCAGATGAAACGTTGCATGAGGATACGGAAGTCCTCGTAGTTGAGTTTCTTGTCGTAACCCTTACAGAATGGCGCCAGCATCGCCTCGGCCTCAGACGAGGACAGGTGCATACCTGGGGATCAACGTCACATGTATAGTAGCCTGGTCCGTGTCAATGTTAGGAACAACATTACAAACGGAGAATTTTTTTTTTCTAAAAGGATTCAGTAGGGTGACAGTCGGCGTACATCGCGGGTACAGTGGGTGAACATGGTGAGCAAAGAGTTGCCGCCCATGTTTCACCATGAACTGAACATCAAAAGCGTTTTTAAAATTGATTTTTTTACCCAGTCAGACGCACGCCCAGAGCTACCGTAATGATTGACATTTATAAGACTGATTTCTGGAGGTTTAGCCTCGGTTTGGAGGTGTAGCCTCGGTTTCGAGGGGAGACCATATTGGCCAAATCTTAATTAACAATGAGAAAAGTAATTTGCTATGGGTAGACAGTGGTGATCACATGAATCCAGAAATTTTTTAATGAATTAAACTTTCGAATTCTTTATTTGAAAAAACGTAATAATATATATTTATTGTGTATATGTTTGATTTTTTGCCACAATGTACTTGATTAAAGGGAAATAAACGAAACAAGGTATGAAAAAAATGACAGAATCAGTACAGTCAGTACATAGAATACACCCCAAAGCAGAATCAAGACATAATACAGAGACCTTCATGTAAACCGTAAAGACACAATATTGAGACTTTAATGTAAAGACTTATTACAGAGACGTTCATGTAAAGACATAATTCAGAGTAGTTCATGTAAAGACATAATACAGAGAACTTCATGTAAAGACATAACACAGAAACCGTTATGTAAAGACATAAGACAGAGACCTTTATGTAAAGACATAATACAGAGACCTTCATGTAAAGATGTAATACAGAGACCGTTATGTAAAGACATAACATCATTACATGGACGCTAGTGATGGGAGACATCATAATTCCATACAGACCTGTTTACCCCCATGCTTTCGTCGCAATAGTTACGTTTTTAAGCCTAAGACTACGGCATAACCACAAGTAAAAAAAACAAAGTTTTTGAAGTCTTTTCGTTTGCAATAAAAAATCACAAAGGTTTTGTGTTAACACAGTACGCAATAAGAATAGCAGTGATTGGCCTTTGCTGTCTCGATCTCAATGAACCAATCAGAACATTTTTCTTTTTGAGGATTGCTTAATACATAGCTGCCAATGTGCTCGCCTTAGACATTTTCTCATCCTTAAGAAACAAATGGAAGACCATAACCTGTATGTTTATTTGTATTAAAATATATAAGCAGTTGAGTGGCTTTCCTTACACAACATGTGTTTGGATTGCAACCAACTGTTACAGGCGTCTCGTTTACTTTTCATTCATCTTTTCTTGTGAACGAACTTAAGCTGACCCCAAGTTCGGCAACGCTACTAGGGTGTGGCTAACTAAAAAAAATATTCTACGTTTTTTGAGAGCTGAAAACTACCCTGACACTAACCCAGGGAGTAAACAGGTCTGCACATCTTACCCAACAATCTCATAGATTCCCTGAACTCATTAGGTGTGATGTAACCATCGCCGTCACGGTCAAAGTGGAAGAACATGGACAGAGAGCCGTTGTCGCCACTGGTCTTCATGTACTTCTTCATAAAGCTGACAAACTCGCTGAAATCTAGTTTACCGTCACCTAAAGATAAAAATATAAAAAAATATTGTTGAATGAACGTTCTCTCAGGTGTTACCAAGTTATTTTTAAATCAATAAACTGTTCTGTAAATGGTATATCCGCTTTTCTCAACCTTTAAAATTCTTTTGCTCCTTAACACTTATTTTACAACTGAGTGCCCTCCTCCCGTGTTTTTATATAAATTTGTAGCATTGTTATTCAATAGTATATACTCTAATCCTTTTTTTATATCCCGAAATTCACCCTTTGTAGCTCCCTGGAGGGCCAAATGTCCCATACATCCCAATTTTATCATTTTATTTAAGTGAGTTACCTCACAGAGCCTCGTTGTCAATAAATAATGTGCACACAAACTCCACAGACTTACCATTCACAGACTTACCATCCACAAACTTACCACCTATATACTAACCATCCACAGACTAACCACCCACAGATTAACCACCCACAGACTAACCATCCACAGACTAACCACCCACAGATTAACCACCCACAGACTAACCATCCACATACTAACCACCCACAGACTAACCACACAAAGACTAACCACCCACAGACTAAACACACACATACTTACCATCCATATCGAATTCCTCAATCAAGACCAGGGCATCATCCCTGGATATCGGCATTTCCATATCACGGAAGGCGTTACAAATCTCGTCTGCCGTAATCAGTCCGTCCTTGTTTTTATCGAACACAACGAAGCCTTCTTTGACATCTGGGGATCACATGGTATACATGGCATGTAATATATGACATGGAATACATGACATGGAATATATGACATGGAATACAAGACATTGCATACATGACATATAGCGCCTGCTAATCATGGGCAACCCAGGTATATTTAACCTGATGCAGGAGGATGCGTTTGCGCCATTATGTTTATGGATTTTTAAAAAAATGTATTTCTAGTGAGTATTTTAAAAAACTTGGAACCCTCTCCCGTTGTTCACCTGAGGCAAATGCCTCGTTGGCGCCACCCTTGTCCCGACTGCCTCGTTGGCGCCACCCTTGTCCCGACTGCCTCGTTGGCGCCACCCTTGTCCCGATTGCCTCGTTGGCGCCACCCTTGTCCCGACTCTGATGCTTACATCCCCCCCATCTATTCTTGAACTTAATGAAAAAAAAATGAAACAATACACACATTTGAATGTCAAATCACGTCACGTGACATCATGTCATGACACATGTCAAGCCAACAGTCTATCTTTTAAAGGCATACAGCCACAACTTATTTTAGGTATGTCCCCCCCCCCCCTTTTTTTTTGGATAAACAAATTAAATTATTAAATTATTTTTTCTAGCATTTTTTTAAATCAACAATTAATCTGAAAAATTAAAAATATGATTTTGAAAAAAAAAGACAAATTAATTACTTTTACTTCTTAAAAACGTTAAGGAAAATTAGATTTGATATTAAATATTAACTTTTATATCATTTGTTGGTACAGATTGTAGAGCAGCCAGTTTTTACTACGCAAAGTTTTCATCATAAATTCTGAATCTAATTTGAAATAAAGAAGATTAAACAAGACATACAAATTTTGTGTCTATAAAAGTATTAAAAGTAATATTTGTTAAGCTTTAATTATGATTAGACAAAATACAAATTCAAACGTTTAAGGCAAAAATCCGCCATCGGACCAATAAAAGAACATTCATATAATTATAAATTAAATTTGCACACTATATCTAAAAATCAAAGAAAAGAAAAAAAAATGATAATGGGTTCACACCTCCTTAAAGAAAACGAAGATGAAAAGAAATAAATAACTTACCGTACAGAGCTGCCTGAGTAGAGATGGAGAAAAGGTAGATGATGATAGTGTGCAGGAGTTACATGACTTTTATACACGCTTGATGACACTAAGTGCCCCAGTTGATGACACCAAGTGCCCCAGTTGATGACAAGAAGTGCCGCAGTTGATGATACCAAGTGCCCCAGTTGATGACACTAAGTGCCCCAGTTGATGACACTAAGTGCCCCAGTTGATGACACTAAGTGCCCCAGTTGATGACACTAAGTGCCCGAGTTGATGAAACTAAGTGCCCCAGTTCTTCCCATCTTATCAGTCACCGTTTATTAGAAGAAATACCATTCTGCTCATCCCAATATTATCTGCTCATCCCAATATTATCTGCTCATCCCAATATTATCTGCTCATCCCAATATTATCTGCTCATCCCAATATTATCTGCTCATCCCAATATTATCTGCTCATCCCAATATTATCTGCTCATCCCAATATTATCTGCTCATCCCAATATTATCTGCTCATCCCAATATTATCTGCTCATCCCAATATTATCTGCTCATCCCAATATTATCTGCTCATCCCAATATTATCTGCTCATAACAATACTACAAACAACTTAAGGTAAATGCGAAGAGATATCACCGCGAGCCGCCATCTTGGTTTCCGCCATCTTGGTTGCCGCCATCTTGGTTGCCGCCATCTTGGTAGCCGCGACCCTCGAATTTATGTCCTAAATTTATCCCTAAACCTAACCTGAACCCTAAACTTATCACTAACCAGGGTTTTGACCCTATCGGAATCAGGGTTTTGACCCTATTGGAACCAGGGACAAAACACGCAAATGACGTCATGGCGGTATCTCTTCGCATTAGCCTGACTTAACAAAACGTTACTTGATCCCATGAGACTTAAATCTTTAGCCGCTAATCCGATAACAACACAATTTAAAATGATAATTTTAAAAAAAATTAACGATGTTAGCAAATTATGAGAATTGCTTGCCATATTAAATTCTCCAGCCTCAAAGAAATATACATTACTTTTCATTTGTGTCCATCCCAAATAATAGAAATAATTCAAGGGATACATTTAGTCAATTTTAAAGCTAAGCCCGTTTAACGAAATGCACAGTTAAGATACACAACTCTATATATCGACCTACAGTTGCGTCGCTTGGTATTGCCTTGTTGTTTCTCAAACACCAGCAACACAGCGGCATTACTAGCACTTGATTCAGTGGGCACTACATCACAGTTAGCAGGGTGGCGTCAACAGGAAGTACAAGATCATTAAAAAGTTGGTACCGGAATTTTTAAACTCTAAATTATCACCCCCCCCCCCCCCTTCGCCCAAAAAAATGTTTAAAATTTAAAACGAAAATGTTTCAACTGACAACATTATATAAAGCAAAATAGAAATAATTTTTTAATAGTGGAAATAATCAATGTAACATACAATATGAGAGAGAATTATTTAAATGAACAGAGCATTGTAAAAAATATTGAACTTCCTCTAAGCAAAATAAGGAAAAAATAAGATGTGACGTATTTTTTAAAAAGAAATAATTAATTGACGTCATCAAAATTGTTGCAATATCTTCAAAAGGAAGAAGTTATTTATTATATATAAATTTTAAAAAAACCAAAATATTTGAAAATTTATACCAAAGTAAAATGTGTTTGTGATAAACTAAGAACATAATAATTTAAATAGATTAGTGAATCTGATGAATAAAGTCATACGTATAAATCATTTTAATATTTATATTCTTTTTTAAAATCTATATATTCATCATCATCATAATCATCGTTTCCCTTAGTCCTTGGACCGTTGGGGGCCACATATGACATTAAAACTACCCTCCTCCGGACCTCTCTGTTTTCTGCAAATCGCATAGCATCGCCTGGTTTTAGTCCCGTCCACTAACTTCGCTTTGAGAAACTGACCTACTTACCGTCATCTTACCAATTTAATTTTTTTAAATAAAATTCCCAACTGCACTATATGAGATTTCTAAGAATATCGCAAGTGCATTTGGTGCGTAATATTATCTTTTGTTTTGCCGATAAAGTTGGTGCAATAAATCTGTGGTGCAAAAGGGCGTGGGACATTAGAATATTAATATAGTTCAGGGGAATGAAATTTTTTTTCCCGTTGAAAGCTTTTTTTTGTTTTTGTTTTTTGTTTGGAGGGTGGGGGTTGGTTGGGGGGGGGGGCACTAACTGGGATATATATAAAGTGCATGTTTTGTCAAATTTTCACCCCACCCCAATTTCTCGATATTGCATTTTATAAAG
The DNA here is from genome assembly GCA_964017045.1 of Omphiscola glabra. NCBI lineage: Eukaryota > Metazoa > Mollusca > Gastropoda > Lymnaeidae > Omphiscola > Omphiscola glabra. The sequence continues at coordinate 19,746,518 of OZ024797.1, forward strand.
GATATATAAGAAGAAAAAGAACTGTTTTTCGTAGCTGTTTAATTCGTGACTTGTTCCAATTTTAGAAATGAATGTCTTAGTTGAAACTGTGTTTAAAATGCGTAACGTTTTGTTATTTCAGACGCGGTCAATAAAATGGGAGCACACTTAAGCAATCTTAGGCTGTCATCTGGACGATTCTTGCCAGGACAGTAACACAACAACTCTCGTCTTGACACAAACTTAGTTGTAAGTTTAATTTAAAAAAAAACAACAACTGTTACTCGTGGAACCATAGGGTTTTTCGAATTGTAAAGACGACGGCGAGTCTAGTGCTTAATTGGATTATAAAAGCCACTATAAAAAGCCATTATAAAAGCCACTATAAAAAGCCATTATAAAGCCATTATAAAGCCATTATAAAAGCAACTATAAAAGATATTATAAAGCCATTATAAAAGCCATTATAAATGCCACTATAAAGGCTATTATAAAAGCTATTATAAAAGCGTTTATAAAAGCCACTATAAAGCTATTATGAAAGCTATTATAAAAGCTATTATTAAAGTAATTATAAAAGCCATTATAAAAGCCACTATAAAAGCGATTATAAAGCTATTATAAATGCCACTATATAAGCCATTATAAAAGCCACTATAACAGTCATTATAAAAGCCAATATAAAAGCTATTATAAAGCTATCATAAAAGCCATTATAAACGCCACTATGAAAGCTATTATAAAAGCTATAGCTGACATAATTACCGTTATTCCCAACAAGGAAAATAATTTAATAAACAAAGTTAAAATTAAACTGTTAATTTGATTTAAATCAAATGTTACAGTCATATTATTATCAAATTATTGAAAGAATTCTAAAACTTTAAAAGAACACAGATTTTAACTTTAATGAGCTTAACTTTTTTGCTATATTGTAATATTTTACTTCTATCTATAACAGCGATAAATATGGAAATCAGTATAAAAAAAAATAAATAAATAAGAAATAAATAAAATATTTCAATTGATAATTCTTTAAAAGATAAATCGAGACACCAGAAGGTCAGTATGACATTCAGCGTGGACAGAAAGAACGGTAATTCGTGCGGACAAATAGAGTTTGTAGGGCAGTTCAGATGGATCGATTGAGAGAAAAAAAAATACTTTTTCAAAAATTAAGATTAAATATAATTTCTCCCGCGATATATAAAACACGAAAGGCTTCTACCCCACATACATCTTCCAATTTGCGCCACCCAAGTGTTAACAACTCCATTCCTGTTTCAGCAGCAAATCGTAATTAAACGCCAAATACGCAGTAATTACTTTCTATGATGTAACATTGGCCATTATTCCTCGTGATGGGGGGTGGGGGTGGGGGAGGAGGGCTTGGACGGAGACTGGGGTGGGCAGGGGGGTGGGGGAGGGTGGGGGGCTTTGTTTGTTTTAATTAAACGATCCTTACGTTCACCGTCATGTAGGTTAATACGGCTGTGCGTTTGTAGGTTGATACAGCTGTGCGTTTGTAGGTTGATACAGCTGTGCGTTTGTAGGTTGATACAGCTGTGCGTTTGTAGGTTGATACAGCTGTGCGTTTGTAGGTTGATACGGCTGTGCGTTTGTAGTTGATACAGCTGTGCGTTTGTAGTTTGATACAGCTGTGCGTTTGTAAGTTGATATAGCTTTGCGTTTGTAGGTTGATACAGCTGTGCGTTTGTAAGTTGATACAGCTGTGCGTTTGTAGGTTGATACAGCTGTGCGTTTGTAGGTTGATACAGCTGTGCGTTTGTAAGTTGATACAGCTTTGCGTTTTTAGGTTGATACAGATGTGCGTTGTTTCTACGCATGGCCCGGGTTCGAAAGAATTAACTCGTATGTAACTTACATTGGGAGCTCATCCTTAAACTAGGGCTCGTCTGATGTTGTGTTGTTATAAAATTCACTTCAGGCTGCTAAATGCTACCTTGATGGATACACGTTTGTCATGTTATATCATGTCATACTATTCTTTCCTGTCATCTTTATATGTCACTTTATCACTAATCATACATTTTATCATGTTTAATCCAATCGCTATATATATATATATATATATATATTTATATATATATATATTGTTTATTATATTCTATAAAGTCGTGTGCAATGAAAATACTGTTGCAACTTGTTGCAGTCAAAGTTTTGAAATAAAGTCGAAGTTAAGATTAGACATAATTGTCACCATTTGGAGTTTTCAATGACCACCACCCGAAAATTAAAATTATATAAAATGCCACCAAATCTAATTGCCTGAAGTAAAGTGTTGAGCCAGAGGCGGCTCTTTGACGAAATGGTCGCTTCTTCCTTACAACCTTGTGGGTCCCCCTCCCTATTCCGCAAGCTATGAGGGGGAAATAAAACTAACTCCAGCAAACAAGATACTCTTGAGGAGTAAGTTAAGCGCCGAGTGAAAAAATTATAAAAAATATATCTAAAAAAAAAATATATATATATTATATATATAAAAAAAAAATCAGTCAGCGTCACTGATACCTTAGAAATGGTGTTATCGATACCAACAACAAGATCCGATACCAAAACTCCGTCTCAGCACTTCGGTATCTATCCCGACTCTTAGATTTCATACGTATCCCTTGATGATTTTTTTTCAACGTGGACTGAGGCAACACCTTGAAGTTCATGGCACATGTAGAAGGGCAGCTCAAATGAAGCACCCGCATCGATATCAAGTGATGATATTCCATGTTGAAGTCTCGTGGCCACGAGCGAGAGCTGACAGGACACGAGACTGTATTCCACGTTGAAGTCTCGTGGCCACGCGCGAGAGCTGACAGGACACGAGACTGTATTCCATGTTGAAGTCTCGTGGCCACGCGCGAGAGCTGACAGGACACGAGACTGTTTCCATGTTGAAGTCTCGTGGCCACGGGCGGGAGTTGACTGGACACGAGAATGTATTCAATAAGTAATCATAAAGTAAAATAGCCCGTCATTAAATCCCAGGTGGTTAATACAAGCACATACCGTTAGCGTGTGATAAAAATTTATTGAGGGAGTAGGTTGGGGTGGGGGATAGACTAACTGACCATTAGGGGATTTTTTTTCTTTGGTGGCGGTGGGGAGGGAAGTCAGAGGAAGTTTCGATTCCAGTTCTTGAATGTAACGTCCTTCATATGGGATAAGAGTCCGTCTGACAAATGCCATCATCGCGATAAAAGACTGGAAGGCTTCTCCTCGACTTCTATCTGTACACACGTGCGCTACTACAACCACTCTATTACAACCCCCATCATTTTAACCCCATTATTCCAAGCCCATCATTCCAAGCCCATTCTTCCGAGCCCATCATTCCAAGCCCATTATTCCAACTCCATTATTCCAAGCCCAAAATTCTAACCCCATTATTCTAAACCCCATTCTTCCAGCCTCTATGACGCAGACCAAACAACACCGAGCAGACGTAGACAACAACGGTCACGTGATTGGAAACGTTGCTCGTGAGCAAACAATTCAATATTTTTGTAAAAAGTGCAATGATATTCTTAAACACACGATTCTAATCACACAATGATATTCTTAAACACACGATTCTAATCACACAATGATATTCTTAAACACACGATTCTAATCACACAATGATATTCTTAAACACACGATTCTAATCACACAATGATATTCTTAAACACACGATTCTAATCACACAATGATATTCTTAAACACATGATTCTAATAACACAATGATATTCTTAAACACACGATTCTAATCACACAATGATATTCTTAAACACACGATCCTAATCACACAATGATATTCTTAAACACACGATTCTAATCACACAATGATATTCTTAAACACACGATTATAATCACACAATGATATTCTTAAACACACGATTCTAAACACACAATGATATTCTTAAACACACGATTCTAATCACACAATGATATTCTTAAACACACGATTCTAATCACACAATGATATTCTTAAACACACGATTCTAATCACACAATGATATTCTTAAACACACGATTCTAATCACACAATGATATTCTTAAACACACGATCCTAATCACACAATGATATTCTTAAACACACGATCCTAATCACACAATGATATTCTTAAACACACGATTATAATCACACAATGATATTCTTAAACACACGATTCTAAACACAAAATGATATTCTTAAACACACGATTCTAATCACACAATGATATTCTTAAACACACGATTCTAATCACACAATGATATTCTTAAACACACGATTCTAATCACACAATGATATTCTTAAACACACGATCCTAATCACACAATGATATTCTTAAACACACGATTCTAAACACACAATGATATTCTTAAACACACGATTCTAATCACACAATGCTATTCTTAAACACACGATTCTAATCACACAATGATATTCTTAAACACACGATTCTAATCACACAATGCTATTCTTAAACACACGATTCTAATCACACAATGATATTCTTAAACACACGATTCTAAACACACATATTTTCGTGATTGTATTTTTTTTCTCAACACCCAGCTGTGCGAGAGTATTACCAAAATTAGTTATCACCACGTCACGTGCCAGAGAGTTACTTAAAATTAGAGCGTGCACAATGATAGCGAATGGGCTAAATAAAGGCGTATAAAGATGTACATTGTGAAAAAAATGTACGACCCAGGCACACAAAGTCGAGGACCGCGGAAAACATAATACTCGCTTCGATGAGGTGGGGGAAAAATTTGATTTGCTGAATGCACTCTAAGGGGAAATTCAAGTGCCAGGTGATGCTAAGTAAAGATAATAAATCACATGGCCAAGCGATGAATGGGTTCTCAATCTGTAATGATGAGGGTCAGTGAAGGATCAATGTGAGGCTCTACATTTGCCAACAACAACAAAAAAAAAATTAATTAATTTAAAAAAAAGTGACCATGACGTTGCGATCATTACTTTAAAAATCTCTTGTCTGTGACATTGTTTTAGTATTGAACGAATCTCTTGTCTGTGGCATTGTTTTAGTATTGAACGAATCTCTTGTCTGTGACATTGTTTTAGTATTGAACGAATCTCTTGTCTGTGGCATTGTTTTAGTATTGAACGAATCTCTTGTCTGTGACATTGTTTTAGTATTGAACGAATCTCTTGTCTGTGACATTGTTTTAGTATTGAACGAATCTCTTGTCTGTGACATTGTTTTGGTATTAAATGAATCTCTTGTCTGTGACATTGTTTTGGTATTGAATGTATCTCTTGTCTGTGACATTGTTTTGGTATTGAACGAATCTCTTGTCTGTGACATTGTTTTGGTATTGAATGTATCTCTTGTCTGTGACATTGTTTTGGTATTGAACGAATCTCTTGTGTGTGACATTATATCATCATTGAACGAATCTCTTGTCTGTGACATTGTTTTAGTATTGAACGAATCTCTTGTCTGTGACATTGTTTTGGTATTAAATGAATCTCTTGTCTGTGACATTGTTTTGGTATTGAATGTATCTCTTGTTTGTGACATTGTTTTGGTATTGAACGAATCTCTTGTCTGTGACATTGTTTTGGTATTGAACGAATCTCTTGTCTGTGACATTGTTTTGGTATTGAACGAATCTTTTGTCTGTGACATTGTTTTATTTATTGAACGAATCTCTTGTCTGTGACATTGTTTTGGTATTGAACGAATCTCTTGTCTGTGACATTGTTTTGGTATTGAACGAATCTCTTGTCTGTGACATTGTTTTGGTATTGAACGAATCTCTTGTCTGTGACATTGTTTTAGTATTGAACGAATCTCTTGTCTGTGACATTGTATCATCATTGAACGAATCTCTTGTCTGTGACATTGTTTTGGTATTGAATGAATCTCTTGTCTGTGACATTGTATCATCATTGAACGAATCTCTTGTCTGTGACATTGTTTTGGTATTGAATGAATCTCTTGTCTGTGACATTGTTTTGGTATTGAACGAATCTCTTGTCTGTGACATTGTTTTAGTATTGAACGAATCTCTTGTCTGTGACATTGTATCATCATTGAACGAATCTCTTGTCTGTGACATTGTTTTGGTATTGAACGAATCTCTTGTCTGTGACATTGTTTTATTTATTGAACGAATCTCTTGTCTGTGACATTGTTTTGGTATTGAACGAATCTCTTGTCTGTGACATTGTTTTGGTATTGAACGAATCTCTTGTCTGTGACATTGTTTTAGTATTGAACGAATCTCTTGTCTGTGACATTGTATCATCATTGAACGAATCTCTTGTCTGTGACATTGTTTTGGTATTGAACGAATCTCTTGTCTGTGACATTGTTTTATTTATTGAACGAATCTCTTGTCTGTGACATTGTTTTGGTATTGAACGAATCTCTTGTCTGTGACATTGTTTTGGTATTGAACGAATCTCTTGTCTGTGACATTGTTTTAGTATTGAACGAATCTCTTGTCTGTGACATTGTTTTGGTATTGAACGAATCTCTTGTCTGTGACATTGTTTTGGTATTGAACGAATCTCTTGTGTGTGACATTGTATCATCATTGAACGAATCTCTTGTCTCTGACATTGTTTTAGTATTGAACGAATCGCTTTGTGGGGATTATTTAAAACAATTTTAAATTTAAACAATTTTTTAACAACTTAAAAAAAAAAAGTAAAGACTTTCTTTCAAAGACGTTTTCAAACGCAATAAAAATTTACAATATAATTTTCTTAAAATTTCTTAAACTGCACAACGTGAATAATGTCTGTGCTGATGTTAAAACATTTCAATTGAATGTAGAAGAAACTTATAAGTTGTTTTTAAAAAAAATATTTTCTGCAGATACTTTTTACGTGTACATGTATTGTATTTTAAGAAATTTCAAGAATTGTATTTTCTAACCTTTAGGTCTTTTAGACACAAGAGCTTCACTGATGTTACAAAGTTGTCACACTTTTTGGTGTATAAATATAGTCTTTAAAAATAAATACATTCAAAGATACACAGAAGTTTAATAACCTCTGTTTGAGATGATTTAGCTGCCGTACGCTGCACGATAGGCGCGATTATCACGTGGCATTGTGCCAAACTGACGACTGTAGCAGAGGTTACAGTAGGCGTGGTTATCACGTGACATTGTGCCCAGCTGATGACTGTAGCAGATGTTACAGTAGGCGTGGTTATCACGTGACATTGTGCCCGGCTGATGACTGTAGCAGATGTTACTGTAGGCGTGGTTATCACGTGACATTGTGCCAAACTGATGACTGTAGCAGAGGTTACAGTAGGCGTGGTTATCACGTGACATTGTGCCCAACTGACGACTGTAACAGAGGTTGCAGTAGGCGTGGTTATCACGTGACATTGTGCCCAGCTGATGACTGTAGCAGATGTTACAGTAGGCGTGGTTATCACGTGACATTGTGCCCGGCTGATGACTGTAGCAGATGTTACTGTAGGCGTGGTTATCACGTGACATTATGCCAAACTGATGACTGTAGCAGAGGTTACAGTAGGCGTGTTTATCACGTGACATTGTGCCCAACTGACGACTGTAACAGAGGTTGCAGTAGGCGTGGTTATCACGTGACATTGTGCCCAGCTGATGACTGTAGCAGATGTTACAGTAGCCGTGGTTATCACGTGACATTGTGCCCAACTGATGACTGTAGCTGACGTCAATGAAGCTTGATTGGCACTTTTCTCAGAAGGTGGTTTCAAAGTGCATAACATTTTCTGGCCGCTGTGCTGGTCACCGTGCTGGTCACCGTGCTGGTCACCTTGATGGTCACCTTTCTGGTCACCTTGCTGATCACCATGCTAGTCATCTTGCTGGTCACCTTGTTGTCACTTTGTTGGTTAACATATTGTCACTGTTGTGTCACTTTGTTGGTCATCGTGTTGTCACTGTGTTGGTGTCTGTGTTGGTCACATGCTGGTCACCTTGTTGTCACTGTGTTGCTAGTGCTGATCACCATGCTGGTCACCTTTCTGGTCACCTTGCTGGTCACCTTGTTGTTACTGTATTGCTAGTGCTGATCACCATGATGCCCTTTTTTGCCCCTGTGTTGTTCACTGTGTTGTTCACTGTGTTGCTCACTGTGTTGTTCACTGTGTTGTTCACTGTGTTGCTCACTGTGTTGTTCACTGTGTTGTTCACTGTGTTTTTCATTGTGTTGTTAACTGTGTTGTTCACTATTTTTTTCAATGTTTTGGTCACTAATTTGTTTGTTGTTTCGTCACGTGACGTAGTTTTGCGTTGTGGCTGGAAGACCTGAGACATAACTTTAGTTTAGTTGTATTTTGAGTTGACCAGAGCTAGCTTGTAGCTGAGTTGACCAGAGCTAGCTTGTAGCTGAGTTGACCAGAGCTAGCTTGTAGTTAAGTTGACCAGAGCTAGCTTGTAGCTGAGTTGACCAGAGCTAGCTTGTAGCTTAGTTGACCAGAGCTAGCTTGTAGTTGAGTTGACCAGGGCTAGCTTGTAGTTGAGTTGACCAGAGCTAGCTTGTAGCTGAGTTGACCAGAGCTAGCTTGTAGCTTAGTTGACCAGAGCTAGCTTGTAGTTGAGTTGACCAGAGCTAGCTTGTAGCTGAGTTGACCAGAGCTAGCTTGTTGTTGAGTTGACCGGAGCTAGCCTGTAGTTGTGTTGACCAAGGCTAGCTTGTAGCTGAGTTGACCAGAGCTAGCTTGTGGTTGAGTTGACCAGAGCTAGCTTGTAGTTGACTTGACCATAGCTAGGTTGTAGTTGAGTTGACCAGACCTAGCTTGTAGTTGAGCTAGACCGGAGCTAGCTTGTAGTTGTGTTCACAAGGGCTAGCTTGTACTTGAGTTGACCAGAGCTAGCTTGTAGTTGAGTTGACCAGAGCTAGCTTGTAGTTGAGCTGACCAGAGCTAGCGTGTAGTTGAGTTGACCAGGGCTAGCTTGTAGTTGAGTTGACCATAGCTAGCTTATAGTTGAGTTGACCAGAGCTAGCTTGTAGTTGAGTTGACCAGAGCTAGCTTGTAGTTGAGTTGACCAGGGCTAGCTTGTAAAAGACACAAAAACCTGTAGAAAAGACAATAGCCAGTTGTGTAATTAGACAAATGGCTTGTAGAAAAAGTCAATTAGACTGTACAAAAGACAGATAAACTGTAGAAAAGACGAGTTATAAAAGTCACTTAACGCTGGTCTTACAATTTTTATATAACAATGTCCTCAAAATGTCTCTTAGATAACCCTGGGTTTGTCGTCATATAATGAAGAACACACCAGACGTCAAATTATGATGATGACCTCTGGGGGTCGTATGTAACTGTACAGCTTTTTCATATTTATTAGTACACTCGCTTTTTAGCACACTGAGACATTAATAGAATCCCTGAAAGTGCATTTTACTTTCTGTCTTCATTTAAGGAAACCCGCTATAGTCTATCTTTTAATTAATGAGCTAATTAAATTATCTCTAAGAACAACGTTTGTCTTATAAATCCTTGATAAAATTTATTATTTAGTAATTCGGGGGAGGGGGGTGGTGGTGTAGGGTCTTGTGAAAATTTGACAAAGCATGTATACACGCAACGAACTTTATAAGAATCCCAATAAGTGCTACCCCCCCCCCCCCCCCCCCCGAACGCGTGCAATCGCAAATGTTTTCACGCCACTGAAATATATTATTATTCTAACGACCCACCCGCTTTTACACAGCAAACGCACTTGCGATTTTTAAAAAAAAATAAAAGAATCTCATTTAACGCAGTTATCAGAAATTTTATTTCATGAAATGAGTGTCAGTTTATTTCTTCATCTTCCTTTTGAAAAAGAGGAAAAACTAATTTTTGGCGGTTGTGGTTGGCAGGTGTGGCTGAACATAATAAAAAAAATGTGTTGTAACCGGAAACGAGTCTATGTGCCAAGTTTTAACTCGATATGTTGGCGGGAAGTGGGTCAAATAGCCATCCTAAAATTTAAACAGCGGCGATCAAAACAGAATTTAATACAAAGGATAAAAAAAAAAGAAGAACGCTTTGTTAACGTGTCCACAAATCTTTGTCAGTGCACGTGTACGGACTCGTCATATGATTCTAGGTATCATTTACCGCATTGGCAGTTTATGCTACATTTCAATTACTACCTTAGCATATAATGTTCCGTTTCCTTTACGACCTGGGCAAGCGGTGCTTCATCTCATGACTGACCCGTGCTCATGTCACGTCCATATATTATTTCCGTCCCCGCACTGACCAGGCTCTCGATGTGGCCCCGAGCTAAAGGGAACAAGACGAGCACGCCCGCACCATTAAGGACGAGACTTGTTTCAAATTAAAGGCAGCTAATTGTGTTGACCTATTGCGTTGGCATTGCTGGTAGAGAACAGTGAGTCTCAAAACTCTAACATTTTGTCTCATTGAAAGGTATGGGCATGAACGGTAACCCTCAAGAAATATGAACCCACAGCTTTGAAGGCTTGTATAATATGCAGCGTCTATTTATAGACATTTTTAAAATATATTTTAAGAAAAAGTGCGACATAATTTGGTGAAATTATTTATTAAAACACCTGCACGTGGGTTAAAGGGTCATATAGCTGGACCGCATTAAATATGTGAATGTTGGTCAAAAGTCACAGATCCAGCATGTCAACATAATCAGGGTATATCTCCACGCCATCTGCCACCAGTGACAGAAACGGACACTCAAATCAACAAGAAAAATGACGTCCTTTATAGTTTTAAATATCACCATGAAGTTACAAAATATTATTTTAGAATGTGAAATACAAAAAAAGATCATACATTTCAAAAAAAATGTTGTCCTCTATCTACTGTTAGATGAGCTACGTTGACATTTCCATGTAATAGATGGTTGTAGTCGGTCTAAAAAATTAAACAGACAACGCTAGATCGACACTGATCTTATCTCTAGCATGGTAGAACAGAAACTTCTTGCCAATCCCTCTTCTTTTTCCTCGACCTCCTTCGCTCTCTTTCTTTCCATCCCCCTGTATCTCACATTCTCTCCATCTCTCTCCCCTCTCTATCTCTCCATATTCTTTCTCCATTTCTTCCCCCCCCCCTCTCTTTCTCTCTCTTTCTCTCTTAATCTCTACCTACCTACCTACCTACCTACCTACCTACCTACCTATCTACCTACCTACCCACCTACCTAGCTACCTACCTATCTACGTACGTACGTACGTACCTACCTACCTAACTACCTACCTACCTACCTATCTACCTACCTACCTACCTACCTACCTACCTATCTACCTACCTACCTACCTACCTACCTACCTACCTATCTATCTATCTATCTATCTATCTATCTATCTATCTATCTATCTATCTATCTATCTATCTATCTATCTATCTATCTATCTATCTATCTATCTATCTATCTATCTATCTATCTATCTATCTATCTATCTATCTATCTATCTATCTATCTATCTATCTATCTATCTATCTATCTATCTATCTATCTATCTATCTATCTATCTATCTATCTATCTATCTATCTATCTATCTATCTATCTATCTATCTATCTATCTATCTATCTATCTATCTATCTATCTATCTATCTATCTATCTATCTATCTATCTATCTATCTATCTATCTATCTATCTATCTATCTATCTATCTATCTATCTATCTATCTATCTATCTATCTATCTATCTATCTATCTATCTATCTATCTATCTATCTATCTATCTATCTATCTATCTATCTATCTATCTATCTATCTATCTATCTATCTATCTATCTATCTATCTATCTATCTATCTATCTATCTATCTATCTATCTATCTATCTATCTATCTATCTCAAAAATATCAACCTTACTCGCTCCCTTTCTCTGTCGTTCCCTTTCTTTCTCTACAGCCACCCCCACCCCCTCTATCGATCTTCTTTCTATATCTGCTATCTTTCTTTTTCTCGCCATTCTCTCTTACTCTATTAATCTCAATTCACACATCCACACTGCCCCTGTCTTTCTTTACCCCCTCTTCTCTCTCTGTCTCTCTCTCTGCCTCTTTCTCTCTGTTACACTCTCTCTCAATTTCCTCGTCTCATCTTCTCCAACTATCCAAACTCGACCCCATCTCCTTTTCTCCCTTTATCGTCCCATCTCTCCTTATCCATGTTCTTTTTCTTCATCCATTCTCATTGCTCTGTTTCTCTATCTGTCTCACCATCGCCACTCCTGCTCTCTCCGTACTCGTTCTCTCTCCGTACTCTCTCTAACTCTCACCTAACAATGTCGTAGACACAAAAGAAAACCAGTGCACGTTCTGTTTCTTGCATTAAATCAACTTTCGTGGACCTGTCAAGGGAGCCAACTGTCGACATTTGGTAACGTCTTCCGATTGGAACTTGTGCACGACTCGTGGCGACAACTGCGCATTTGGACAGCACGAGTCCAGCTCACATCAACAGTCATCTGCCCTTCTGCCCGGGACACGTTTCTCGTCTCACGTCGTGCGAGGATGCCCCGAGGGCCGCAAATGTTGTTGACAAGATGTTCCATCACAAGAAATGCCACGAGATGTAGGCTAAAACAATACTAACGGATATAACACTTAAAATGAAAAATTTACATCTTTTTATTATTTTTTCCCCTGGTGTTAGATATTGAGCGAGGGAAACGAAACAATTAGGTGACAAAGATTGTACACGTAATGCCAAAACATTCACTGAAGTAGATATGCCAGAATTTTTGGCATCTTTGTTGATTGCAAAGTTTAGAGAAAGCTGCAACTTAATACTGTGTAATATTACGTATGATATAAACACGACTTATATTTGGTGGGAATCTCGTGTCTTTCTATTGGTAATCTCCACCTACATTTGAAATCCCTTTCCTTTCTGTGGTAATCACTTAATTCCTTTGGTAACACCCGCCTTTTTTTTTGGCAATCTCTGCTTCCGTCTTTGGTAATTCAAGTCTGTCTTTAGCAATGACTGTTTTTCTTTGGTAATCCCCACCTTCCATCTTTGGTAATGCCCACCATCCATCTTGGGTAATCCATAGTATGTCTTGGGTAGTCATTGTATGTCTTTAGTCATCAATGATTTTCTTTTTTTCCCCGCCTTCCGTCTTTGGTAATTCATGTTTGTCTGTCTTGGTTAATCCCATGTTTGTCTGTCTTGGTTAATCCCATGTTTGTCTGTCTTGGTTAATCCCATGCTTGTCTGTCTTGGGTACTCTTTGTTTCTCTTTGGTACACCCTGTCTTAATTTGGTAATACCCGTCTTCCATCTTTGGTAATCCAATGTCTGTCTTTGGTTTACCCATGTCTTTCTTTGTTTCTTCATGTACATGTCCATTTTGAATTCGCCGCGGTCAGACACACCCACAGCGCCCATTAACGTCCATAAGTTCGTGACGAGAATGAATAAATTGTGTTCAAATAACAGGGCTCAGAGCTTTGGTGGAGTTAATTGTTTAAAAGATTGTTGAGAATTGTATACACCATTAAGTGGAGTTGTGGTGGTTATATTTGGTGGATTCATGTACACCTCAATGGAGGGACAACCAATTTTTTTTTTATTCGATGGAGCCGTCTAGATCATATTTGCTTGAGCCACCAATGCAAATTATATTTGATGGAGCTATCTATGTATGTCATATTTGGCGAAGCTTTCTTTATATCATCTGTCTATAAATATATCATATTTGGTGAAGCTATCTATTTATATAATTCATAACTGGTGGAGCTGTCCATATATATGTAACATATTTGGAAAAGCTGACTATATATATCATATTGGGTGAAGCTATCTATTTATATACTTCATAACTGGTGGAGCTGTCCATATATATGTAACATATTTGGAAAAGCTGACTATATATATATGATATTTGGTGAAGCTGTCACAATGACATGTGGCGCTGTCTATATTTAAACTTGTGGAATCGTGCATTAAATGAAAGGTATATATCATTAGAACAACAAAGATGGTATAGGGGGTGGTGGTTCGAACCTATCGTAAAGGATAGTATGATATGATGTTAGGATGATTGATAGCAATGACCGGATGTGACAGCGAGACAACAATACCCTGGGTGAACTCTTTAGTGACGTCAACACAAATGTGCGTGCTGGCTGGCCGTGGAAATTTCCAATGAGGCTCCCAGAAATAAAAAAAAAAACCTTTCATTCAACCATGGCGACCAAGAACATTGGATTTTTTTTTTCTAAAACAGATCAACGCAAACAAACTTATTACGCATGCGCCGAGCACTAAGAGCTCGCGGAAAAGTTCTGATGCTGGAATAACGCAGGAAAGGCGAAGAAGCCGTTTGTTTTTGATCTGAACTATTCCACTGAGCTGCAACAGTTCAAGGCACTAAACTATTCTATGGGAGTTACGGTTCTTGAGAGTTAATTAAAGCTGGTTGAGTTGACGTCTGACTTCAAAATAAAATTAAATGTTGGTCAAGTTTAAAAGCGTCCACTAGTGGTGTATTTATAGATTCGACATTTGTGTGGACTCTTAGACGGGGATAACCATTCTAATCATAATTTCTATAAAAGTGAAAAAAAGGCTTTTTACATCAATTAATGGATCTTGACCAAACTTGGCACATAAATCCATCATTATCCAGCAGGAACTCTTAAGGGGATGAAAACTTTTAATAACATTTCATTTGGGGCCGTGGGCCCCCGAATTCGTTTTATTCTTATATGAGATATAATAATAAAATGACCGACAAATACTTCAGCATGAATAGATGGATCTTGACCAAACTTAGTACACATATACTTGTAAAATAAAAAAAAATCTAAACATTTCATTTTATTGCATTTTCTAGTGTTTTTATACTTGGTCGTGCTCCACAGTTTTCCTACCTGGTCGTGCTCCACAGTTTTCCTGACTGTAATAAAGAATTTTTTAATTGACCTCGTGTTTTGCGCGGAGCAAAGTTCAGAGAAACCATTAACAGTAATTGTGACCCAGTCATGACAGTAATTGTGACCTAGTCTTGACAGTAATTGTGACCCAGTCATGACAGTAATTGGGACCTAGTCATGACAGTAATTGTGACCTAGTCATGACAGTAATTGTGACACAGTCATGACAGTAATTGTGACCTAGTCTTGACAGTAATTGTGACATGGTCTTACAGTAATTGTGACCCAGTCATGACAGTAATTGTGACCTAGTCATGACAGTAAAATGTGACCCAGTCATGACAGTAATTGTGACCCAGTCATGACAGTAATTGTGACCCAGTCTTGACAGTAATTGTGACACGGTCTTACAGTAATTGTGACCCAGTCATGACAGTAATTGTGACCTAGTCATGACAGTAAAATTGTGACACGGTCTTACAGTAATTGTGACCCAGTCATGACAGTAATTGTGACCCAGTCATGACAGTAATTGTGACCTAGTCATGACAGTGATTGTGACACGGTCTTATAGTAATTGTGACCCAGTCATGACAGTAATTGTGACCTAGTCATGACAGTAATTGTGACACGGTCTTACAGTAATTGTGACCCAGTCATGACAGTAATTGTGACCCAGTCATGACAGTAATTGTGACCCAGTCATGACAGTAATTGTGATCTAGTCTTGACAGTAATTATGAAACGGTCTTACAGTAATTGTGACCCAGTCATGACAGTAATTGTGACCTAGTCATAACAGTAATTGTGACACAGTCTTACAGTAATTTTGACCCAGTCATGACAGTAATTGTGACCTAGTCATGACAGTAATTGTGACCTAGGCTTGACAATAATTGTGACACGGTCTTACAGTAATTGTGACCTAGTCATGACAGTAATTGTGACCTAGTCTTGACAGTAATTGTGACACGGTCTTACAGTAATTGTGACCTAGTCATGACAGTAATTGTGACCTAGTCTTGACAGTAAAATTGTGACAAGGTCTTAACAGTAACTGTGACCCAGTCATGGCAGTAATTGTGACCTAGTCTTGACAGTAATTGTGACCCTGTCCTAACAGTAGTTGTGACACAGTCGAAGATGGTAAAGCCACGCAGCACATAACTTAGTTGCGTCACTAGCGCAAGTTTTCCCAATCAAACTTTTTTTCCTCCTGCGGGACGGTACACGAAATTAATTATTTGACGCCCCTTATCTGGACACCAGAGGGGTTTGGCGGGTTGGCGTGGTGAGACGGGCTGGTGTGGTGAGGCGGGTTGGTGTGGCGAGACGGGTAGTCGAAGCGTGCCGTCGGCTGTTGATTCAACACTTAATCTTCCAAATATGAGCACGACTGATTGTGCTATAAATAGAATGTAAACTCACGCGCGGCTTAGCCCGTCACGTGGTCTAATCACCTAGTCCTGTGAGCTGCACACCGAAGGTGCGTCCATGTGACTACGTTAACGTCTCTTAATTATGTTTTATAATCTGTGAACTTAAAAAAAACAACAACAACAACAACAACAAGCAATGCCATC
The DNA here is from genome assembly GCA_964017045.1 of Omphiscola glabra. Taxonomy (NCBI): domain Eukaryota; kingdom Metazoa; phylum Mollusca; class Gastropoda; family Lymnaeidae; genus Omphiscola; species Omphiscola glabra. Next base: position 19,762,913 of record OZ024797.1, read on the forward strand.
GTTTTCAACAAAAGGGCTAATCCTATTACGATACCAACAAAGTACATCTTTTAAGTGGCACATCACTCCTCACGACAGTGGGACTGCGTCGTGTACTCGTAATAAATTTATGTCCCCCTGGGTTTTTTTTAAAATTTATCACATTAAAAACAAACATGTTCATCTGATGCTCAGTTGTGATGTTCTGTATTTAGTGTGTTACCTCAAGCTATTCAACTGTTCAGACTGAGACAAGACAGCTAGATGAAGTACATCGTGTCTGAACTTCTCTTGTGAAGTTTTATTCAATGACGGGAGAGAAATGAGATGGGACCAAAAATGGAGGCAGTGGCTGAGATTATTGAAAGGGAGATGACAAGGGGATAGAGAGAAGAGAATTGTTTTAATGTTGACTTTGCGTGTTAGTTCAGATGTCCGGCGCGAGGTCCGGCTAGAGGGGGGCCACGGTTTATGGATTCGTGGTGCGGTCTGAGAAAATCAGAACTCTTGGGTCTGCGTAGGTGGGGAGGGGGGGGGGTGTGGGTATTGTGGGAGCCGTGAGTTATGTGGGGGGGGGGAGTGTGGGTATTGTGGGAGCCGTGAGTTATGTGGGGGGGAATGTGGGTGGATGGTGCGTGGGGGTGGGTGCTGTGTGGGATGGAAAGTGTCTGGGTTGGATGGGGTGTGGGTGGTTGGAATGTGGAGTGGACGGTGTTTGGGCTGGATGGGGTGTTAAGTGGATGGAATATGGAGTGGATGGAGTGTGGAGTCGATGGAATGTGGAGTCGATGGAATGTGGAGTCGATGGAATGTGGAGTGGATGGAATATGGAGTGGATGGAGTGTGGGGTGGATGGAATGTGGGATGGATGGAATGTGGAGTGGACGGAATGTGTGGTGGATGGAATATGGAGTGGACGGTGTTTGGGGTGGATGGGGTGTTAAGTGGATGGAATATGGAGTGGATGGAATGTGGGGTGGATGGAATGTGGAGTGGATGGAGTGTGGGGGAAAATATGGTGCAGATGTGTGGGTTGTTGTGACAGTGGTTTGAACGACGGTTCTCGTGACATGATCAGGACAACATCTTGTTCTACGCCTTGCCGACACTACGTCAAAACTAAGCAGGACGTTCCCCATGTCCTACACCCAGCCGATTCCAATCTCGAAAATAGGTTAGATATCACTATGTCCCCGTCCTGACCCACACAAGGTCATATGTCGGACGTTACGTGCCGGACATTGCGTGCAATTCCTACCCTCAAAGGACGCTCATGTTATTTAAAACTACACCCTCCCTTCAGGTTCCCACTCCTAGGAGTCGATCGATAAGCAACGCTTCAATTATTGGCGGTAACGTTTGAAGTCTATAAATAGCCCGATGGTCCTGCAGCACGCAACGGGAATAAGGATCGCAGAGACCGGAATAGCAGAGTGCAAAGAGAATTAGCATCACAGAATTATTTCACAGGGGTCTAACTGAACGAATTGAAAAGAAGCGTTCAATTCATTTTTTGGTGTCTTCATTTCAGTGAGTGAGAATCATTGGGATCATAACAGATGAGTCTTTAGCAGGCCAGCACAACTCAAAATGTAAGGCGGGCCGTAATAATTTATGAAAAACGTGTGCGGGCCGACTGAAATTAGGACAGCTATTAAGAAAATAATAAGAATAAGGAATAGTTCGTTAATTCGCGGGCCACAAAGTGGGAGCTGGCGGGCCGCATGCGGCCCACGGGCTGTATGTTTTGCAGGCCTGGTCTATAGGCTTAAAAAACTGAAATGAATTTGTTGAAATTTTCTTTCTCGTAATATTCAAAAAATTATTAATGTAGTCATAATAATACACCGTGTAATCAAGACATTCTTAATGTGGATAAGATTAATGATGTGGAAATAGTATGGATACTATTCAAACTTGGGATTTGTACTGATGGCCTTTGATCAATCTTGTAATCAGCTGACCGTCTTAAGTCAGGGTAACAAAAATCAACACGCAAATTGACAAGATGGTGCATGGCGGTGCAACTCCCCCTCCCCCCCTTCAAATAAATACAAATAATAATATATATTGAAGATAAAAAGAGCATATGAGAATTAAACAGTAATCGAGTCAAGGGTTGAAACTGAAATTTAACGTGTAAAAACATTTCTACGACTGTCTCCAGTTCTGGGCCCTCGAATCAGCCTCTTGGCCCTCGAATCAGACTCTTGGACCTCGAATCAGCCTCTTGGCCCTCGAATCAGGCTCTTGGCCCTCGAATCAGACTATTGGCCCTACAATCAGCCTCTTGGCCCGCAAATCAGCCTTTTGGCCATCAAATCAGCCTCTTGGCCCTGGAATCAGCCTCTTGGGCCTCGAATCAGCCCCTTGGCCCTCAAATCAGCCTCTTGGCCCTCGAATCAGTCTCTTGGCCCTCAAATCAGCCTCTGGGCCCTGCAATCAGCCTCTTGGCCATCGAATCAACCTCGGCTTTTTTTAATCGAATTAATCCAGTTTCGGAAAGTCACCTTGAAACATTTTAGTTTATGAAAAAAGAATTCAATGTAACTCCTTCATCTCTCTTTGTCTTTAAAATTGATGATGGCTCTACTGCACCTCTGATCTCGTTTGGGGTGGGGTGGGGGGAGGGGGGAATAAAATGGGCGAATAATTCCAACACGCCTTTTTATTATTGAATGTCTCATCTTTATGCGACAACCAGGATGCCATTATCGGATGTCTTTCAGTTAGCAATCAGCGATTGTCACCCCAGAGCTGCACATGTCAATTAACTAGCTCCGTTGTGTTAGTTTGACATCGTGCTCGTTAATACAAATGAAAATACTCTTGTGTTGTTACAGATTTGAAAGACGGCAGACTTTTATTGATTTATCTCCTCCTCTGAGCAGAAGTCCATTTCTTCCCACCCCCCCCCCCCCCCCATAAATCTCTCACCATAGTTTTCTGTCTGCCTGTTTTTCTTTCTATCTATTTGTCTGTCAGTCTGCCCACCTGTTTGTCTATCTGTCTGCTTGTCTGCCTGTTTGTTTGTCTGTCTGCCTGCCCATCAGTCTTTATGTCCGTCTGTCTCAGTCTCTCTCGCTCCGTCTCTCTATCTTCTGTCTATCTCTTTCGACAATATGAGTAATACAAGGAGTGTAAAGATGGGAAGAGTGTGAAATAAATTAGGTAGTAACATTTGAATCTCAAGTGACAATATCCGAAAGATTTTTAGATCGACCAAGTGTTTTTTTTTCCCTTAGATAAATATATCAGGATTAGCATTAAAAGAATAGCAGAAATTAAGTTACGCAACATTATGGAATTTAATACATGCTTTTGTTTTTGTTTTATTGATTTGGAAAACAGAGCTAGAATGACGTAGTTGGAAAACAGAGCTAGAATGACGTAGTTGGAAAACAGAGCTAGAATGACGTAGTTGGAAAACAGAGCTAGAATGACGTAGTTGGAAAACAGAGCTAGAATGACGTAGTTGGAAAACAGAGCTAGAATGACGTAGTTGGAAAACAGAGCTAGAATGACGTAGTTGGAAAACAGAGCTAGAATAACGTAGTTGGAAAACAGAGCTAGAATAACGTAGTTGGAAAACAGAGCTAGAATGACGTAGTTGGAAAACAGAGCTAGAATGACGTAGTTGGAAAACAGAGCTAGAATGACGTAGTTGGAAAACAGAGCTAGAATGGCGCTCCAAGCATTTAGTTTTAGATTTCGTTATTTGAACACAGCCCACAAGGCAGATTTCAATGCTTTACCTGGTTTTCAGGAATGATGACCTAGTCATGCTATGAACAGTGCCCTAAAAGGCACATCTCAATGCTATGAACACTGCCCTATAAGGCACATCTCAATGCTATGAAAACTGCCCTATAAGGCAGATCTCAATGCTATGAACGTCTTGGAATCTTCGTGTTCATCGTGGAATTATTTCGGAAGGTTTTTTTTTTTTTTTTTGGTGGGGGTGGGGGGTGGGGGGGGGGTGGCCTCAGCCATGGACCTGGCATACTCGAAATGATGCGTTTCTATATGAACTCCTTGGAATCTATTATTTTTTTTTATCAAGTAGCCAGAACGTGTCTTTCATAGTTTGCAATTTTGCTATTACATTTTTATATGTTAAGTTGATGTAATCACCAATGTTATGTTAATTCACCGTCAGTAGTGCTGGAGAGGTGACACAAAGAGGCAACTGATACAGTTGGAATGATGGAGCAAATCTCTACCAATTCAGTCAGAATGAAAAAAAAACTAAAAAAAGTTATTTCGTATAAACCCTTTATAAAAAGTAATATCAAAGCGTTGAGCCATTGGTGAGGGTGGCTGAAAATTTGACAAAACATGCATAGATGTATACGCATTTTATAAGAATCCCAATTAGTCTCCCCCCTCCCCCCAAAGACTCCTTCATCTTTCCATTGAAAAACAGGAAAAACAGATTGGGTTGGGGGGGGGGGGGGGCTAGAAGTGGAGCTAAAAATTTGATAGAATTTGTTGTCATCGACAACTACTCTATGTGCCAAGTTTCCTTCAATTTGATAGGTTGACGGGAAGAAGGTCATATAGCCGTCAGAAGATTGTGCCAGCCACAAAGAAAAGCGAATTTATTATAAAGGATTTTTTAAAAAAATATAATAAATCACATGTTTATATTTAAGAAATTATTATTCCACGACGCCATATTATGTCACGCTGTTGCTGACGTGGAGACGTGTCTGTAGCCAATGATTAGTCGCAGTATAGAATATCGTGTTTATGAATCCAGCTGCACGAACGGATGCAGACTGTGCACCAGAGATGAAAAGTCGAATTTTAAAAGTTACTATTTTAGAAGAAGTTTGGAATGGACTCCGATGAGTCACTTCCTTGTTTTGTCACGTGATATGAGTAAGCCTTCGGTAGCCTATGCATAACAACAGATAACAGCTGATCAGCCATTATCATTAATTTTAAAGCAAAATGTTTTTCTTCATCAGCGCTTCCAATAATGTTAATTAAAAATGTTACTTTTCAAAATATTCTTGAATACACGTGTTTCTTTAAATGACATTCATTAAATGTGACAATAATTATAATTCAGTTATGATTAAAGGAAGAAAGTTGTTTGAAGAAAAATTTGTGAGCGACTAGTGTGTTGCAGAAGTCTTACTCGTACTTACTCTTATCACATGACAAAACAATCGACTCATCGTAGTCCATTTGTCTCTGTTGAGTACCGATATAAGAGTCAGTTCACACGATCGAATTAGATTTAAATTACGCGTCAAATTTGTGTATGAACGCACTATTTTGTGCGTGGTTTCTTTTATTTGAACAAAAATGAGAATACAATCAAATAGCAATTTGAAAGTTGTGACAAGGCTTCATTCAAAAATCGCATCAAATGCGTGATCGAAAATTTGATCGCGTGGACTGAGCCAAAGTGTAGAGAATTTAATCTCTTTTATAATCAGGCTCGTGTCAAACAGTACATAACAAAGACGATACCATTAATCAAATACTGTAAAAAAGAAACGATACCCTAACTAGGGCTATTTAGCAAAAGAAATAATATTTTGTTATTTTAAAATTACAAAATACAAAAGAATAAGCTAAGGCTATTGACTGACTTACAGAACAAGGGTGTACTTGTACCGGTACAATGTTGAAGAAGGAGCAAAGACACACATACAGTAAATACGAAATCTACGATCAGTACAAAAACTCTGTCTCGTATCATAAAAGCCAATCTCTCTAGTAGTAGCTCAATTTCTCTCCCCCGCTATTCTTTGCTAATCGTGATAGGCGTATAATATAGTCGTTTTCAAAGACTTTTCTAGAAATGGGTTCGGGATTGTATAAGTGCCTCGACCAGTCTCGGACATTCAAAAGATTTCTAATTCGAAAAACCATAGATTATTTTTACTTGTAGACAAGGTCAAGGGAGACTATTTAGAATTAAGCCGCACCCATCGTGTTACCAAACGTGGGGTCAGCTGAAGTTTATGCACCAGAAAAGATGACGTAAACAAGACGCTTATATAACAGTATATCTCTCTCTACCCTCCCACCTCCCCATTCCCCACTTCCCCCACCCCCCACTTCCCCCATCTGCCCCACTTCCCCCATCCTCCAACTTCCCTTATCCTCCAACTTCCCCCCATTCTTCCACTTCCCCCATCCTCCAACTTCCCTTATCCTCCAACTTCCCCCCATTCTCCCACTTTCCCCCATCCTCCAACTTCCCTTATCCTCCAACTTCCCCCCATTCTCCCACTTCCCCATCCTCCAACTTGATTTATCCTCCAAATTCCCCCCATTCTCCCACTTCCCCCATCCTCCAACTTCCCTTATCCTCCAACTTCCCCCCATTCTCCCACTTCCCCCATCCTCCAACTGCCCTTATCCTCCAACTTCCCCCCCATTCTCCCACTTCCCCCATCTCCAACTTCCCTTATCCTCCAACTCCCCCCCCCCCATTCTCCCACTTCCCCCATCCCCCCATCCTACCACTTCTCCCACTTCCTCCCACATTCCTCATCTTCCCAATTCCCTTATCCTCCCATTTTCTCCATTCTCCCCCCCCCCCCCCACACACCCCTCAAAGCACGACGATTGAGTAACAAGTTGAACAAAATGAACCAGTGGGTTTAAATTTGTGCACTTTTGTTGTTCCTACCCTTAAGCTCTTCTGCTCCATAATGTATTTCAAATCTTTAAAATCAATAATACGTGTGTGATGACGATACACACTGAAGCTTAAGGGCATTGTGTGGCGTTGTGTAGTATCTCATCGGACAACGACACACATCGCCCGTCTGAATACCATCAATCAGTAGATGATAATCTTTGAATGTGTTAAATTGCGCGTCTTCATCTGGTTTCTACATTTTTTTAAATGAAACACATGACGCGTTACTAAGTTAGTGACGCAGCAGTCGCAATTCATCCCAAATGTGGACGGTGATTTTTAGGTCAAACCTAAAAATGTCCCTGGATTACCCTGGGAGAATCAAAACTCCATTAATTTTTGGCCAGCTTTTTCGGTTTCTCGGAAACTATTAGTTCGGCCACTGAGGCGCAATTTGGCCAACAGAATCAACGTTATTCAATATTGTTTGACTGCACATGTAATTTAAATGGGCACGGCAAACGTCAATCAACCAAACTATGAAATGTTAAAAATATTTTAAGAGTACTGGTTACGAACTGTTATCAGTATGGAGACATTAATCTCGTATTTAAGTATATGGCTCGTTCTAAAACACTACAATAACAAAAGACGATAACATATGTTAAATACAATAACAAAGAAAACGATACCCAAACCAGGGCAAAATACAATTGATACATTTTATTAACTTAATAATGAATTACAAAATCAAAAAGAAATAAAATTAAAGCTATCGGCTTACAGAATTATGATTGGCTTTTTGTACCGCTAGAATGTTGAAAAAGATACAATGTTGTAAAACGGTACAAATATGAAAAGGAATCTACACACACGCAGCAAAAGTTAGTAAACAAATCTCTGTCTCGTATAGCAAAAATATCTCGCGATAAATGATAGCCCAAAAATCTCTCGTGTGTCTCTTCTCGCTCAATCTCTCTGGGCGTATATATACAACGTTTCATAGATATTTCTCGAACGGCCTTACACAATGTTTTCCTATCCAGATTTCTCCAGCATTTTTCTACATAATTCTAAGGATACGGACTATTAATTTTATATAATTGTAAACAAGGTCAAGAGAGACTATTTTTAGCTAGCCACACGCTAAATGCGTTTAGAAGTTTGGGGTCAGCTAGAATTCATTCACGGGGAAAGATGTCGTAAACACGTCGTCTACATAACAACACTTCTCTAACAGAAAGTGTTTGAAACAAGGCATTGAACTATTTGAAAAATTGAAGAAAATAAAAAGAAACTCTACACCAATAATTGGACAAATCAATACTGTAACCATGGAAAGATCAATACTGTAACCATGGACAGATCAATACTGTACCTTTGGACAGATCAATACTGTAACCATGGACAGATCAATACTCTAATCTTGGACAGATCAATACTGTAAACATGAACAGATAAATACTCTAGCCTTGGACAGAAGAGTACTCTAACCATGAATAGACCAATACTTTAACCATGGACTGATGAGTACTCTAGCCTTGGACAGATCAATACTCTAGCTTTGGACGGATTGGTACGCTAACCTTGGACAGTTCAATACACTAAACCTTGGACAGATCATTACTCTAACCTTGGACAGATCATTACTCTAACCTTGGACAGATCATTACTCTAACCTTGGACAGATCATTACTCTAACCTTAGACAGATCATTACTCTAACCTTAGACAGATCATTACTCTAACCTTGGACAGATCATTACTCTAACCTTGGACAGATCATTACTCTAACCTTGGACAGATCATTACTCTAACCTTGGACAGATCATTACTCTAACCTTGGACAGATCATTACTCTAACCTTGGACAGATCACTACTCTAACCTTGGACAGATCATTACTCTAACCTTGGACAGATCATTACTCTAACCTTGGACAGATCATTACTCTAACCTTGGACAGATCATTACTCTAACCTTGGACAGATCATTACTCTAACCTTGGCCAGATCATTACTCTAACCTTGGACAGATCATTACTCTAACCTTGGACAGATCATTAATCTAACCTTGGACAAATCACTACTCTAACCTTGGACAACGTTAAACTAAGAAAGCGCACTATCTAAACGACTGGTATTAAGAAAATCTAACCAATTACTGAACCATTTTAATTTGATTAGGTTAGTGTAGGTGTAAAACAGTTACAATTGATACGTAGCGCTTATGACGCATGCAATTTGCTCTTAATTACGGGTCATTTACTCATTAATGATAAAATCACAGCAAAGAAGCACATAAATGTGCAATTTTCAACATACTTTAAAATTTGTTTCCCTAAGTAAATCCTTATTTCGTAATGTTCCAGAATACTTGCATGCACTTTTCAAATAATTATGTTGGGTATATTTGGTATGAATACTGACTTCGAAACATGAAAGGTTTTCCCCGTCAGCTTTTGTTACAAGACATAAACAAAGAAACAAAAAATAAACAGAAACGAGCAACAACATAGTAACAATTACGAGACTGATAAATTTTAATAATGCGCTTGCAATGCATGAAATCTCATTAAAATATTTTTTTTAACTAGAGACAAAACAGTAGCGTTTTGCGAAAATTGAACAGTGAAAGTAAGCCATTACATTTTCACTTTCCGAACCAACATTAACTGTTTTTATCAAACGTGCATATTTTATATTTTATAACACAACACGCACCCAAGCCAATGTTATCAACCGGCCAAATCCGATCATAACAACCGACCAAATCCGATCATAACAACCGACCAAATCCGATCATAACAACCGACCAAAGGCAATCATATCAACCAATCTTGATGGTTGTACACGTTACCCAAAAATTCTTAAAATTCAAATAAATACATGATCAAGTTTCGCAAGATAAACATTGAATTTTAGAGTTGGAAAAAAAAAATCCCTCTCACAAGTCTCCATTGGCCAATCCCAGATTTGTGCGCACACCAGGTAGAAAGAATGAACATTCACCCTCTCAGGACTTCGATCTCATCGATCTCGGACTATTTTTTGGGGCGTCTTGACATTTCCCCATCTTTCCAAAACGTTCCAGGTGAAAAGAAAGCGAGTTATTTCTGTCTTACTGGGAGCCAAAGGGGATTTATTTTTAGACCCCATGACCGCCGGGCCTGTTTTTAAAAATAAACCTCCCACACGAAAATAGATTTTTTTTTTTCAAAACCTGCCATTGATCGATAGGGCCCAGTGTATTACCTGCCCTTGGCGCGTTCTTCTCAGACTGAAGTTATTGAAATACGTTCTACGGTCCGGTGATTTAAAAAAAAAATGCCTTAGCTTAAATATAAAAACCAAACCAAACTAAAACTATAACAATATCGTAGAAGATAATGCGTCGTAAACAAATTTAAATTAAGGCTACTTTTTAAAATAAATTTCATGCCAGCCATCCACGTCAACAGTTTATTTGTCATTAGCTTTATCAACTGTAACAGAGATCTGTCGTCATACTCAAAGTTACTGAACGATTCGGTCAAATATGAAATAGCTAAATGAAGGGGACTAAATGAAGCACATTTAAAGTAAGGTCTGCCTAGAGTTGAACCCTTCGACCAAACATCAAGTAAGGTCTGCCTGGATTTGGCCCCCTCCCACCAAACAAAAAGTTAGGTTTGCCCACAGTAAGCCTTTCCAAAATAAAAAAAATAATAATCAAAATAGATTGCATATGGCTTAAAACAATGTAGAAAACGTTGTACAGTGAGGATGTCCTTGCAGAATGAAGTTGTCCAATAAAGATGTCCTTGCAGAATGAAGTTGTCCAATTACAGTGAAGATGTCCTTGCAGAATGAAGTTGTCCAATTACAGTGAAGATGTCCTTGCAGAATGAAAATGTCCTGGTACAGTGAAGATGTCTTTGCAGAATGAAAATGTCCTGGTACAGTGAAGATGTCCTTGCGGAAGGAATATGTCCTGATAAAATCGCAATCTCGTGTTTGAGTTGATGTTTCTATGTGCAATAAATGTGTTGCTGTACTTTAAGTGTTAGAGTACCATCAAGATGTCTGGCTGAGTTTAGTTGTTATCATATAATCACGATGTTTGTTGGAGTTTAGTTGTTATGATATAGTCAAGATGTTTGGTGGAGTTGAGATTTCCTTTAACAGCGATTATAAAAACTATTTTTTGACACGCGAAAGAAAATGGCTTAGTAATTCTACACGCCATTCAAAATTGTATCAATAATTTCCTGTCATATGACTTATAGTTATAACAGATCACATCCTATCTCCAATGACCACATATTTTGTAGATGTAATATATATATATATATATATATCTTGCGGTACACTTGTGAACCTTTCCCCGACACACCTGTGTGTGTCAGCCCACCGTTGAAAAATCTCTGCCTTAGTACAGTGATTACTGGCGAAAGTACCGTCGTAAAACCACAAAGTGAATCCTAAAGCCTTGTGCTTTAGTTGACGCTTCTGATATAAGGAAACAACAACCTAAGCCTGGAGGATATAAGTACAGGCGGCTTAAAGGAATTTTGAAAATCAATCCAATCTTTGATGAATCGGCAGAAAAGCTTTGATGACTTGGAAACATGAAGACATTTTTTTAAAATTAGTTGAGTCTTAAGAGACGAGGCAGGGGAACTCACACCCCAACCCCCCCCAATCAATGCATGTTCTTTATTTATCTCTTTTGGAGACAGCTCATTATAACATTTTAAGGTTCCAGAGATGAGGGTCATCTTGCGGTTGTCGGGAAGCTATCAGACATGGACATCAGAGCTAAGGCCTTGAATCAACGGTTCTCCAATTCTTATCATCCCCCACACCCCTTCCCCCCCCCCCACAGACTCTTGGCGAATTCTAGAGACTCCAACTCAAACGTATTCTAAAAAAAGAGATTAAAAAATATAAAGGCCATGTTGTCCCTACAAGTACGCACCTGATATTGTTGTTATAAGAAAAAAAATAATTCTCAACATTTTTTTTTCTATTAGCCCACTTAAAAATGTTGTTTAACTCTGTGGAACTCTCTCCAGTTATTATTATAAAATATGCTATTTTTAAAATTAAATAAAGTAATTGGTTCCATCGTTTTCGTAGCCCACAAGAAATACGGTGTGTCTTTCTAGGGACCATCTGGCACAGGTTGAGAGACGCTGCTATTCTGACTTTTAAGCTAGTGAGCAATATGGCGTCTAGTCTAGACAATATGCCTTCTAGGCTATACAATATGACTTCGAGTCTAGACAATATGCCTTCTAGGCTATACAAAATGTCTTCTAGTCTATATAATATGGCGTCTAGGCTAGACAGTATGACTTCTAGGCTATACAACATGGCGTCTAGGTTATACAACATGGCGTCTAGGCTATACAATATGGTGTCTATGTTATACAATTGGCGTCTAGGTTATACAACATGGAGTCTAGGCTATACAATATGGTGTCTACGCTATACAATATGGCGTCTACGCTATACAATATGGCGTCTAGGCTATACAAAATGTCTTCTAGTCTATATAATATGGCGTCTAGGCTAGACAGTATGACTTCTAGGCTATACAACATGGCGTCTAGGTTATACAACATGGCGTCTAGGCTATACAATATGGTGTCTATGCTATACAATTGGCGTCTAGGTTATACAACATGGCGTCTAGGCTATACAATATGGCGTCTATGCTATACAATTGGCGTCTAGGTTATACAACATGGCGTCTAGGCTATACAATATGGTGTCTACGCTATACAATATGGCGTCTAGGCTATACAATATGGTGTCTACGCTATACAATATGGCGTCTAGGCTATACAATATGGCGTCTACGCTATACAATATGGCGTGTAGGCTATACAATATGGCGTCTAGGCTCACCATATATGATGGGAAAATCTAACTTAAAAAATTTCGACATGTAAATAATTTTTTTAATAATTCTGAGGTAAATGATTGAAATACTTACTTTTGAGGACATTGATTGAAACACTAACATGTGAGTTAAATGAATGAAACACTTAAATACGATGCAAATTATTGAAACACTAAATTATGAGGTAAATGATTGAAACAATAACTTATGAGATAAATGTTGAACAACTAAATGATGAGTCAAATGATTGTAATACTTAGAAATTAGCTAAATGATTGGTACTCTGGCTTTTCATAAGAGCAGTGAAAATTAATATAAAATTACAATCCGAAACTTTCATTGTCTTCAAAGTAATTAAAACATGTGTGAAATAAAATACGCAATTGTGAATTTATATATTCTTGTATTGAACGAATTAAGTCAACTTGAACTTTATCAAGATTGGCACATCTGACCAGACAGCCTTTATCTTTGTAGTCACGTGACTCCCAAATTTTAAACCCAAGTCTCGTGGCCCTGTCACGTGAACCCTAGCCAGAAGGAAAAAAATCAATTTGGTTTTCAAAATAAAGAAAAGACACTTGTGGGGAGTAAAAGAATACAAAATCCTCCTTTAAATTCCCAAATAAGCTACTAATTTTGGTATCAGGGGGTGAGAGCTGTGAGTGTGTGTTTGTGAAGGTGTCAGTGTTTTTAAGCGAGGGTATCAGTGTTTCTGAGGGCTCCAACATACTCGGGGAAGGCTCCACAAGGTCATTTGACGTGTGACACATTTGCACTCAGACGACAGTAATCTCTCTATAGATCAATCTGTACGTCTTTGCTCGAGCTAATAGACGAGGCTGCCAATTATCCAGGATAACCAAAAACTGGGAGTGTCAACGAGTATCCAACAGTTTTGACGTATCCACTGACCTTTCAGAATGCTGAGCCCACGCCATGACACATATTCTTAACCCTGTCAGCACGCCTCTTATCCTGTCAGTAAACTCCTTATCCTGCCACCACGCCCTTACCCTGTCAGCACGCCTCTTATCCTGTCAGTAAACTCATTATCCTGTCACCCCGCCCTTACCTTGTCAGCACGCCCCTTATTCTTAAATCACGCCCATTACCCTGTTACCACGCCCATCCACACTGAGAAAACGCCCCTTTCCATTTCATATCCCTCACAACTTTTCAACGGTTCTTTCCCCTTTGCATTGTGTACCCAACGCATTGAACTGTGTGCCCCAATGGTCTCAGTGTTTCTGATAACGTCAACATGTTTCCACACACTCTCAAGATCCCCCCAACTTTTCAACATTCCCCACAAACTGTACGGATGTTTTCACCCTTAATTTTATCCCTTCGAGTGTCCCATTGTCATTTTCTTATAACCGAAGCTGTTCTGTTTGTTGATACGTCAGCGTTATTTCGTTAGAATACTATTTAATCATTACCTATTTGAACATTACCGATTTGAACATTACTTATTTGAACACTACCTATTTGAACATTGCCGATTTGAAAATTACCTATTTGAACGTTACCTATTCAACATTACCTATTTGAACATTAACGATTCGAACATTACCTATTTAAACATTATCTGTTTGAACATTACCTATTTGAACAATGCCTAAATAATTTATCTTTCATTCAGCTGTGACTTCTAAGACAGCCTACAACCACACGTAAGCTGCCACGTGCATATATTTGTGTGCACATTTCTGACTGTGCGACTGATTCGAATTCTTTGGCAAGGAACGAGGGCGTATTCACGCTGGAAAGTTCTCTGGCTGAGTTACGAAACAAAGGCAAGTTGTTGTTTGTTTTTTTTTTTAAATGGCGAACCAACTGTTTCCTCACACAGTAGAGAATCCTCCCTCTTCGCGCAAATGGATCTTAACGTAATGGAAACACCTCGGCGCCAACAGCGTGGAAGGATTCTCGATTATTGTATTGAGTTAGATGTCAAGAACTTCGCCTCATGACCAATATGCTGGGGGACGTTGTTTGAGACTCGCGTTAAAAGTGTCGAAAGTAAAAGTGCAACTAATTTTTTTTAAATACGAGATCCCTCGTTCTGTAAAGCCTCATTTGCAGTTTATGCTTGAATGACAAACATAATATGGATACATTTTAGTATAAATTTATTAAAATAATTTAAAAAAAAACCAAAAACAATCAAAATAAAGTTATAAGTATGACGTAAATTTTGTTTATTTCTATTACGTCATTCACATTGTACAGTATAAAATAAAATAACAACATAAACCCCGCCCCGCCTCTCGTGTTCTGAGACTCCATAGAAACTGTTAATTGCATGCAATTAGGTGGAGGCCACAGACAAAGTGGATGTTGTAGAAATGTTGTCGAAGAAACACGTTTCTCGGTTAATAGTTGCTCAATTTTGTTGCTCCTTTTGTTTTTGTTTTCTGGGGAGGGGGTGGGGTGTAAGAGGAGGAGCCTTTCTTAAAGGGAATCGTGATATTTTTTAATTAAAATTTTTTTTTTTTTAGTTGAGAGGTTCAAAATGGATCGTCATACAACAACGGTGTTTTCTCACTTGAAGAGGTAGACGCGATGAAATAATTGCAGCGATACAAAATAATAGGACAACGGCTCTCAAACTGTGGGTCGCGAACCCTTTGGTGGGTTCGAACAGTCCTTACACAGGACTCGCCCAAGACCACCGGAAAACACATAATTATGAATTAGAAGAGAAAATAATTTTATGTTCGGCGGTCACCACGACACGAGGAACCGTATTA
Organism: Omphiscola glabra; assembly: GCA_964017045.1. NCBI lineage: Eukaryota > Metazoa > Mollusca > Gastropoda > Lymnaeidae > Omphiscola > Omphiscola glabra. Next base: position 19,778,142 of record OZ024797.1, read on the forward strand.
AAGGGTGGCGACATTACGAAGGCTGAGAGCCACGGTAATAGGAGATCTCTGCCAACACATTTATGGAGTGCTGGCGTTAAGCAAATCGGGGTAGCAATGATATCCTTTTTTAAAGTAATACCAGCGGCCCTGTTACATGTTAATCAATTTAAGTAAAATAATACGGAAGCGATTTAAATGTATACAGTCGCAAGGCGAGGGTAAACTGAAGCCAATGTTCCTATTACGCAATCTCGTGTCTTCAGCAGCTATGGCTTTGTCAAACTGTGTCTAGTCTATGGAGCAGCATAATCTTGACCCGGTAAACAGGCTGTAGGAGATGTCGGAAAGTGAATGGAGTTAAGCATCAATTGAAACTATTTCTTATGTAAATATACTGGCCATTATATACATAAGCCCGATTCTGCCCGGGATTGCATTTGGAAAAAAATAAATTCTACAGCCTTTTAATTAACATTAACTTTTAATTAACATTACAATTAAGCACCGTGTAAAAAAACCAGAACACACCTATAGTAAAAAAGTACATTAAAAATTCCTTTGTCATCTATAAAAACACATTGATAAAAACTTTTGTAAAACTTTCGATCCCCAATGGGATCCCGATTCCAGAGAGATCCCAATCTGATCCCGTTACCCGATGGGATCCCGTTTTCCGATGGTATCCCGGTACCCGGAAGGATCCCGACCTCGTTTGGATCCCGATCCCAAATGGATCCTGATAACTATGATATATTTGGATCCCGATCCCATTGGTACCCCTATCGCGGCTGTATCCCGAACCCGATGGGATCCCGATCCCAAGGGGGCCCCGATCCCAGTGGGGCCCCGATCCCAGTGGAATCCCGATACCAGTGGGACCACGATAACAGTGGGATCCCGATCCCCGTGGTTTCACAATCCCGATTGGATACCGATCACGGTTGAATCCCAATACCAGAAGGATCGCTAATCTCATTGTTATTCCGATCCCGGTGGGTTCACGACCCCAATTCGATAAAAAAATTATGACTTAGAATTACATCTTAATCACATTTATCGGGAAAAACCCAAACATCTTTTATTTCTAGTGCGTCGTGAATATTGCAAAATAAAAATAATATTAATTTGATCCAAAGAAATTCGCAAATGACTTCATAGCGCGATTGCCCATTTTAGCCAAAACTAAAAGTTCTTTGATTTAATAACCGCGCATGACAGAACTGATAATGTATTTCCCCCTTCTTAAAAGTAAAGTAAATAAATATAATTGATTGCTTTTTAATTGTTAATAAAATACAAACAAATTTAGCTTCGCATTTTTAACATTTAATAAGTTTTTACTTTTTATTCATTTCAAAAATATACTTTTATTAAATTAATAAAGTAATAAAAACTTAACCTTTAAGAATACTTTTAATAAGGAAATGCCGTTTTATGCAATCCTTGCAGCGAACCTCTATAGCCAAATAGAGTTCACTAATATACTGCTTCCTTTTCACACCATGTTTTAGTTTAACAGTACTGAGTGGGGGAAAAAAAACCTGTCACGCAGCGAGCGTCATGCGTGACGTCAAGCGTTACGGTTGAACTCAGACGAACCAGGTATTTTCTCAAAATATTTAGACTGGGTGTAAAAACAACACACCCGGTCATGTCACAGTATCTTATATTTGACAGGGTATTCGGTAGTGTGGACGTTAGCTTATTTGACAGGTTATTTGGTAGTGCGGATGTTAGTTTATTTGACAGGTTATTCGGTAGTGTGGACGTTAGCTTATTTGACAGGTTATTTGGTAGTGCGGATGTTAGCTTATTTGACAGGCTATTCGGTAGTGTGGACGTTAGATTATTTGACAGGTTATTCGGTAGTGTGGACGTTAGCTTATTTGACAGGTTATTTGGTAGTGCGGATGTTAGCTTATTTGACAGGTTATTTGGTAGTGCGGATGTTAGCTTATTTGACAGGTTATTCGGTAGTGTTGATGTTAGATTTCGTCAGTAAGTCACGGGGCGAACATGCAGCTCCAGAATTTTAAAACACATGTGGCAGAAGGCTATGATTTAGACTTGAATACATGGATCCATTGATCCATCCATCTACCGGTGAGACACGTGAGCTCGTTTTATTCTACGAGACACTTCAAAGACTTGTCAGTACGGGTTGTTTCGGAGAGTGGCAGCGTTCACGCAAATCATGTCAGTACTAGCTGTTTTGGAGAGTGGCAGCGTTCGCACAAATCTTGTCAGTACTAGCTGTTTTGGAGAGTGGCAGCGCTCGTGCAAATTTTGTCAGTACTAGCTGTTTTGGAGAGTGGCAGCGCTCGTGCAAATTTTGTCAGTACTAGCTGTTTTGGAGAGTGGCAGCGCTCGTGCAAATTTTGTCAGTACTAGCTGTTTTGGAGAGTGGCAGCGCTCGTGCAAATTTTGTCAGTAATAGCTGTTTCGGAGGGTGGCAACGTTCACGCAAATGCTTTTAATGATGAAATAAGATAAGATTTGTCATCGTACTTCAGATAATCCCGTACTTTGTGGGTAAAATGGTCTTCTTTTTTGTGGTAAAATCTAAGATTTTAGTCCATAAGCGGAGATCTTGCGTCACTCTTTGTAAACTTTCGAGATATCTGTGTATCGCAACACGTGCTTTGCAATGATCATGATTAATGTGGCAGGCACATTTTGGAGTTACATGTGTATATATTGTGTAAACTCCCATATCATATTCTCACAAATTGATTGTTTCTCATATGTGTATAAATATATATATATATATATATATATATATATATATATATATACAATACGTCTTGTGATTGTCTGGATGATTTAATATAAGAAAAATCGATTACACCATGAAATCTGAGATGATAATAAGCCGGCGCGATACAGCGTAGGAGTTAAATAGAACAGGAGCCCCCCCCCCCCCCAAATCCCCCAACTCGCCTGAGTTGTTATAAGACTCCCAATAAAGGGATTTAACCACTTATCGGCGGACAAGACAAACATAAATGTTTAAGGATTATCCCCCTCCTTTCCTCACACATTTTGTTGTCTGCTTGCCATCCACTGGCCCTTATTCAGCGAGCTACCCTTTTTAATTTTAGCCATTTTGCGAAATACGCTCCCATGGTAATTGCAGAAATGACCATCTCCGTTTGGCCCCGGCCAGCCAGACACATTCATTCAATGTGATTACAAGGCCAAGAACACATTTTCTTTGTTTTCTCGTGAGCTTCAGTTATTTTTAAGCGGTGAAAAATCCAAGCGTTGGCTCTCACATGTATGACATAAAATTAAATCTACTCATCAATATATACACCTTTCCTTTAAATCATTTCATTATCTACCCATACTATATTCACCTTTCCTTTCAATTATTTCCAATATCCATTCATCAATTCATGAATCCATTTATTATTAATCGTCCTGTGTCCTCGACATTTACCCTGTGCATAAAATTGTGTCCATGTTTTTGGTCAAGATAATAACTTACTCTTATTTTTTGTATTATCGTTAATGACACAATTTATGAATTCTTTCCCCTGGCAAACTTGATTTAGGAACAAAGCGACGCGTGGACGATGGACGCGAGTACCTTTAGAAAGCATCAATCTACACAAGGTTTGAAAGAGATGATGCCAATACATCATCACGACCTGATGATTCAAGTAAGGAGATTATGTGCTAAGTATTTTTAACACTGAAGTGTACTGAGCAAACAAACATCTGATGGAAGTCTTACGTCCCAGGTTTGAAGGCTCAATAACTTTGCATCACGACAAGGACAGCGTGATTGGGCTGCACACCCCCACTCACCCCCCCCCAATGTGCTCGTTTAAATTACCGGCATGCAACTGAGACTTCCAGTAGCAATTTTAGGTAATTTGTGTGATTCTAGTTAGATTAAAATAGTCCCATTTGTATGTGTGATTTGAGTAAGATAAAATAGTCCCATTTGTATGTGCGATTTGAGTAAGATTAAAATAGTCCCATTTGTATGTGCGATTTGAGTAAGATAAAATAGTCCCATTTGTATGTGTGATTTGAGTAACATAAAATAGTCCCATTTGTATGTGCGATTTGAGTAAGATTAAAATAGTCCCATTTGTATGTGCGATTTGAGTAAGATAAAATAGTCCCATTTGTATGTGCGATTTGAGTAAGATAAAATAGTCCCATTTGTATGTGCGATTTGAGTAAGATAAAATAGTCCCATTTGTATGTGCGATTTAAGTTAGATTAAAAAATGTCCCCTTTGTATGTGTGATTTGAGTAAGATTAAAATAGTCCCATTTGTATGTGCGATTTGAGTAAGATAAAATAGTCCCATTTGTATGTGCAATTTGAGTAAGATAAAATAGTCCCATTTGTATGTGCGATTTAAGTTAGATTAAAAAAGTCCCCTTTGTATGTGTGATTTGAGTAAGATTAAGATAGTCCCATTTGTATGTGCGATTTGAGTAAGATAAAATAGTCCCATTTGAATGTGTGATTTGAGTAAGATAAAATAGTCCCATTTGTATGTGTGATTTGAGTAAGATAAAATAGTCCCATTTGTATGTGCGATTTGAGTAAGATTAAAATAGTCCCATTTGTATGTGCGATTTGAGTAAGATAAAATAGTCCCATTTGTATGTGCGATTTGAGTAAGATAAAATAGTCCCATTTGTATGTGCGATTTGAGTAAGATAAAATAGTCCCATTTGTATGTGTGATTTGAGTAAGATAAAATAGTCCCATTTGTATGTGCGATTTAAGTTAGATTAAAAAAGTCCCCTTTGAATGCGTGATTTGAAAAAGATAAAAAAATATAGTGCCATTTTGCAGTGTGATTTCGTGTGGATTGGAGTGCTCTTTTTAATATAGGTGAGAATATGTTTTAGTAAGGTTAAACAAGCCCAATGACGCCACTATGTGAAAAGATATTATTTTAAGTTATTCCGTTAATTTATTTCTCGTCGATCAAGAACATGTTTCGTTTTTCCTTTCAAAATTAACCATAAAAACAACCTCCTCCCACACCCCCCCCACCTCAAAGCTTACACAAATATGATCGAATGTGTGGAGTTCTTTTCTCTCAGACAAGTGTAATGAGATTTCGACGAGCAGACGATACAAAGGCTAAGGACAGCTATTCCATGTTATTTTATTTCTTAGAACTTGGTTTGTTATTTTGTATTTCACTCAAGGTTCCAATTAAACCAGACAATAATCCATTGAATGCACCAAACCAGCTAAATCAATGTCAAGGTCACAAGAGTTCAGACAATATGTTTGCTGTTTTTGAGCTTCATAAACTAGTCTCTGAAACAGCATCAGACAATTTTAGTTTGATGAAATAATTTCGTAATAAAGTAAGACTGGAAAGTCCATAAAAACATGTGGTAGCTGTGCCGAAGTACACAGGCAGGCTCCCTGAACACCCCCCCCCCCCCCCCGGGGCTTGCGCTACGCCTACGATTTGAATTTTCTCAATGGAATCTAAGTAGGTGGTCCCACTCCACTGATGTCACTAGATGTGACAGGAAATGCGTTGTGAGCGGACAGCTCTGTAACAGTTATTGAACTGTGATAATACATAATTGTGACCTTGGCACTAAAAAAAAAAGAGAACGAAATTCAAGCGGTGGTTGGTGACCTTGAAATCAAACCTACTGATTGTTAACAACGGTCACATTTTCTTGAACACCAAGCTTAATTCGGTCGGGGAAAGTAACTCGGGAAACTAACATTGAAATGGACATATTTCATGCTTGACTTAACACGCTTGACATGACGAGTAATCTCTGAACTAAAACCGCGATAAAATAAACAAAGTGCCTTACAGAGAGCTTTCTATTTCTGCGCGAGTCAATAATATCTAAAGCTTTCGAGAGCTAGCTGAAAAAAATTTGTTGATTGTAACTAGCTGACTCATTTTGCCTTGTGCACCATGGCAGGTCATAAGGTTGTAATAGGTTGAATGTGGGTTGCTGTTATTTTATATTAAAATTTAAAACTAATTTCAAAAAAAAATATCGCCTCACTTTTTTGAATTCAACGAAGACGAAACTTGAATGCTTTATTAAAATTTTTTTTTGTTAAAAATTAAGAGTAGATCTGAGCTCACCCACTGAAAATGTCGCATAGAAGATGGCGTCGGTGGGGCGTCGAGCGCGAGCTCTTAATGCCACCCCCCGAAACACCTCCACACGGGCCAGACGCCGGGTTTCCTCGCCGACAGACCGTTCGGCGGCACACCTGGAACCTCTCCCCCTTGCCGGGGGGACGTCTGGTCAACCGAGAACGCTGAGTTTAAGAGCGTTCGTGGTCCACTCTCCCAAGGGCCAGGGCTAGTTTGCTTAAACTCCTGAGGGAAGGTGTTGCGTTACCACCCCCACCGCCCAGGGAGTCTTTCGGTCGGGACGGGAAGCTGTGACAATAACGGTTGCCTAGGAGCGGCTTCCTCACAGCCGCGTAGCTAAAATCATCGGTATGGGTTTTGACTGCCACCCAAGCCTCATATCCATCACCGGTAACAAGTAATCATGTCATCCACTCAGCCGCTCACTAAACGAAGCAGACGTCGTGAATCGTGATAGTTTGAGCGACGATGTCAGCCCGCCTCCGTCGACCCAGTATTCTTTTCCAACCATTCACCAGGTGAACACTGCGCTAGAAAGACTCAATATTAAAATGTCACGTGTGTCAACAAAAAATGTACGCCCTTCACATAAGATGGAAATGTAGAGAGAAGGTCTTTAATAAAAACAGAAGCGTTGAAATGTAAATACGTTTTTCAGAGCTGCACCGGAATGTTTTTAGGTCTTAGAAATCACCACATGCACTTGTTAAGCTAAGGGTTGTACGGCGACTGTGTCCACAATGTGCGGGTTCATGTATTAGCTGAATAGTTAAGGCTTCCAGCGTCCGGGTCGTGTATCAGTAGAGTAGTGTCCGGGTCGTGTATCAGTAGAGTAGTGTCCGGGTCGTGTATCAGTAGAGTAGTGTCCGGGTCGTGTATCAGTAGAGTAGTGTCCGGGTCGTGTATCAGTAGATCGGTGTCCGGGTCGTGTATCAGTAGATCGGTGTCCGGGTCGTGTATCAGTAGATCGGTGTCCGGGTCGTGTATCAGTAGAGTAGTGTCCGGGTCGTGTATCAGTAAACATTAGTGTCCTGGTCTTGTATCACACTGTCCGGGTCGTGTATCAGAATAGACCAGTGTCCGGGTCGTGTATAAGTAGACACCAGTGTCCAGGACGGGTATGACAAGACACTAGTGTCCAGGACGGGTATCAGTAGACACCAGTGTCCAGGACGGGTATGAGAAGACACGTGTGTCAAGGACGGGTATGAGAAGACACCAGTGTCCAGGACAGCTGTGAGAAGACACGAGTGTCCAGAACGGGTATCAGAATACACTAGTGTCCAGGACGGGTATCAGAAGACAAGCGGGAATCTTTGTCCTTAAAGCACTGCAATGATTATTTATATTTACGGATGACTGCAGAATTGGATTATTCTCATAATAAACTTTTCTTGAAAACCGTCTATAAAAACACGCTGCCGCTGACGTGCCGTAATTTTCTGAGGAAAAAGATAAATATTTATTTCTTTATCGCTCTAATGCACACTATTTTATCCATTAAATAAAGATAGGTGAGCTTTTATAATGTATTTTAGTGTCAATTAAAACCTTAAAATAGTTAATATCTGAAAGTTCTGTCGCACTCTCGACCAAATCTTAAGATACAGATGAGTTGTCCAAGATGGACTACTGACAATGTGAGGACGACTTAGTGTTTGTGAGCAGATGAAAACAACTGTTTCGAAATAATGTGGGCACTGTAAAAAAAAATGTTTGTCATGGGTTGCCATGGAAACAACGTTGCCAGGGTGGAGCCTCAAGAAAATGATAACTACTGAAAAATATGTGTGTGCTTTGGATTTGGAGAGGGTTGTCCGGTGGCATTTGTTTTAGCGCTGGAATTTGCGGCATATGTAAAGTATTGTTTTTTTTGATGGGGTGGTCACTCTCTCCTCATTGTGACCATGCACCTTTAAGGCAAGCAAGACATTAAACCAACCCATAAAAACTAAGTTTTTCCTATAAATCCTTTATATGCATTTAAAAAAAAATTTATGCAGTAGTACGTGATGTATCATATATGTGATTGTAGAATCTAATATTTGGGATGGGAACGGTTTTTATCAAACTTAGTGCATGTAAAAAACGTATAGAATAAAAATATATTTGAACCCAAATACGTCACAAATACAAAGCACATAGCCGCAGCTACACAAGTAATCTCCAAGCCGAAAGTTTGAACAAATCACATTTCATTTATATTCCTTTTGAAAAACATTAAAAAAAAACTGATATTTGAGGGTTAGAGGTTAGTAATGGGGCTGCAAATTAGAAAGAATGTGTTGTCCTTGGGGTTCCGATACAGGGCGCTGACATATGAATTATTGATGTCTTTAGAATGCGTACTGTCCAAAAATGGCAGTAGCGAATGAACCATTTTTTATGCGTAACATCCGATCCTTAAATATTTAGACCATAGATTGTGTGTCGAAATGCAGTGTTTAACCCTCAGTTTATCTCACCCTTACAGGCTCTGCATGGCAAACCCAGGGTTCCATTTATGTGATGAAGTGGGTGGGATGTGATCTAAGGTACCTGTGATGAAGTGGGTGGGATGTGATCTTAGGTACCTGTGATGAAGTGGGTGGGATGTGATCTTAGGTACCAGTGATGAAGTTGGTGGGATTTGATCTTAGGTACCTGTGATGAAGTGGGTGGGATTTGATCTTAGGTACCTGTGATGAAGTTGGTGGGATGTGATCTAAGGTACCTGTGATGAAGTGGGTGGGATTTGATCTTAGGTACCTGTGATGAAGTGGGTGGGATGTGATCTTAGGTACCTGTGATGAAGTGGGTGGGATGTGATCTTAGGTACCTGTGATGAAGTGGGTGGGATTTGATCTTAGGTACCTGTGATGAAGTGGGTGGGATTTGATCTTAGGTACCTGTGATGAAGTGGGTGGGATGTGATCTTAGGTACCTGTGATGAAGTGGGTGGGATTTGATCTTAGGTACCTGTGATGAAGTGGGTGGGATGTGATCTAAGGTACCTGTGATGAAGTTGGTGGGATGTGATCTAAGGTACCTGTGATGAAGTTGGTGGGATTTGATCTTAGGTACCTGTGATGAAGTGGGTGGGATGTGATCTTAGGTACCTGTGATGAAGTGGGTGAGATGTGATCTAAGGTACCTGTGATGAAGTTGGTGGGATGTGATCTAAGGTACCTGTGATGAAGTTGGTGGGATGTGATCTTAGGTACCTGTGATGAAGTTGGTGGGATGTGATCTAAGGTACCTGTGATGAAGTGGGTGGGATGTGATCTTAGGTACCTGTGATGAAGTTGGTGGGATGTGATCTAAGGTACCTGTGATGAAGTGGGTGGGATGTGATCTTAGGTACCTGTGATGAAGTTGGTGGGATGTGATCTAAGGTACCTGTGATGAAGTGGGTGGGATGTGATCTAAGGTACCTGTGATGAAGTGGGTGGGATGTGATCTTAGGTACCTGTGATGAAGTTGGTGGGATGTGATCTAAGGTACCTGTGATGAAGTTGGTGGGATGTGATCTAAGGTACCTGTGATGAAGTTGGTGGGATTTGATCTTAGGTACCTGTGATGAAGTGGGTGGGATGTGATCTTAGGTACCTGTGATGAAGTTGGTGGGATTTGATCTTAGGTACCTGTGATGAAGTGGGTGGGATGTGATCTAAGGTACCTGTGATGAAGTTGGTGGGATTTGATCTTAGGTACCTGTGATGAAGTTGGTGGGATGTGATCTTAGGTACCTGTGATGAAGTTGGTGGGATTTGATCTTAGGTACCTGTGATGAAGTGGGTGGGATTTGATCTTAGGTATCTGTGATGAAGTTGGTGGGATGTGATCGTAGATACCTGTGATGAAGTTGGTGGGATGTGATCGTAGATACCTGTGATGAAGTTGGTGGGATGTGATCTTAGGTACCAGTGATGAAGTTGGTGGGATTTGATCTTAGGTACCTGTGATGAAGTGGGTGGGATTTGATCTTAGGTACCTGTGATGAAGTGGGTGGGATGTGATCTTAGGTACCTGTGATGAAGTGGGTGGGATTTGATCTTAGGTACCTGTGATGAAGTGGGTGGGATGTGATCTTAGGTACCTGTGATGAAGTGGGTGGGATGTGATCTTAGGTACCTGTGATGAAGTGGGTGGGATTTGATCTTAGGTACCTGTGATGAAGTGGGTGGGATTTGATCTTAGGTACCTGTGATGAAGTGGGTGGGATGTGATCTTAGGTACCTGTGATGAAGTGGGTGGGATTTGATCTTAGGTACCTGTGATGAAGTGGGTGGGATGTGATCTAAGGTACCTGTGATGAAGTTGGTGGGATGTGATCTAAGGTACCTGTGATGAAGTTGGTGGGATTTGATCTTAGGTACCTGTGATGAAGTGGGTGGGATGTGATCTTAGGTACCTGTGATGAAGTGGGTGGGATGTGATCTAAGGTACCTGTGATGAAGTTGGTGGGATGTGATCTAAGGTACCTGTGATGAAGTTGGTGGGATGTGATCTTAGGTACCTGTGATGAAGTTGGTGGGATGTGATCTAAGGTACCTGTGATGAAGTGGGTGGGATGTGATCTTAGGTACCTGTGATGAAGTTGGTGGGATGTGATCTAAGGTACCTGTGATGAAGTGGGTGGGATGTGATCTTAGGTACCTGTGATGAAGTTGGTGGGATGTGATCTAAGGTACCTGTGATGAAGTGGGTGGGATGTGATCTAAGGTACCTGTGATGAAGTGGGTGGGATGTGATCTTAGGTACCTGTGATGAAGTTGGTGGGATGTGATCTAAGGTACCTGTGATGAAGTTGGTGGGATGTGATCTAAGGTACCTGTGATGAAGTTGGTGGGATTTGATCTTAGGTACCTGTGATGAAGTGGGTGGGATGTGATCTTAGGTACCTGTGATGAAGTTGGTGGGATTTGATCTTAGGTACCTGTGATGAAGTGGGTGGGATGTGATCTAAGGTACCTGTGATGAAGTTGGTGGGATTTGATCTTAGGTACCTGTGATGAAGTTGGTGGGATGTGATCTTAGGTACCTGTGATGAAGTTGGTGGGATTTGATCTTAGGTACCTGTGATGAAGTGGGTGGGATTTGATCTTAGGTATCTGTGATGAAGTTGGTGGGATGTGATCGTAGATACCTGTGATGAAGTTGGTGGGATGTGATCGTAGATACCTGTGATGAAGTGGATGGGAGCTGATCTTAGGTACCTGTGATGAAGTTGGTGGGATGTGATCGTAGATACCTGTGATGAAGTTGGTGGGATGTGATCGTAGATACCTGTGATGAAGTTGGTGGGATGTGATCGTAGATACCTGTGATGAAGTTGGTGGGATGTGATCGTAGATACCTGTGATGAAGTGGATGGGAGCTGATCTTAGGTACCTGTGATGAAGTTGGTGGGATGTGATCGTAGATACCTGTGATGAAGTTGGTGGGATGTGATCTAAGGTACCTGTGATGAAGTGGGTGGGATTTGATCTTAGGTACCTGTGATGAAGTGGGTGGGATTTGATCTAAGGTACCTGTGATGAAGTGGGTGGGATGTGATCTAAGGTACCTGTGATGAAGTGGGTGGGATGTGATCTAAGGTACCTGTGATGAAGTGGGTGGGATTTGATCTTAGGTACCTGTGATGAAGTGGGTGGGATGTGATCTAAGGTACCTGTGATGAAGTGGGTGGGATTTGATCTTAGGTACCTGTGATGAAGTGGGTGGGATTTGATCTTAGGTACCTGTGATGAAGTGGGTGGGATGTGATCTAAGGTACCTGTGATGAAGTGGGTGGGATGTGATCTAAGGTACCTGTGATGAAGTGGGTGGGATTTGATCTAAGGTACCTGTGATGAAGTGGGTGGGATGTGATCTTAGGTACCTGTGATGAAGTGGGTGGGATTTGATCTTAGGTACCTGTGATGAAGTGGGTGGGATTTGATCTTAGGTACCTGTGATGAAGTTGGTGGGATTTGATCTTAGGTACCTGTGATGAAGTTGGTGGGATTTGATCTTAGGTACCTGTGATGAAGTGGGTGGGATTTGATCTTAGGTACCTGTGATGAAGTTGGTGGGATTTGATCTTAGGTACCTGTGATGAAGTTGGTGGGATTTGATCTTAGGTACCTGTGATGAAGTTGGTGGGATTTGATCTTAGGTACCTGTGATGAAGTTGGTGGGATGTGATCGTAGATACCTGTGATGAAGTGGGTGGGAGATTTTCTTAGGTATCTGTGATGGAGTGGATGGAATGTGATATAAGGTATCCGTGATAAAGAGGGTGGGATCATAATCTGATTTAATCCAGGCATTACAGTGGCCAAAACAAACAAAAAACACCCCAAAAACAAAAAACAACCAACAGATATTAAGCTGAATACAACCAAACTTGATACTTACCAGAATCCAATGAAACTGTACGTCTTAATGAACTCTGCCCAACAGGGCCACAACTAATTATAACACCATGCAGAGCTGATACAGAGCTGATACAGAGCTGATCCAGAGCTGATACAGAGCTGATACAGAGCTGATCCAGAGCTGATACAGAGCTGATCCAGAGCTGATACAGAGGTGATACAGAGCTGATACAGAGCTGATACAGAGCAGATACAGAGCTGATACAGAGCTGATCCAGAGCTGATATAGAGCTGATACAGAGCTGATACAGAGGTGATACAGAGCTGATCCAGAGCTGATACAGAGCTGATACAGAGCTGATACAGAGCTGATACAGAGCAGATACAGAGCTGATACAGAGCTGATCCAGAGCTGATCCAGAGCTGATACAGAGGTGATACAGAGCTGATACAGAGCTGATACAGAGCTGATACAGAGCTGATCCAGAGCTGATCCATAGCTGATCCATAGCTGATACAGAGCTGATACAGAGCTGATACAGAGCTGATACAGAGCTGATACAGAGCTGATACAAGGCAGATACAAGGCAGATACAGAGCTGATACAGAGCTGATACAGAGCTGATACAGAGCTGATACAGAGCTGATACAGAGCTGATACAGAGCTGATACAGAGCTGATACAGAGCTGATACAGAGCTGATACAGAGCTGATACAGAGCTGATCCAGAGCAGATACAGAGTTGATACATTACTGAGAACTTTGAATAGATTTTCAAAACTCAAAGATGTTGGACAAGGGAGATAATTCATAGTTACTCTTTATTTCCACCCCCCCCCCCTTTTTGCTGCCAGCATTACGTTGAAATTTGTCAACTGTAAGTACCACCCATGAAAGTCGCTGTCAGATGCTGTTTACGCTGGACGACATAAAATTGGTGAATGTTGGCCCTGACCAGTAACAGGAAAAGGTAGGCCAGGTAAGCGGAGGCGGAATCTGAACAAGGTAAGCCAGGGTATTTTGTAATCGTACTCACGAAGGTTGACTCATTTTGTAACCACGTCTCCAATGATATGACGTGCAAGTTGCCGCGTCTGCACGAATGGTAACGTGCCTGAACGCTGGGAAATTTTTGCAACAAGAAAAAACAACTTCTAGGCGCTATATAAAAAGAAAGTGTTGCTAGTTTAGTGTCTGTTCGGTTAGACCAAGAAATTAAAATTATTTGTACAAGATAAAGAGAATTTTTTGTTTGTTTCGCTTTTGGTGAAATTTTAATTAAATGAGAAAAATAGAAGTTCTTTAAAGTCGACAAAAGCTTATTATTATTATCAAAGTTAAAGTTGTTTGTTTCAGCCTTTACGTTATCTCTAGCTGTATATTTCAGCCTTTACTTTATCTTTAGCTGTACATTCCAGTCTTTACTTCATCTCTAGCTGTACATTTCAGCCTTTACTTTATCTTTAGCTGTACATTCCAGTCTTTACTTCATCTCTAGCTGTACATTTCAGCCTTTACTTTATCTTTAGCTGTACATTCCAGTCTTTACTTCATCTCTAGCTGTACATTTCAGCCTTTAATTTATCTTTAGCTGTACATTTCAGCCTTTACTTTACTTTTAGCTGTACATTTCAGCCTTTACTTTATCTTTAGCTGTACATTCCAGTCTTTACTTCATCTCTAGCTGTACATTTCAGCCTTTACTTTATCTTTAGCTGTACATTTCAGCCTTTACTTTACTTTTAGCTGTACATTTCAGCCTTTACTTTATCTTTAGCTGTACATTCAAGCCTTTACTTTGTCTCTAGATATTCATTCCAGTTTTCACTTTGCTCTGGTTGTATCATCGGACATATCTGTATTTGTTGAGGATTTGGTGTTTAAGTGGTTGTTTTTTTCAAGTTAATCTATAAATACGTTTAAATAAATATTTATAAATGGTGTTAAAAAACATCCGACTGTTTATGACATCAACTTATGAAATCATGGTCAAGTTCAGGACTCTAGAGTCCCGTTGTTTTCTGTGGTCAGTGCCTGGAGACGACAAATATGGTCATAAGTCGAATAGGACACGTCGGGAGTGGTCGTGTTGTGACAGTTGGGGGGGGGGGGCCTCTCATGTTTTATTGGCTCTGGAGTTTGGGGGGGTGGCTGCATGACGAAGGTAATTATTATTATTATTATTATGGGTAGTTTTCTATAGCGTCGTACCCCAGCCTATGGCTGGGCTCACCACGCTGTACATACAAATTAAAATGAACTTAAAAAATTATAAATAATGTGTTAATGGATACTTTAGAAACCGTCACTACAACGTCTATTTTGGTGCATCATCTTTTTTTCTGAAATCGTTTTGTAAATTCTGTGCTGGTAAATCTTTGACCATATATGAATGTTGAGTAAATTTATTGTTATAGCTTTGTAACAAAACGCGCGTCATGTAACGTTTTATCATTATATGTATGATTGCTCAAAGTATTGCCCTTTGTAGATTAATTAAAGTTTTTATACTAAAATAAATGTGTGTGCGTGGGGGGTGTGTACGTGAGGAACCGATGTGGGTGCGGGGTGTGGGTAAGAGTGCCACTAACATGACAAAACGATGCGTCTGTATCCAGGCCTCATTTGGTACAGGCACGTACACGTTGATTTGTACATCTCATTGTAACTGTCTCCAATGGCTGAGCATTAAAAAAAATAAAAAAAACATTTAGTTACATTACAGATTTATTTCATTCTGAAAAGTTAGATTATGAAAGAATGTTTCATTGCGACAAGATAATTTTAAGCATTATTTCATTGATAGAAGTCTTATTTTAAAAACGAATTGCGCGTACATTTGAATAAGTTATAGGTTCTTCGTATTCCGTCCCATACTTTTGTTATCTCATTCGGTTGAACATCTTTCCATTTTACTCCAGAGACCGTTAATTCATTTCTCACTGGTCCGACAGAAGGTGGTCAGAACTGGTCAGTGTTTACTGGCCTTGAACTGTGGATCAATATATGACCATTGTAGACCGTGAAGTCTGACGGGTCAGTTTCTTTAGGTTAAGAAATCTGTTTCATTCTTGTTGACTCCCTTTATTTACTTTGTTTAAAAGGAATAACTTGAGGCGTCATGAGACAACGTCTCTTTGGTTTAATGACATCGAACTGCTCCCGTTGTTTCGTTAAAATTATTTCAACATTTTAAGTTCAATTATTGAGAGTATCTCATTGTATGACGCATCATTTGAAATGAAAGAAGTCTAGGGGCGGAACTAATGTACTTTACTAACCGCCGGGGGGGGGGGGGTGTGGGGAGGGGAAAAAGGGGGGGGGGTGGAAATCAAGAATAATAAAAGATGACCGTGAGAAAAAAAAAGATGAACTTAAAATACTTTTCATGAACTTTGACTTTGTTGTAACATCCTTCATGTGTTATTGTAACACGCCCGTCTTTACACTGCCAAGAGAGTAAGACTACAGTTGTAAAAATCAGAGGTGAGTTTAACTGAACCCTGTGGTGATCTGTCTTATAATATAGTAATGAGGAGTATCTCTCGTACGAGATCTCCTATTAGCTCTTTGTCTAGGGATTCTTTACTCAAGCTAAATCACCTCACAGACATAATAAACTAACTATGTACATAAAGTATAGACTGAAACGAACTACTTGTTAAACGAGAAATAAATACAAGGATTTATTGATTATTATTATTTACAAAAGACGTCATATAATTAGACGAGATATTCCAATGTACTTCAATGGTCACTGAGACACTAATTTTATCATCATTATAAATGCTCAAGATACTATGTTCATTCCTTGGGGACTTAACGTTTATATATTTCCACGATGATCTCGGTGGATCACAAACGTAGAGTAGTGAAGGCGGAGTTCCCGGTCGTAAGTTCCGTGGGATCTCGGCGATGGTGAAGATGACTCTCCATCTACGAATCATGGTAGAAACAGTCCCTGGATCTCGAAGTCCTAGTAGCCGTAAGGTAGTTTGGTGTAGGATGTAGATCAATCCCCTAGTTCCAGCTTCAAGGTCAATCGGTCCAGTGATAGAAACCAGGCTGAATGTAGTATGATACAAAAAAATGGATAAGTATCCAATCGAATATTCATACGCTGATAAGTCCCGTTCCAACAGCAACGAATTCAGATCGAGGTGTGGAAAGTGACATAGCTTGTACATTCGTATACCTCCAATTTGTGGATGGATTTATAAGTCTGATCATTGTCGGCGTAAGCATATGTTGTTTCGCGACAATGTTGGACCAGGCAAACATTTTAATTACGAAATATGGGATATTTAATCATTAACAACAATTAAATTTACAGGTACTTAATAAACATAATGTCCTCTTGTTAAAAGAGACATGAGCGAGTTGGAACAACAAACTACCATCTCTATGATGTGATGGCGGTGTGTCGTAGCCCGCGGCAAAGGCAATAATAGAATGTATAATATCAATATAAGGTAACATAGCCATTATAAGAATAATATCAAACACGATCGAATATTTGTTATATAGCTATGTGAACATTACAAGTGCAATAAAATTATATCAAAATCATGGATGCGTACTCACTAGTACTCCAGGTAGCAGTCGCAGTTAATGATCACGCTAATGTAGTACTAGGTACTGCCAGCGTCCACGGTTAAGTGATCAGATCTTAAAAGTCATATACTTGCTAATAGCCTGGGTTGCAGTTATGTATCACGCTAATGAAGGTCTAAGTCTAGTTCCTTCCAGCGGCCTTAGTGAAGTGATAAGATCATAAAAGACATATTCTTGCTTGTTCTGGCAATTTATTCGAGTTGAGTGATGATTCAATTGGATGATTGAAATGTTGTATGCTTTCCCCATCCAATGATAATCATTTCTGATATTGCGGGCTTGACCTTCTACCCTCAAAGTTTATCGGTGTGAGGTGCACAATCCATAATCACGCTTTTGCGTGAGCTATTTGGTTTAAGAATGCAATAACAAAAAGGGACGTTACTCCGCTTTGCTGTCTACAGTGCAATACCGAAGCGGGGGGGGGGGGGGGGGGGGGGGGTTTATTATTTTCTCAAGGTTCATCAATGACAGGAGTTGAACACAAAATTCACGCTTTTGGGGAAAGTGGTCTATAGCACTGTGGGGTATAACAAGGGGGAGGAATGGTATATCTTACAAGGGTTTTCAGGGGCGGATTTATTAGTGAAGAATCTTCTAAAGTCCAGCCTGTGCACGAAACAAATACCGCCAAAAGATATTAGGAAGTTAATGTCATTTAGCTCTTTTGAACACTTATATGTCATTAATGAGACAGTGATGTTATATGTCTTTAATGAGACAGTGATGTTATATGTCATTAATGAGACAGTGATGTTATATGTCTTTAATGAGACAGTGATGTTATATGTCTTTAATGAGACAGTGATGTTATATGTCTTTAATGAGACAGTGATGTTATATGTCTTTAATGAGACAGTGATGTTATATGTCTTTAATGAGACAGTGATGTTATATGTCTTTAATGAGACAGTCATGTTATATGTCTTTAATGAGAGAGTGATGTTTTTGCCATTAATGAGACAGTGATGTTATATCCATTAATGAGACAGTGATGTTATATGTCTTTAATGAGACAGTGATGTTATATCTCTTTAATGAGACGGTGATGTTATATGTCTTTAATGAGACAGTGATGTTATATGTCTTTAATGAGACAGTGATGTTATATGTCTTTAATGAGACGGTGATGTTATATGTCTTTAATGAGACAGTGATGTTATATGTCTTTAATGAGACAGTGATGTTATATGTCATTAATGAGACGGTGATGTTATATGTCTTTAATGGGACAGTGATGTTATATCCATTAATGAGACAGTGATGTTATATGTCATTAAAGAGACGGTGATGTTATATGTCATTAATGAGACAGTGATGTTATATCCATTAATGAGACAGTGATGTTATATGTCATTAATGAGACAGTGATGTTATATCCATTAATGAGACAGTGATGTTATATGTCATTAATGAGACAGTGAGGTTATATGTCATTAATGAGACAGTGATGTTATATCCATTAATGAGACGGTGATGTTATATGTCATTAATGAGACAGTGATGTTATATGTCATTAATGAGACAGTGATGTTATATCCATTAATGAGACGGTGATGTTATATGTCATTAATGAGACAGTGCTGTTATATGTCATTAATGAGACGGTGATGTTATATCCATTAATGAGACAGTGATGTTATATGTCATTAATGAGACGGTGATGTTATATGTCATTAATGAGACAGTGATGTTATATGTCATTAATGAGACAGTGATGTTATATCCATTAATGAGACAGTGATGTTATATGTCATAATGAGACAGTGATGTTATATGTCATTAATGAGACAGTGATGTTATATCCATTAATGAGACGGTGATGTTATATGTCATTAATGAGACAGTGATGTTATATGTCATTAATGAGACAGTGATGTTATATCCATTAATGAGACAGTGATGTTATATGTCATTAATGAGACAGTGATGTTATATGTCATTAATGAGACGGTGATGTTATATGTCATTAATGAGACAGGGCTGTTATATGTCATTAATGAGACGGTGATGTTATATACATTAATGAGACGGTGATGTTATATGTCATTAATGAGAAGGTGATGTTATATACATTAATGAGACGGTGATGTTATATGTCATTAATGAGACGGTGATGTTATATGTCATTAATGAGAGAGTGATGTTATATGTCATTAATGAGATGGTGATGTTATATGTCATTAATGAGACAGTGATGTTATATCCATTAATGAGACAGTGATGTTATATCCATTAATGAGACGGTGATGTTATATCCATTAATGAGACGGTGATGTTATATGTCATTAATGAGACGGTGATGTAATATGTCATTAATGAGACGGTGATGCTATATGTCATTAATGAGACGGTGATGTTATATGTCATTAATGAGACAGTGATGTTATATGTCATTAATGAGACGGTGATGTTATATCCATTAATGAGACAGTGATGTTATATGTCATTAATGAGACGGTGATGTTATATCCATTAATGAGACGGTGATGTTATATGTCATTAATGAGACAGTGATGTTATATCCATTAATAAGACGGTGATGTTATATGTCATTAATGCGACGGTGATGTTATATGTCATTAATGAGACGGTGATGTTATATCCATTAATGAGACGGTGATGTTATATGTCATTAATGAGACAGTGATGTTATATCCATTAATGAGACACTGATGTTATATGTCATTAATGAGACAGTGATGTTATATCCATTAATGAGACGGTGATGTTATATGTCATTAATGAGACGGTGATGTTATATCCATTAATGAGACGGTGATGTTATATCAATTAATGAGACAGTGATGTTATATGTCATTAATGAGACGGTGATGTTATATCCATTAATGAGACGGTGATGTTATATGTCATTAATGAGACGGTGATGTTAGATCCATTAATGAGACGGTGATGTTATATGTCTTTAATGAGACAGTGATGTTATATCCATTAATGAGACGGTGATGTTATATGTCATTAATGAGACAGTGATGATATATCCATTAATGAGACAGTGATGTTATATCCATTAATGAG
Organism: Omphiscola glabra; assembly: GCA_964017045.1. Lineage (NCBI taxonomy): Eukaryota > Metazoa > Mollusca > Gastropoda > Lymnaeidae > Omphiscola > Omphiscola glabra. The sequence continues at coordinate 19,798,239 of OZ024797.1, forward strand.
ACAGTGATGTTATATCCATTAATGAGACGGTGATGTTATAGGTCATTAATGAGACAGTGCTGTTATATCCATTAATGAGACGGTGATTTTATATGTCATTAATGAGAGAGTGATGTTTTTGCCATTAATGAGACAGTGATGTTATATCCATTAATAAGACAGTGATGTTATATCCATTAATGAGACAGTGATGTTATATGTCATTAATGAGAGAATGATGTTATATTTCTTTATTGAGACGGTGATGTTATATGTCATTAATGAGACGGTGATGTTATATGTCATTAATGAGACAGTGCTGTTATATGTCATTAATGAGACAGTGATGTTATATCCATTAATGAGACGGTGATGTTATATGTCATTAATGAGACAGTGATGTTATATGTCATTAATGAGACAGTGATGTTATATCCATTAATGAGACGGTGATGTTATATGTCATTAATGAGACAGTGCTGTTATATCCATTAATGAGACGGTGATGTTATATGTCATTAAAGAGAGAGTGATGTTTTTGCCATTAATGAGACAGTGATGTTATATCCATTAATGAGACAGTGATGTTATATGTCATTAATTAGAGAGTGATGGTATATGTCATTAATGAGAGAATGATGTTATATTTCTTTATTGAGACGGTGATGTTATATGTCATTAATGAGACGGTGATGTTATATGTCATTAATGAGACAGTGCTGTTATATGTCATTAATGAGACAGTGATGTTATATGTCATTAATGAGACAGTGATGTTATATGTCATTAATGAGACAGTGATGTTATATGTCATTAATGAGACAGTGATGTTATATCCATTAATGAGACAGTGATATTATATCCATTAATGAGACAGTGATGTTATATGTCATTAATGAGACTGTGATGTTATATGTCATTAATGAGACAGTGCTGTTATATGTCATTAATGAGACAGTGATGTTATATGTCATTAATGAGACATTGATGTTATATGTCATTAATGAGACAGTGATGTTATATGTCATTAATGAGACAGTGATGTTATATCCATTAATGAGACAGTGATGTTATATCCATTAATGAGACGGTGATGTTATATCCATTAATGAGACAGTGATGTTATATCCATTAATGAGACAGTGATGTTATATCCATTAATGAGAGAGTGATGTTATATTTCTTTATTGAGACAGTGATGTTATATGTCATTAATGAGACAGTGATGTTATATCCATTAATGAGACAGTGCTGTTATATGTCATTAATGAGACAGTGATGTTATATCCATTAATGAGACAGTGCTGTTATATCCATTAATGAGACAGTGATGTTATATCCATTAATGAGACAGTGATGTTATATGTCATTAATGAGACGGTGATGTTATATCCATTAATGAGACAGTGCTGTTATATGTCATTAATGAAACAGTGATGTTATATGTCATTAATGAGACAGTGATGTTATATGTCATTAATGAGACAGTGATGTTATATGTTATTAATGAGACAGTGATGTTATATCCATTAATAAGACAGTGATGTTATATGTCATTAATGAGACAGTGATGTTATATCCATTAATGAGACGGTGATGTTATATGTCATTAATGAGACAGTGATGTTATATCCATTAATGAGACAGTGATGTTATATGTCATTAATGAGACAGTGATGTTATATCCATTAATGAGACGGTGATGTTATATGTCATTAATGAGACGGTGATGTTATATCCATTAATGAGACTGTGATGTTATATGTCATTAATGAGACAGTGCTGTTATATGTCATTAATGAGACAGTGATGTTATATGTCATTAATGAGACATTGATGTTATATGTCATTAATGAGACAGTGATGTTATATGTCATTAATGAGACAGTGATGTTATATCCATTAATGAGACAGTGATGTTATATCCATTAATGAGACGGTGATGTTATATCCATTAATGAGACAGTGATGTTATATCCATTAATGAGACAGTGATGTTATATCCATTAATGAGAGAGTGATGTTATATTTCTTTATTGAGACAGTGATGTTATATGTCATTAATGAGACAGTGATGTTATATCCATTAATGAGACAGTGCTGTTATATGTCATTAATGAGACAGTGATGTTATATCCATTAATGAGACAGTGCTGTTATATCCATTAATGAGACAGTGATGTTATATCCATTAATGAGACAGTGATGTTATATGTCATTAATGAGACGGTGATGTTATATCCATTAATGAGACAGTGCTGTTATATGTCATTAACGAAACAGTGATGTTATATGTCATTAATGAGACAGTGATGTTATATGTCATTAATGAGACAGTGATGTTATATGTTATTAATGAGACAGTGATGTTATATCCATTAATAAGACAGTGATGTTATATGTCATTAATGAGACAGTGATGTTATATCAATTAATGAGACGGTGATGTTATATGTCATTAATGAGACAGTGATGTTATATCCATTAATGAGACAGTGATGTTATATGTCATTAATGAGACAGTGATGTTATATCCATTAATGAGACGGTGATGTTATATGTCATTAATGAGACGGTGATGTTATATCCATTAATGAGACAGTGATGTTATATGTCATTAATGAGACAGTGATGTTATATGTCATTAATGAGACGGTGATGTTATATCCATTAATGAGACGGTGATGTTATATGTCATTAATGAGACAGTGGTGTTATATGTCATTAATGAGACAGTGATGTTATATGTCATTAATGAGACAGTGATGTTATAACCATTAATGAGACGGTGATGTTATATGTCATTAATGAGACGGTGATGTTGTATGTCATTAATGAGACAGTGATGTTATATGTCATTAATGATACAGTAATGTTATATCCATTAATGGGACGGTGCTGTTATATGTCATTAATGAGACGGTGATGTTATATCCATTAATGAGACGGTGATGTTATATGTCATTAATGAGACAGTGATGTTATATCCATTAATAAGACGGTGATGTTATATGTCATTAATGCGACGGTGATGTTATATGTCATTAATGAGACGGTGATGTTATATCCATTAATGAGACGGTGATGTTATATGTCATTAATGAGACAGTGATGTTATATCCATTAATGAGACACTGATGTTATATGTCATTAATGAGACAGTGATGTTATATCCATTAATGAGACGGTGATGTTATATGTCATTAATGAGACGGTGATGTTATATCCATTAATGAGACGGTGATGTTATATCAATTAATGAGACAGTGATGTTATATGTCATTAATGAGACGGTGATGTTATATCCATTAATGAGACGGTGATGTTATATGTCATTAATGAGACGGTGATGTTAGATCCATTAATGAGACGGTGATGTTATATGTCTTTAATGAGACAGTGATGTTATATCCATTAATGAGACGGTGATGTTATATGTCATTAATGAGACAGTGATGATATATCCATTAATGAGACAGTGATGTTATATCCATTAATGAGACAGTGATGTTATATCCATTAATGAGACGGTGATGTTATAGGTCATTAATGAGACAGTGCTGTTATATCCATTAATGAGACGGTGATTTTATATGTCATTAATGAGAGAGTGATGTTTTTGCCATTAATGAGACAGTGATGTTATATCCATTAATAAGACAGTGATGTTATATCCATTAATGAGACAGTGATGTTATATGTCATTAATGAGAGAATGATGTTATATTTCTTTATTGAGACGGTGATGTTATATGTCATTAATGAGACGGTGATGTTATATGTCATTAATGAGACAGTGCTGTTATATGTCATTAATGAGACAGTGATGTTATATCCATTAATGAGACGGTGATGTTATATGTCATTAATGAGACAGTGATGTTATATGTCATTAATGAGACAGTGATGTTATATCCATTAATGAGACGGTGATGTTATATGTCATTAATGAGACAGTGCTGTTATATCCATTAATGAGACGGTGATGTTATATGTCATTAAAGAGAGAGTGATGTTTTTGCCATTAATGAGACAGTGATGTTATATCCATTAATGAGACAGTGATGTTATATGTCATTAATTAGAGAGTGATGGTATATGTCATTAATGAGAGAATGATGTTATATTTCTTTATTGAGACGGTGATGTTATATGTCATTAATGAGACGGTGATGTTATATGTCATTAATGAGACAGTGCTGTTATATGTCATTAATGAGACAGTGATGTTATATGTCATTAATGAGACAGTGATGTTATATGTTATTAATGAGACAGTGATGTTATATGTCATTAATGAGACAGTGATGTTATATCCATTAATGAGACAGTGCTGTTATATGTCATTAATGAAACAGTGATGTTATATGTCATTAATGAGACAGTGATGTTATATGTCATTAATGAGACAGTGATGTTATATGTTATTAATGAGACAGTGATGTTATATCCATTAATAAGACAGTGATGTTATATGTCATTAATGAGACAGTGATGTTATATCCATTAATGAGACGGTGATGTTATATGTCATTAATGAGACGGTGATGTTATATCCATTAATGAGACAGTGATGTTATATGTCATTAATGAGACGGTGATGTTATATCCATTAATGAGACAGTGATGTTATATGTCATTAATGAGACGGTGATGTTATATCCATTAATTAGACAGTGCTGTTATATGTCATTAATGAGACAGTGATGTTATATCCATTAATGAGACAGTGATGTTATATCCATTAATGAGACAGTGATGTTATATCCATTAATGAGACAGTGATGTTATATGTCATTAATCAGACAGTGATGTTATATCCATTAATGAGACAGTGTTGTTATATGTCATTAATGAGACAGTGATGTTATATCCATTAATGAGACAGTGATGTAATATCCATTAATGAGACAGTGATGTTATATCCATTAATGAGACAGTGATGTTATATGTCATTAATGAGACAGTGATGTTATATCCAGTAATGAGACAGTGATGTTTTTGCCATTAATGAGACAGTGATGTTATATCCATTAATTAGACAGTGATGTTTTTGCCATTAATGAGACAGTGATGTTATATCCATTAATGAGACAGTGATGTTTTTGCCATTAATGAGACAGTGATGTTATATCCATTAATGAGACAGTGCTGTTATATGTCATTAATGAGACGGTGATGTTATATGCCATTAATGAGACGGTGATGTTATATGTCATTAATGAGAGAGTGATGTTTTTGCCATTAATAAGACATTGAAGTTGTAGCCGTCGACTTAAGAATACAACTATTTGAGTAACGTGTGGATGGAGTTTAGACAAGCTGGCTGCGATGCCTAGCTTATGAGTAGTGTCTTTTGATATTGCACAACACACGAAGATGTAATTGAGTTTGTTTACTTACATCATCTAACACACCATTTATACATCTAACCCATTCCAGACATTATGCATGACTCTATCACCTAGAACGTCACCTCTACGATCCCCACTCTGCCTGCCCTTGTGCACCTTTCATATAACTTCTACCCACTAAAAATTAAGACTAACTAATTTTGTACTATAGATAATAAATAAATAATAGTTTTATAATATTAAGAACTATAGACACATTAGTGATATAATAATATAGAGCTATAGACTAACTGTAGCAAATCCAACCCTAGGCGCACTTTATGTTTCACACAGTTTAACTATGAGTCATTTACCGTGGGACAGGCAAAAGGGAAATTAGAAAACGACCTTCCTACAAGGTAGCGGCCGTCTGTCATAGATCTTAACCTAGTTTACCTCGCCTTAGCGGTTCTAATTTTATGTCCCGACTGTGACAATGCATCTTGCGTTAGAAAGTAACATTTTTGTATATTTTTGTTTCGGAAAAAAAATCCTTATTCCAGGAATTAAAATCAAATATTTACGCTCATGTGAACCAGTGACAGCATTGAGGTCTGAATTAACCTTGACATTAGGTAATACACCTGCAAAAATAGGTAGCCATTTTGTATTTGAGGCAGAGTTTTTGCTGTCAACTGTAACCATTTCTATTTTCAAAAAGTTTTATTTTTTGCTTTCTTTTTGGCAACGAAGTACCGAATTCTTCCCTGGTTTATGATAGCCTCGCTGCAAATTAGCACACACACACACACACACACACACACACACACACACACACACACACACACACACACACACACACACACACACACACACACACACACACACGCACACAACAAAACACAAACACACACCACAGCACACAAACGCACGCACAACTCTAGCTTACCAGGGAAAGTGGTTTAGTTAGAGTATTAATTAGTATTTGGTCAGTATACTACGTCAGCGGAATAGGAATAGAATGGTTAACAGGTTAAATTGGAGTTAGGATTAGAATAACATTTAACTGGTTGCTTTAAGCGCTGTTTCTAGTCTCTGATTAACCTTGTGCCATAAAATTATGGTGTCGCGTTAACTGGACAGCTCAGGGGCTATACTTTTCTATAAATACATAAATTTAGATATTTCCATATAAATATAATTCAAAACTAAAGTGCGAATCGGAAAAAGATAATTTAAAAAAAAAAAATTTGTTCGTGGTGCTGGGTGGTGCAAAAATAAGGTTGATGACGTCACGACCCGACTACGAAAATAAGTAAATATTAGCATACCCTTTGCCGGTGAATAAATCCCTAAATTTGTTAGGGTAGGCTAATCTCAGTTTTAGAACGACAAGACAACTTGAATTCATTATGCGACGCTTTTGTTTAACAACATAGAGAAATGTCCCCAAGACACAAGGAATAAGGAAGTGCTGCATCAGCGCTAACAGTACAAAAAGTTGTTTGTGGTTGGGTGGGGGGGGAAGGCGCTATTTTTACCTGTAGAAAAAAAATGATAGAGATTCAGGTAGAAGAATTTACGGGTGAGAGATTGTAAAGGTGCATTACAAAAATATCAATCAGCCTCAAATTTAAGTTATGCTTGAATTAAGCGAAATGAGGCTAGATTGGGTTTGTAAAATGCATCATCCCATAAAATAAGACACCAACAAAATAGATGAAATCACTCACGGCAGACACAAATATGACTAAAATAAAACAATATAAAATAATCCTTTTCACAAGCACGCTAGAGTATAACCTTGGATGGCAACGCATCTAAGAGAAGGCAAACTCTGAAATCAAATCCGGAGATGGAATCACGCAGGCGGTATGACATAGACACAGCGTGAAACGCAAAACGAGCAAAGTGAAACACACACAAAAACACAGCTGGTCATCTCCTAATTCTTGCCATGTAAAAAAAAATATGCAAGGACGAGAGAGTGAGGCTGACGAATTGAGCAACTATCCATCACTTTATACAAAAAACAGCTCAAGTCAAAGTTACTACTCAAGTCGAAAATTGCCTTGGTCATCTTCATTGCCTTGGTCATCTTCATTGCCTTTGTCATCTTCATTGCCTTGGTCATCTTCATTGCCTTGGTCATCTTCATTGCCTTGGTCATCTTCATTGCCTTGGTCATCTTCATTGCCTTGGTGATCTTCATTGCCTTGGTGATCTTCATTGCCTTGGTGATCTTCATTGCCTTGGTGATCTTCATTGCCTTGGTGATCTTCATTGCCTTGGTGATCTTCATTGCCTTAGTGATCTTCATTGCCTTGGTGATCTTCATTGCCTTGGTGATCTTCGCGTGCAAAAGACGAGATCTAATGTTCTCCAAAAAATAGTTCCAAATTTCTTTTTGAATGACATTTCCCGAGGTGGTAGGGTTTGTAGTTAATTAAAATTTACAATTCAATCCGTATCCACCCCCCGACCGGGTCCCAATTACACACAAACCACCCACGACGTGACAATACGATATTAACACTGGAGAGGTTTCATCTCCCTGGACGACGATAGAATACAACACCGGAAACATGACCCGTTTGTTGGCTTCCAATGCACTGAACTGAGTGTAGTAACCATAAACACCACGTTGTAGAGGCCGTCGGAGCTCGAGATGCAAGAAGGTACTTTCTGGAGAAAAAAACCAGCATCTATTGAAAATTTAAACATAAAACAGGTTTTTAAAACAATAAAAATTATAATACTTATATTCTTTCGTTATCTAGTTAGTTTTAGGTGCATGAATGTTGAGTTAATTGAATTTGATTATCTTTTTTTTTAACTTTTGAGACTTCAAACAGTTTTATGAATTTTAAATAAAAACACACTAAAAAGGAATAACTATTCATTTTTCGGGTAAATTAAAAAGGGTTAAATAAAATTTGAAATAAAACTTTGTGTTTGATCAACAAATATCTAGCACACTTTGTTTTCACCGTGATAGAAAGTGTTTGGTGTTCAGAACACTGGACGTGTTTGGTGTTCAGAACACCAGAAATATTTGGTGTTCAGAACACCAGCAGTTTTTGGTGTTCAGAGCACTGGAAGTGTTTGGTGTTCAGAGCACCTGTGAGGGTTACGACGCCAGTGCCGTTCCAGACATGATCAGTATAAAATGTGGACGCCGTCGCAAATATCCGAAAGAGTCCTTGATGGCTTGATGGCCTGATGGCTTGATGGCTTGATGGCCTGATGGCTTGATGACTTGATTGCTTGATGGCTTGACGGCTTGATGGCTTGATAGCTTGATGGCCTGATGGCTTGATAGCTTGATGGCCTGATTGCTTGATGGCCTGATGGCTTGATGGCTTGATGGCTTGATGGCTTGATCATTGAGTGCAATTATTGTCACCTTCTTTAAAACACATTATTGCCTGTTTTATGGTATCGACATAAGGAATATATGTGCTACACGTATAAGAAATTGAGCTCGTTTATCACGATACATAAAATATCTTTTGACAACTAACATATATATCAACGTGGATGTTGAAGTGTTGCCAATGAGAAACATATTTATTTTTTTGAGAACCGCTGGGTTAATGCTAACTGTAGCACAATGATATTCAATGTTAATTTACAGTTGAGTAAAGAGTACTATTTCGTTTCAGAGTAGTGATACGTATTATCTAAATATAGATAAGACGGAACTAGAAGGGAAGCCATATTGTAATTGATTTTAAAATGTCAGTTGAGAAGCTCTGATCGCATGCTATTCTTCTAAAAGAAATTGATATTGATGTATTGTGAATGAACTTCAATGAATAACCATTCTATTATTCATCAGATGTGAACTTCATTTTGTGTATTTTGATTTATAAATCAATAAGTGATATGTGAATTATTGAAGTTTGTATTATTAAAGTTGATTAAGTAGCCAACCCTCCTACGTGACATTTAGCGAGATGTCCGCATTAGTCATGTTTACTTAAGACATAAACAGTTACATAATTATGGGAAGAAAGGTTGCATATTTATATGATATGCTATATTTTTTTAAAAAATTCATTAAGATGCCGGCTGATGAAGTACAAGGACATATGGGTGCGTTTCTAAGCACCACACTGCCTAAAGCTCAACATGGTGTTCGCATGCTAGCGAATGCCAAAGAGGATCTAATTAAATTTTTGACGTCACAAAGCGCGTCATCGACATACGGGTAGCACTGGCAAGAAATGCCCACGACACACACACACAAACCAGGTCGTCGGTCTCGTCATCAATCTTCGTTACCCCTTGTCGTCGCCCCGTCCGCTCTCCTGACCTCCTGTACGGTCCTGCTTCAGTACCGTAGACAACACCTGTAACTTGCGGGCTCGTTAATGTCATGGTCAAAGTGACGAGGTTTTAGCAGAGGGTTTTAAAAGCTGTTGGATCCTGGTTTAATGTATATAAATATAAAAAAAGTAGGATGTGGCAATGAGTCATCGCACCTGACCAATTAAAGGCTGACAACCATAGGTGTCTTCGGTGACGCCCTGGCCCGTAAAGTCGTGACCAAAAAGAAAATGAGATTCATGACGTCAAAGATTCATGGGAATTCCAAACAATCACATTGAAAAAAAAGGCTTCATAACGGCGTATACTGTGTTTTTATTCTCTCAGCAATTTGGCGAAAATGCCTTTTTTGAAAATGTAATTTTCTTGACTTATGAACATCAAATAGCCCAAAATGTTCATGAACATCAAATAGCCCAAACTGTTCATGAACATCACATAGCCCAAACTGTTCATGGTCGAGAAAAATTATTGGGAAAAGTTGAGAGGTGATTAAAAATCGACCAATGACTCAGAAACATGTAACTTAACGAACACCAAAAAACTGGGATTATTGATCATAGTCATGATTAAATTTAGGAGATCTATACGTGTTTAAATATACTCACTTTTGACATGTTTTTAAAAAAAAACACAAGATGGTTTCATGGGAAATTCTCCCTACATTTGGCAAGATTAAAAATGGTTTTACCTTGAAACTGGTCTGGATATTTTACATCCAGACCAGTTACAAGGATAACTTTTTTTTACGTATTGTTGTATTTTTTAAAATGTGGCTCATTAGATGAACACTGCGTAACAAAGGACTGAAAAACAGTACACAAAGAAAACGAGACCAAAGCTAGCGCCATTGCAAATTTATTCAGACCAGTTGTAACATACGCAAGTGAAACTTGAACCCTAACAAAAATGGCAGCAAACCTATTAAACACCTGGGAGAGGAAAGTTCTCAGGAAAATATATGGACCAACATATATTGGATGGCAGGAGAATACGAACTATCCAATGAATTGTACAGTATTTTTCAGGATCCACGATAGTAGCAGAAATAAGAAAGGGTTGGATACGATGGGCAGGGCACATAGCGAGAATGCCAAATGACAGAAGAGTGAAGAGGGTACATCCCCAAAGCCCCAGAGGAAAACGGCTCGAAGGCAACCTAGGCTTAGATGGATGGATGGTGTGGAAGAAGATCTACAACAAATGGGAATCCAAGCATGGAAAAGAAAAGCATTAGTTAGGTCTGAGTGGAAGGAAGTAGTGAGGCAGGCAAAAGCCCTACATGGGCTGTAGCGCCACAGGGATGGGATGGATGGATGCTGTGAGTGGAAGAACGTTGTTAGGCAGGCCGAAGCCCTACATGGGCTGTAGCGCCAGAGATGTGGAATGGATGTTTATGTCCTTTTAAGAGCGGTAGGAAAATAATTTTGTGGTTGAGGGGGTCGCCACAACATGAGGAACTGTTAAAGGGTCGCGGCATTAGGAAGGTTGAGAACCACTGCCTTAAGGCATACAACTCCTCGGAGAGTGTTCTCAGCTTGAAGAACATGAATTCAAGGCAAAGACGATGAGTCATTATACGTCAGATGCATTCAAGTTAAATACGTGAAGCCATCTCTACGACACTAGCAATGTTACGTGTTGCGGGATAAGGTGACGTTTCCTGTCTGCCGACGGAAGTGGCGAATACAAACAAGACATGACAGCGACAGTTTCCTGTATCAGCTGTTGTTATATGTTAACGAAATCACTTAATATCAGGATCTGATCGCTCGCTTGAGTATCGAGGTTGAGATTATTTACACTAATGAGAGTGGGCTCCCATTGCTAAAGAATTATGTATAGAATGACATATGTTTGTTTACGTAACTATTCATGATGTAGGGAAAAAAATCACTTTCTCCTGTTTTTGTTATTGTGATCTGAGAATTTCCGTGACATTGCGAGTGCAGTCAGCGACACTGCCAGTGCAGTCAGCGACATTGCCGGTGCAGTCAGCGACATTGCCAGTGCTGTCAGCGACATTGCCGGTGCAGTCAGCGACATTGCCAGTGCTGTCAGCGACACTGCCAGTGCTGTCAGCGATTGAGTTCTTGAAAGCCCAATATTCCTACATCTCCAGTTTTACCGTGGCACAACCACGACCCAATTAGATAGAAATAAGATCAGAAGAACTCCAATTTTTCACTTTCAATCAAAATAATTTGTAAGAGCCATAACACCCCAGACCACCCCAATAAATAATTAGTCTTCCTATGCCAAATTGTGAAAGACTAAACGTGTATGCGCGTGTGCATTATTGCGCATCCACTCACCTGGAATTTCAATTAATAAAAATGAAATTAAAAAAATTTAAGCGTACGAAAAATTCTTTTTTTGGAACAATCAATGAATTTGATGAAGTGATTAGTTGACAAATGTAAGGGATGATTGAGTTATTAGCGAATGGACCAACATGTGGGGAGAGGGAGGGGTTGGCTTCCTTACATGGGATTTGGGGGGGGGATAGAACTCACTGGAAGGAGTTTTGCGGTGAATCCAATCTTACCTATGTCAAGGTTTACACTAATTAATTAAGGCGGAAGTGTGGAAACCCAGCGCCTATTTTTAGCTGCCCTATAATAACACAACCTAGAAAACTCGGCTGGTCAAGAAGTCGCTCTCTTACATAAGCTGATGCAACTTAAACACAAAGCCCTCCAACGTACCCCCTTTTTTTTCTCCGTGATGTTCCCCTACTGTGTAACGCTTACAGAGAATGTCTAGTACATGGAGAAAACTCTCTCTCTCTCTCTTCCCCTCACTCTCTCTCTCTCCCTCTGACTTGAGTATCAACTTCTTGCTCAGATCATTGATCATTAAATTTTTCATATATTTGATCAGTGATTTCTCATACTATTGATCAGTGATTTAGAAATCATGTATTGAATTAGTGATCCCTCATATCATTTATTAGTTATTTTTCATTTTATTGATTAGCCATTTATTTGATTAGTGATTTCCGACATTTTTTTATATGTGATTTCTCAGATTTTGATCAGTATTTTATCCGAACAATAGTAAAACATGACAGGTTTTGATCCACATTCCAAATACACAGATCAATAATATCAGTGCAAGATGTCATCAGTGCTTTGATAATGATAATGTCATGGGCGCCCTTTCTATATACAATCATCATTCGTGTTGTATTTCACTTGTTACGTACCTTTAAATAGTTTTGAACAATCCAACCTGCAATAAGCTTTGGCTCGTATAATAAACAGTACGTAACAGAGGATTGCCAACCGGTATGCAAAGAAAACGACTCCAAATCCAGGACACTAAAACTATCCAATTTAATTACACAATTAAATATCTATAAAAAAAATACAAATTCAAATATACAGAGAAAAGTAAGTATAGAAAGTTACAGCAAAGCAAGTTGAAAAAGGTGCAATTCTAAAATAATGTAAATAACAAATGACACACACATATCTAAAGAGTACAATCTTGCAATTATACAACGTCTCACACAAATCTAAATAAATTAGCACAAAAATCACCTGGGTAGTAAATCTTCCGACCTATGAATGGCGATTAAATCGGAACCATCCAGTAAAGAAATTCTAGAAATTGCGTCACCCGAAAGCATTATTTAGGACTATTAGAATGTATTCGAATGTTTAGGGCTAGGGTTAAGGTTAGGGTTCGGGTTAGAGGAAAAAAGGAGTACAGGGTGTGCCACCACGTTGCATATTTAACTGGTGACGTCAATATCAAAATAAAACAAAGTGGAGACAATTGTTGGTGGCTAAAATTAGGTCTAGACATCGGCCACAGCAAGCTCGTTGAATGGATCCAATGTAAAGGTCATGAGTCATAGCTTATAGAAATCTGACTCTTCACCCTTTCCCATAAAACGATTCTAAAATACGGAATGCTAAAATATTAATTCCTAGCCATTTTGCGATTTCAGTCGTTCAAAATTATTTTAGTCATTCCTGGAATTACTAGAGATTCTCTATATTGTCGGACATTAATCGAATCCTTGGATTGCGAAATCCTTCGTAACTTTTAGTGCCCCCCCCCCCAACCCCCCAAAAAAAAAAAAAAGTAGGAAAAAAAAAGATTCAGCTATTAGAATCTTGAATCTAGAGTTTCTGTTAAATATCAGGAGTCGATAAGATCAGACTGACCTTGTTGAAAGATAAGAAATTGACATAAGCTCTGCAAAATAAGTAAATAACTCACGTCCTTGACATTTGTGGTTTTAAGACGCACATTTGTGCATGTCAATGAAAGCTCTGGGGGACTAGCGTGATCTCTCGGGTTATAGAGATCTGGCGTGCTGGAATCATAATATAGCTACAGGTCAACTGGTCAGCTAGCTAACAGTGCGCTGGACTCAGTATTTACAAATTAACTATTTTAGAAAGCGTCATATGCACAAACAAAGATTAAAAAACTCAACGTAAAATTAATTAACCCAGGTACAATTGTTAATAATCACATAATGTCAGGTATCAAAATTAATTAAAATGTAGAATCATCACGGATTTTAACAAACTAATCTGCTTGGAGGCAATTGTTCTTTTGATATCTATGTTGTTATCACCTTGTCTGTTATCAATAATACATCCAAAAGTTAATTTGATGACTTTTGTAAACAGGAAAAAAACGGGCCTGTTGACCCTCGGACGAACGACCCTGCTGAGCCCTGGCCGAACGACGCTGCTGACCTCAGTAAAAAATAAACCCTGGGCCAAACGACCCTCCAGATCCCGGGCCGAACGACGCCGCTGAGCTCAGTGATATGAGAGAACAGCCATGAATAGAGACGTCGCATGACACAAGACTGCACAATGAGTCAATGTTTTATCTTGTTTCTCCGCATGTGTAAAACAACTATTACTGTTATGTCTCCAACTTTTTTTCTATCTTAAGCCCAGCACTTTACTAAAAGTCGAAAACAAACACGTCTTCCCCCGTGCAAACAATCTCTGACGTCACCACTTCATCTGATCCGGGGCTATCTTGTCCAATCGGATGTTATCCATATGGATATAAATGTTTTATGGGGTTACCTCTGAGTGTCAGAAGAGGCCGTGATGATATCACATGTGTTTTTGGAAAAAGAATTTGAAGTATAATGATCTTAAGTGTATACAGATGTTTATAATGAGTTATTGACCTGAAAAGGTCATTGCTAGTCTTATATGTAGTGTTTGTAAGTTAATCAATTGTTTTAGTCAGTGCTCAATCAGTGTTCAATCAGGCTTAATCAGTGCGCAATGAGCGTTCAATCAGGCTCAATCAGTGTTTAATCAGGCTCAATGAGTGCTCAATCAGTGTTTAATCAGGCTCAATCAGTGCTCAATCAACGTTCTATCGGACTCAATCAGTGCTCAATCAGTGCGCAATCAGTGTTTAATCAGTGTTCAATCAGGTTCAATCAGGCTCAATTAGGCTCAATCAAGCAGTGCTCAATTAAGCAGTGCTCAATCAATCAGTGTTCAATCAGGCTCAATCAATGCTCCATTTATGATTGCCCAACTAGTGCTCAATCAGTATCAATCCTCAATCAGTTAAGAGAATATATGAAGGAACTCAGTGGCGTATCCTGTTGGAGAGCAAGGAGATGGCAGGTTCTGATAGTGCCGTTCTAAAAAAGTATCGGCCGTTTGTGTTAGAAGGAGGGGGTATTTTTGAAATGGTTTTTTGTTTTTAAATACAAAATGTGCATTTTTTGTTTTCAAATTATCTGTTACCCTGTTAATTATAGTTTCAAATCATAGCGACGCCCATGGCGATAGCAGTTATTCCACGTCACTCTACGGATAAAGAAATGTTTTAAGCTTATTTGATAGATGTTATGTTGTAAAAACCACCTTGCTGTTAGATCAATGGTTCTCAACCTTCCTAATGCTTCGACCCTTTAATAGAGCCCCTCATACTATGGCGACCCCCAAAAACACAAAATTATTTTCATCGCTACTTTATAACTGTTATGTGATTTTCGATGGTCTTAGGCGACCCCTGGGAAAGGGTCATTCGACCCATAGGCTGAGAACGCTGTGTTAGATGTTTCGTTATTTTGACGGGAAAAACGTGAAACGTACGTTTGAACAAAACTGATCCGGGGAGACAACTCAGGTCATTGAGAAGTTTTGGTTTAAGGTGGGAGAAAGAATTTATCAATAATTCATTTCCGATCTAAATTTTCTTGAATCAGGTTCTTTTAAATATGGCATGTTATGTGGGTAAGAAAAGCAGGATAACATCTGTCGCAACTCCATTTGTTGTGTAAGACAAGCGCCACTCCCCCCCCCTACCAAATATTGTGGCGTGTCTGTAGTCTGTGTAGGTAGTGTCCAGACAATAGTCGACCCGTAAGGGATGATGGCGTTGGTTTTATGACCTAAGACCAACTGACCAAACAAAGTGACAAGCTTGTCAGATTGCCCACGACGGAATGGCGGCGTTGTTTTATGACCTATTACGCGGTGTGTTACATAAGAAGGGGATTGGGGCCCTGGGAACTTGGGACTTATAAAAGGGACAGTCGGACGGACAAGGGAGAACTGAGCCGGGGAGAACTCAGCCGGGGAGAACTCAGCCGGGCAGGCAGGTGGACAGACGGGAGTAGAGAGGGACCGTGACAGTCGGAGTTAAGTACGACAGAGAGAGCGAGAGAAAGTAAAAACAAAGGATGAGACCAATAAATGTTCAAAGACTATAACCATCGTTGTTTTGTCGTATTGGTGCACACGAGAGACAGAGTGAACAAGGTTGCAGATTGATTAGAGAGGAGAGACGAGCAAGGTTCGCTACAATGGTGGCAGCGGTGGGATTCTAAACCTTGCAACGACTCCGAAGAGACACAATTTTTAGCCTGAGATGAAAAGTACAAGGAGCGGAACACCTACATCAAGAACAATGAATTCACAGTACTTAAACAACCTCCCGACATACAGTGGCACTTCAACATGGCACACGTTCATCATCCAGTTCGAAACGTCTGCGAAATTTTTCAAGTGGAGTGAGGAAGAGAAACTCTTTTATCTCAGCTTTGGATTGAAAGACGCTGCGGCTGAATTTGCTTTCAGTGAGTTAGGTGAAGCCGAGAGAGAGACGTACGTTGAACTTAAAGATGCCCTGGCGAATCGATTCAGAGACCACAGAACACCGGCATTCTTCCAAAATGTTTTGGAAAAACGCACATTTCTGAAAAACGAGACCACAGCAGAGTATGCTACTGACATCAAGAAACTGGTAGCGAAAAGTTTTCCAACGGCAGATCAGGCTACACGAGATGCCATTGGGTTCAAACAGTTTCTTCGTGGGCTGCCTGACCAGTCTATGGTGACACAAGTTGGCACTATGTCAGTTCCTCCCACAGTAGACAAGGCGAGAGCTGCCCTCGACCAGATAATAAATCTCAGGGACAATGTGTGTGTACCTGGGCAGCAAGTGGCGTCAATAGGTACAGACCACTTTACAAGAGAAATAAGTGGTCTGAGAGAGGACTTTAGAGCATTCATCACATGGCAGAGGGAGTCAGTCAACCAGCCGGCAAGAGAAACGGGAGGTTTTCGGAGGGTGGAACCCAGGTGTTTCGTGTGTGACCGAATCGGTCATATTGGCCGTAATTGTCCAAACAGGAGCAAAGGAGGAGAAATTACTGATCGGCTGAAACTGAACCACATTTCATCGAATGGTCCAAACATTCGTCCTAGTGCTGTGTTTGTGCCTGTGGAAGTGTGTGGTGTGAGGACAGAATTTCTAATGGACACGGGTGCGGCGGTGACCGTTATTGCGAAAAAACGATTTTTTGAAATTCCACGACATCAGCGACCTAAGATTCATCATCATTTCTCACCCGTGAATCTACAGACAGCAACTGGAGCACCAGTGAATCTTTATGGGGTGAGTGACGTTAAATTATTGATTGGAGATGAAGTGTATCCCTGGACAGTATATGTGGCAGATATAGCAGAAGACGGTTACCTGGGTTTTGACTTTTTGAGTCATTACAATTTTTCTTTCTCAGTCTGCAAAGGTCTGAGCTTGGATTCTCACAATGTGCCGATTGTGGCTAAATATCCGAGTGCAAAGAATACGCCAGATCAAAGGTATTTTAGTGCGTCCAAACGTCCCCAGTTCTCAGCACCATTGAGTGTGAGAGTGAACACGGTCACTACACACAACAAAAGACAGCGTCCAGGTAAAAGCCAGTGGACAAGCATGGCTCCTGTCCAGGTTAACGTGTTACCCCATCCTGAGATGGCCTCGCCATCGACGAAGCTCAGGAATGTGGGTAATAAATCAATCCAGTTGTGTGGTGAGGTAAATTCTAAGTGGGAGATAATGGAGGCAATTCCAGATGGACCTGTAAAGCGACAGAAAAGTGACCCCAATGCTCGAGCAGTAGTGCGCCCTTTCAACGTGGGTGACGTAGTCCAGTTTTCAGACTCAACGAGCAAGGTTAGTCGGAAACAGAAGTTGAGCACAATTAATAAGTGGTGCGGTCCTCGTGTCATCAGTCGAAAGCTACGTAATAATTTATTCGAGATTCAAGGAGAGGGAAGAATGACATGCAAAATTATTCATCATGAAGGCCACTATAGGATGAAGCATTTTGACAATGATCCACCAGACTGGATTTTAAAGTTACAAACAGCTTGCCTAAGAGACAATTTGATGGAAACCACTCCTGAGCTTCCACGAGTTCTGCAGGAAGCGTAGTGTGTTCTGGGACACTTAGATTCATCGTATAGCATGACATTTTTTGTATAAATAGATTTATAGTGAATTAATGTTGATGGTTATTTTTTTTTCTCGAGGCACCAGAGGGTGACGGTTGGATAAATGGATACATGGATAATGTTCTAATCCTGTAATGATTAATTTTAATTTGCGGTTGAAAGATTGTTTAATTTTATAACATGTTTTCTTGGTGACCTCGTATGACCTTTAAGAATGAAGGGTTTCAGTTAGTTTAAGGTGTTTTTGTAAACAACAATTATTTTTTTCTGCATTTGGAACTTTAGACGGTTCTGGCATTTTACTAGACATGTTGTCATTATGATTTTTGATTAGCTGGTTAATTTAGTTTTCAACTTTATGTCATGTACTACTGCCTGTTAATTGATTTTCTAAAGGTATTACTTTTCGTTGATTCTCGAAATTTTGTATCATTCCTTGTTCTACCATAACTATCTGATTGTGTGAATGTAAAAATTCTCCGACTGTCAGACCCAAGTTGAATCTGACCTTGACCAGAACCGTTTAAGAGACCGTAAATGGGATGACGTAGCGTACATTACTTTGTACTGTTTATAATTGAACGCTGAAGGTCTAAGTCACTTAAAGCCATTTAGAGATCAGTCACCCGTAATAATAGTGAGGATGTTACGTAATGTCGGGACGACATTGTTTTGTTGGTTGGGGGTATTGTGGCGTGTCTGTAGTCTGTGTAGGTAGTGTCCAGACAATAGTCGACCCGTAAGGGATGATGGCGTTGGTTTTATGACCTAAGACCAACTGACCAAACAAAGTGACAAGCTTGTCAGATTGCCCACGACGGAATGGCGGCGTTGTTTTATGACCTATTACGCGGTGTGTTACATAAGAAGGGGATTGGGGCCCTGGGAACTTGGGACTTATAAAAGGGACAGTCGGACGGACAAGGGAGAACTGAGCCGGGGAGAACTCAGCCGGGGAGAACTCAGCCGGGCAGGCAGGTGGACAGACGGGAGTAGAGAGGGACCGTGACAGTCGGAGTTAAGTACGACAGAGAGAGCGAGAGAAAGTAAAAACAAAGGATGAGACCAATAAATGTTCAAAGACTATAACCATCGTTGTTTTGTCGTATTGGTGCACACGAGAGACAGAGTGAACAAGGTTGCAGATTGATTAGAGAGGAGAGACGAGCAAGGTTCGCTACAATATTTAAAGAATCAGGCACACACAATTTCTGCTACATTTTAACAAAACTAAGGCAGGGTTTGAGAAGTGGGGAGGGGGGAGTGGTGTTACGGGAGGCAGCAGGAGCGTAACGGCAATGGCAACAGGTCAGAGAGGGCTAAAATGGAAATGAAATAATCAAGAGAGAGCACTTTGTGCTATTCAAGTAATCCAAACAGAATGGAACTTTCTAAAGAAATTTAAAAGTAGTAAGTTCCTCAGTGAAATCTTGGACTCCATGCCATCGATTTCAGCTCAGTGACATCTTGGACTCCATGCCATCGATTTCAGCTCAGTGACATCTTGGACTCCATGCCATAGATTTCATTCAGCTCAGTGATATCTTGGAAACCATGCTATAGATTTCAACTCAGTGACATCTTGGACTCCATGCCATAGATTTCAACTCAGTGACATCTTGGACTACATGCCATAGATTTCAACTCAGTGACACCCTGGACTCCATGCAATAGATTTCAACTCAATGACATCTTGACTCCATGCCATAGATTTCAGCTCAGTGACATCTTGGACTCCATGCCATAGATTTCAGCTCAGTGACATCTTGGACTCCATGCCATAGATTTCAACTCAATGACATCTTGGACTCCATGCCATAGATTTCAGCTCAGTGACATCTTGGACTCCAGGCCATAGATTTCAACTCAGTGACATCTTGGACTCCATGCCATAGATTTAAGCTCAGTGACATCTTGGACTCCATGCCATCGATTTCAGCTCGGTGACATCTTGGATTCCATGCCATAGATTTCATCTCAATGACATCTTGGACTCCATGCCATAGATTTTACCTCAATGACATTTTGGACTCCATGCCATAAATTTCATCTCAATGATATCTTGGACTCCATGCCATAGATTTCAGTTGTTGTTCAATCAAAGTTTATTATATATTTGTTTAATAAACTATTTTTTTAAAATTGTCATTTTGTTTTGTTCTCGCCGCAGACTGTCGCCGTGCTCTTTGAGATATTTATTAGATTTATACAAACCAACTGCATCGTTTTCCTTGTGTTATAGCCGGTGTGTTTACCTAAATTGTGTTCATCAAGATCCATGGAATGTAAAATGTAACCTTAAACCCCCACCCCCCACACACATACACTCATTTTTGTTTTGACAATGACGTCACCGATTAAATGTGTAGCACGCTACAACTACCCACCTCTTCCTTGGTGTGAAAACCTTGTTTAACGCTTGAAATGTTTGAAATGGGAGATGGAGAATGCGCTCGGGTGATGAAATTTCTAGAATTCTTTTCTGGAGGGTTCTAACTCATTTCCTATAAGTAAGCGGTAGCTTTCCCAGTTGGAAGAGTTTTTTTGCTAGATTTGCTAGACCTGAGAAATATTGCGAGACTTAATATACGTGTCATCATCATCAGTGGCGCTACAGCCCATGAAGGGCCCTGGCATGCTCCACCACATCCCTCCATTCAGGACGATCATGGCTTTCCGCCTCCATGAGCGAACAACCAACTGGTGTACATCCTTCTCTACATCGTCGATCCATCTCAGCCTTTGACGACCGATGAGTCGTCTGCCCCTGGGTTATGCATGTGTTATGAAGATGACGTGTGAAAGCACGCCTTCCTCGTCTTCCACGTGCATGACCTCCTACAGTCGAGGCCGTTTTGGGGGTGTGTCTAGCAAAACTTTCCCCTTCTTTACTACAACGCTTAAGTAGTGTCCGTTTCAGTCGACCATTGTAGAATGATCTCGAGAATGCGAGAAGCAGTAAGACTGCGTAATTTAATTCGATGATGATCGTCTGGAACAGAATAGAAAAGGCTGAACGACTGAGTGAGGGGAGATACTTTCCCTTGATCACGAGACGTGCAGTGTGTCATTATTTAATAATAGACAGTGCTCTGTTGTGTGTAGATTTTCTTTCGTTGTACAAATTGTGCTCCTTGTATTTTTATATACAGTACCGGTACCATCCATACTGTAAGTTAATAATTTTAATCATATTCTTTTACTTTTTGTAATTCATTGAAATTCACACATTAAAAACTTATTCATTGTAATTAGCCCTGACTTTGTGTATCGTTCTAGATGTTATTGTTTTTTAGACTTTGGTATCGTCCTTTATTACGGACTGTTTTGAAACGAGCCAGTAGACTAAACTAAGAGATACAATTCTCTCTTAATAGCAGTCCGTAATACCTGTAAATCACTTTTAATATACAATCGAACCCGCTTATCTCGACCTCGGTTAATTCGCCAACCCTATTAAGTCGACGTTTTTGAAGTGGAACTGCCAAATTCTCTCTTTGTCTTAGCATTTTCTCGTTATGTCTATTCTTTTATGTCGCCGAACCCTAATATCTCGAGCACAAAAGAGGGCCAAATTTGCCACTTAACGTTGGTTATCTCGATCCTCGTGACCAATCGCCAGCTTTTGAAATGTTATTTATCGATGCCACTTCACCATCTCACTACCGTATTTTCGCGTTTGTATCGACAACCCCCATCTTAGCAGTGCATTGTTAATTGTCAAGGAAATTTGTGGCATACGAGACACATGGGTAGGGGGATTGGTAGGTGTGTCAAAGGTTATAAAGATAACACCCCAACGTATCGTATTGATCGTGATGGTCATATTGTTGCTTTGTGTGTCACAGTGAACTAGCTATCTGCGGGTGGGGGGAGGTTGGTTCAGCCGAGCGAAATAATGACGTCACAGCACGGAAAGACGTGTTGGCGGACTACAGTGTGTTGTGACCATGTCATGTTAAATATTAACACTACGGCGATCTCTTTATGAAAACACAAAGCAATAGTATACGCAGTGACGTAGCGAGCTTAACTCGCCCCCGGGGCACAATACCTTTTTAGCGCTCCCCCCTCTATTCGAAAACCATACAATATTATATGTAAAATATACCATTTGGCGCCCCTTTGTGAGTAGCGCCCGGGGCATGATGCCCCCCTTGTCCCCCCCCCTCGCTACGCGACTGAGTATACGGGCATACGATAACTGCGAACATGTTGTTAGCAAACATGTATGTAGATTTTTATAGCATGCCGATCGCTTCATCAAACAAATAACGGCAACGCTGTTGTGTAAAAAAAACCTCCAAAAACACGTACATGTACATTCTCATTTATTGACGCACATCATGTACATAAAGACATTTCAAGTACATTGTCAACTTCTATGTCCTCAGGATTGGATCATTCAATCAAGTTCTTCCAATAATTCCATCATTAGTAACAATAACAACTCAAGTCCTTTTCATAACTATATATAACTTTAATTATCAGGAAACACAAGGCACTCAGCTCTCTTCCCTAAGGTTCTACCACATCCCTTTCGTCCAATTGCCATCTCCCTTCCACTCTCTACACTGCACTAAACTAATGCGTCACTTCCCCTACCCAAATACGTCACAACATTCACGCACAATATACAACGCTACACGTATACTCTCTAACTCAACATGATTTACTTACAAACATAACTACATTGATTTCATACCCTTGACATATCCCCCCTCTTCCGCTTAGATTCTACTCCACAAGTAGAATCTTCCAAACAAAATCTAAAGTCAGTGTATGAAATTATTAGTTAATGTAAAACTATATAACCTTGGCAAAACATCATACAGTAAATTTACATAATCACCATCGATATTATCAACAAGTCTAAGCGATTATAGTAATAGTCAAAACATGACACATTCAAAAATTAACTAATGAAACAGGGAAAACAATATCCTGACTGCTGAAGAGAAAAAAAAAAAATGTCACCATCCGTAGAGTCATGTAGACAGCCGTCAACTGTCCAGTTGATTTTAAGAGGGCGGGATATGTCTCTTGTCAGTCGCTTTCCACACGGCGTGTACATCTTTCACCCATGTAAACATTTCCTGCTCAAATAACAATACTTTTCCAAGGCTTAACACCAAAACAACTCCAAAAAGTACTTTGTCATATGCATAACATAATAATACATTACAAAACAAATCATGACACTTCATAAACAGACCAAAACTGCTCTCACCTAACCCCACGTTAGTGAAAACGCTCATCTCCACCACGGAGACTCCATAAAAGCCAGCCCCTCTGTTCTCACCAAGACCGACCGAGTCCAAAC
The DNA here is from genome assembly GCA_964017045.1 of Omphiscola glabra. NCBI lineage: Eukaryota > Metazoa > Mollusca > Gastropoda > Lymnaeidae > Omphiscola > Omphiscola glabra. Next base: position 19,821,953 of record OZ024797.1, read on the forward strand.
CAGACCCAACACAAACACGGTTCTCAAGCCTTGAGCAACCATTGACCTCTACACCACTACTAAATTCAGCGCGTGGACTACGACCCTCGTAGGTCCACGTGAAGTCGTCCCCAATGACTTCCACTTTGTTGACATTACGTCCCGGTCGTAGGACGGCCCCTGTCAAGTTCACGGCCTCTACATCGTGACAACCGTAGCTTGTCCAGGTTCTAACACCTTTAAAATCAAAACACACATTTTCCTCATCCACTAAACTCAAATTTTCCTCTTCCACAAAATTCTCATGAAGAAAACCCAAATCTTCATTCTTCACAAAACCCAAATTATCATCCCGCAAAAAATCAAAGTCTGCCTCTTGTACATAATCAAAATCTCTCTCCATTAAAAAATTCACATATCGCTGTTGAACATCAACAAAACCTACAGTTTGTACATCATCTTGTACGCCACCAGAGATGGTAGCGTGTACACCATCACAAATAATATTTTCATTTCTAAACTCTACATCATAAGCATCATCTTGTTCATGAAAAACGATATCTGGTACATTATCAAGATTCACTTGTACATAGTAAAATTGTGTATCACCTGCTTCCACCAATATTACCTCCTCCCTCGATGCCAAGAACGACTCATCGTCCTTACACTCAGTTATGTTTGCATGAGATTCCTCGGGATAACTGATCTCCTCCACAGACTCTGTAATGTCCCCATCATTTTCCTTTTCCCTGGCGGACAAAATAACTTTACGCTCCTCAACTTCACTACTGTCACTGTCGTTATAACAATATGTTTGTCTTTTTAAAATAATTTCCCGTCGTTCTGCTTTTATTTCCGCCAGTCTAATTTCTTTAATAAGTTTATCTAGTTCGTATTGTCTCAGACTCTGTTTATCTCTTTCTATTCGTTCTTCCCCTCTCTGTCTATCCATACGTTCTTCCTCTCTCTGTCTATCTCTTTCTATACGTTCGTCTTCTCTAGCTCTAAGTTCTTTCTCTTCCCGTACGTGTTCTTCATACTTTACTCTTACATACTCCTCTAGCTTCTCTCCCGGATAGCGAAGTAATACACCCACATGCCTGATTTCTTCTAAGGTCCCTTTATCAGTAACATATCCAGCCATAGTATTACCAATTAGGTGTGAACATACAATGAACAATAATCAAGGTTTAAGGAATAATCGCAGTCTGTTTAAACTAGTTCTGGCAAAAAGTTAACATCTACTAGGGTAAAAAATTTAAATATACACACGAAATTTTACACAAAAAATGTTATAAAGAAATAAAAATACAACTTGCCTGGTTAATGGAATGTCCTAAAGGAATGAAACTATTTTAAAACAACACAATTGGACTTAATTAAGTGTCGATTGTTCCTAGGTTAAGTGTCAATGGTTCTCTCACGAACTTCAATGTTACTGGATGTCAATTCACGATACACAGTCATTAGGGTGTGGGTGACCAGGACAGGCCACGGAACATCGACAACTCACTGAACAGGATGTAGGCGAATCGCCGACACTGGACAGTTCGTGGGTGACTCCCCAATGCAAGATGGGTGCATAGGCAGCGTGATGCAGGATAGGACGTCAATGGCTCGATGATACAGGACGTTGATCAACTGGGTGACCGGACAGGGCCACGGGACATCGACAGCTTACTGGACACTGGACACGATGTAGGCACTCACCGACATTAGACAGTTCATATGCAGCTTAATACAGCACTGCAACGACGGTCAATAACCACTGCGGTCTACAGCAACAGCGGGGTGTGTCAGCGGTGGTAACAGCAAAGGGCGGTGTAAAGCTCAGAAGAATACACCGATCAGCGGCTCATAGCATCCGACAGGTGCTTTGGTTGGGACAGGAGACACAGCTTCCGACGAGCACCCCACACAGCTTCGGACGGATGGGTCAGATACTTCACACCTCGGACGAGGATTTTACTTAACAGACTCAGATGAGTTCGGACAGGCGACACAAAGCCTGTTCGTACGACGACACACAGCTTGTTCAGGCGACGACACGCAGCTTGTTCGGGCGACGACACACAGCTTGTTCGGGCGACGACACGCAGCTTGTTCGGGCGACGAAACACAGCTTGTTCGGGCGACGACACACAACTTGTTCAGACGGCGACACACAGCCTGTTCGGGCGACGACACTGGTAACTTCAGGGCGAGGCGTAGTTATTTCACTGGAGCCGGACACGACCTTCGTAACTTCATACAGGGCAGGACGTAGTTAACTTGAATAACGGCCAGGCGCAGTTAACATAACTAGCCTGATACAGGACGTAGGTAGTTAATGAAGTCACTGGTGTATGCAACTCATACACACTTGATACACGGTGGCATCAGAGCTCCGACCTTGAAACACGGGACAGTGACGATACTTGTAACTTCACAAAAGTATAAGAAAGTTCTTGGACTTTACCTCAAGTAAGAAAATGATGTTTTCCAATCTCGGACGAGTAGCCCCCAAATGTCAACTTCTATTTCCTCAGGATTGGATCATTCAATCAAGTTCTTCCAATAATTCCATCATTAGTAACAATAACAACTCAAGTCCTTTTCATAACTATATATAACTTTAATTATCAGGAAACACAAGGCACTCAGCTCTCTTCCCTAAGGCTCTACCACATCCCTTTCGTCCAACTGCCATCTCCCTTCCACTCTCTACACTGCACTAAACTAATGCGTCACTTCCCCTACCCAAATACGTCACAACATTCACGCACAATATACAACGCTACACGTATACTCTCTAACTCAACATGATTTACTTACAAACATAACTACATTGATTTCATACCCTTGACATACATGTTAATTTATTGCCGCCATCTTGATTTTCGTTTATCTCGATCCTCGGTTATCTCGACGTCTTTTGTCATACCCCGTGGCCGTCGACATAACCGGGTTCTACTGTACCTTTAGCTGCCTTAAAAGATTGTACTTCTTGTGGGTGCACAATGATATTTGTATCTTTCAATTTTTCACTTGCTTTGCTGTAAATCAGTATAGATTTATGTCTATATATTTTATTATATATATTTTTTTAATATAACTTAATCTTGGAATTAAATTCAATATTCACTAGCTTCGGTAGAGTTTTTCTTTGTATACTCGCTTTCAATCCTTTGTAACGTAACATTTGTCTAACATCTTAGAAAAGCCTAAATTTACAAAAAACGATACAATAGCACCCATGTCGCAGTGGTCCCCATGATGTTTTATCACTTACCTTTCTTATGATTAACTTCAAGAGTTTGGTATCAAGATATCGAAAACATTACAATGTATTTTTTTTTGTTGTATTCGCTTGTACGTTTATTGTCGACATTGTAGTACGTTAACAAATGGTTATATTCAGAACCGGAACCAGAGACACGACGAGAACTTTATCTATAAGAAAACTAGAGTCGTTTTTTTTAATGTATTGTTTGACGTTTGTTTTATAAACTATGATATTTGCCCTTCTTACTTTGAATGTTCAAAATGTTTACTTTAATTTAATTATTTTAATTTTTTAATTTTTTTTTTTTTTTTTTGAAATTACATTTATTTGTAATACTACCATAGTGCTTATGAACAAAATGCTGAAATTGGGATATGGACGAGACTGCGAAGTTCCCACTCCAATTTGCCTTATGATATGTGGACAGATAGGAGATGCATCCCGCTTGAAACAAAATAATGTAATATTTGGTGACGCATGATTATACAGATCACGATTGAATGGAATGACCTGAACCGCAATATCGATCAAGATTACCTGACCTCAGGTACGATATTGAAAAAGATCACCTGACCTCAGGTACGATATTGAACGAGAGGATCTGACCTCAGGTAGGATATTGAACGAGAGGATAAAAATAAATTTAAAAAATTGAGCTAGATTACCTGTGGTACAATCCAAGATTGAATAAGACGTACTGTAATGGAATACAAGATTGAACCAAATTACCTGCGCAGCAATACAAGATTGATCTAGATGACCTGTTCTGCTATACAAGATTGAACTTGATGACTCAATCCACAATGCACTATAGCACAAATACTCAGTCAGCCATCAAGAACACACCACGGACTTCATGACGTCAGTGACGCGACAAGACAATACCGAGAGAGATGACGCCTGGGATGTTGCTTGTGTGACAGAATATAAACAAGGAACTATCTGGGCATTGTTGACATAGGGAGGCTCACTGCTATGATTTGAAGTTTCTTTTATAATGACTATCGTTTATAAGACATACATCCCTAATGAACGCGGTGCACTGCAGATACAGATGTGCTTTCTATACCGCATAAAGCGTTTAAATCACACACGTAGAATGTAATGATCCGTTCATGTTAAATGATTTAAAAATGATATTCAAAGTATTTGAATAAGTACACTTAATAATAATAATAATAATAATGAAGTTTATTTGAGAAATTTGAGAAATCACGCTTCATTCCCAAAGGCTCGAAGCGCGTTACAAGGTTCGATGTTCGAGAGGCATCACTGCTGCCAGTTAGGCGCATGTGAACTCCATCTCCCCGTCTCCTGGGTTTGAATTCAGAGTTGCCTTCTCTTAGATGAGTTGCCGTCCAAAGTTAACGAGTCCCATCCACCCGGGAGTTGCCGGAATGTTTCATTGTATCAATGTTATCCGCCTATCGGGACTCCATCGCCGGGTTTGAATTCAGAGTTTCCTTCTCTTAGATGAGTTGCCGTCCAAGGTTAACGAGTCCCATCCACCCGGGGTGCTGGTGGTGTGTTTGCTTGACTGGGCTTTGGTGGGGATTGAACTCCAGACCATCTACTTGAGATTTGCTCAGTTTAGACCACTCGGCCACCCAGCACCACTTACAAATTTTGCGAAAACAGGAAGGGACGCCATTTTGTTTGTTTATCTGGTTAATCTATGCTTTAAATTTTTGACAGGTTGTGCCGTTAATAAAGCTCAATTCCCCCGACCAAAATTAACAAAATAGTCTAGTGCAGCGGTTCTCAACCTGTAGGTCGCGACCCATTTGGGCGTCGAATGACCCATTAAAAGAGGTCGCCTAAGATCATCGGCAAAAACATATACTGTACAGTTCTGACGTAGCGACGAAAATAATTTCGTGGTTGGGGGGTGGCCACAAAATGATGAACTGTATTAAAGGGTCGCGGCATTAGGAAGGTTGAGAACCACTGGTCTCGTGCATTAAAAAAGAAATTTAACGAAAATTTGATCGTGTGAGCTGAGCATAAGAGGAAGAAAGAGAAACTTATTTATCACAGCCCCAAAACTGGAGTTACGCTGAAACCTTATTCAATCTTAACACAGGTAAGGTCAATTATGTTAGTTTGAGATCTAATAGGTAGAAGAAAAACTTGTTTGACGCCGGTTAGAGATTGATGACAACTGTTTGAGATTGATGACGTCAGTTTGAGATTGATGCCATCGCTTTAAGATTGATGGAATCGGTTTGAGATTGATGACATCTGTTTGAGATGAGATTGATGCCATCTGTTTGAGATTGATGGCATCGGTTTGAGATTGATGGAATCGGTGTGAGATTGATGCCATCGGTTTGAGATTGATGCCATCGGTTTGAGTTGATGCCATCGGTTTGAGATTTATGGAATCGGTGTGAGATTGATTGCATCGATTTGAGATTGATGGCATCGGTTTGAGATTGTTGGCATCGGTTTGAGATGTATGAAATCGGTGTGAGATTGATGGCATCGATTTGAGATTGATGGCATCGGTTTGAGATTGATGGCATCGGTTTGAGATTGATGGAATCGGTTTAAAATTGATGCCATCGGTTTGAGATTGATGGCATCGGTTTGAGATTGATGCCATCGGTTTGAGATTTATGGAATCGGTGTGAGATTGATGGCATCGATTTGAGATTGATGGCATCGGTTTGAGATTGATGGCATCGGTTTGAGATTGATGGAATCGGTTTAAAATTGATGCCATCGGTTTGAGATTGATGGAATCGGTTTGAGATTGATGACATCAGTTTGAGATATACTTCACAGGTACGACATGAATCATATCAGCTTGAGATCCATTCGCTTCCACACGTATATTGGGTGTCCAAAGAATAATGGCAAAAATAAATTAAAGATCCCCTCGTGGCATTTCGTTACAGGTATTTATTAAATCATTCCAGCAAACACATAGCCTCTCTCATATTCCAGCAAACACATAGCGTCTCTCATATTCTAGCAAACACATAGCGTTTCTCATATTCCAGCAAACACATAGCGTCTCTCATATTCTAGCAAACACATAGCGTCTCTCATATTCCAGCAAACACATAGCGTCTCTTATATTCCATCAGACACATAGCGTCTCTCATATTCCAGCAGACACATAGCGTCTCTCATATTCCAGCAGACACATAGCGTCTCTCATATTCCAGCAAACACATAGCGTCTCTCATATTCCAGCAGACACATAGCGACGCTCATCCTGCTACGTTATCTTCTTGTCATGTCTGGCTTCAACAAATCTGTATTCCTAAAAAAAACCAAACTTCTTTGTGTTGTGGCCTCTGCTAGACGGTCAAAACAGACCTTACGTCATAAACAGAGGGCTGGAGGGGATGACAGTAAATGAATGTGACCTCAATGCCAAATGGAGCTAAATGTGAACCCAAATTTTGCTTTGCCGGATAAATGTGTTTGTCATCTTGTAGCAATGAGGGCATAATTACAAAATCTGAGCATTTGTTGATGAGTTTCCATGGAAACCGTCAGAATTTTTTTTTTTTTTTTTTTTACATTTTAAATTTAAGTTCCGGAAAGATCTTCCTACGACAAAATGAAAGCAATTCTAAGTAGGTCAAGACTGGAGCTATAAATTTAATACCACCTAACAAAAAGGGAAGCTTTATAAAAAAATCATTGGCGTGTCTTATATTTTTTGGGGACCCCCACTATGATAGGGTAAAGTGTATTCACATAACGGGTGCCTCTTTCTTTTACCAATCCAAAGTCATCTTTAGTAACGTTGACTAACAGTCTGTTGGGTGTCGTGTCACTCTCGGGGATAACCTGCCACACCACTCACACCGCTTACACCAGTCCAAACACTCACACCAGTCCAAACACTCTCACCACTCCAAACACTCACACCACTAACACCGCTCCAAACACTCACACCACTAACACCGCTCCAAACACTCACACCACTCCAAACACTCACACCACTAACACCGCTCCAAACACTCACACCACTAACACCAGTCCAAACACTCACACCAATAACACCGCTCCAAACACTCACACCATACACACCAGTCCAAACACTCACACCAGTCCAAACACTTAGACCACTCACACCACTCCAAACACTCACATCAATCACACCAGTCCAAACACTCACACCACTCCAAACACTCAGACCACTCCAAACACTCCGACCAGTCACACCAGTCCAAACGCTCACATCACTCCAAACACTCACACCACCCACACCAGTCCAAACACTCACACCAGTCCAAACGCTCACATCACTCCAAACACTCACACCAGTCCAAACGCTCAGACCACTCCAAACACTCCGACCAGTCACACCACTCACACCACAAAGACGCCGATGTGAGACCTTGTAGAGACACGTGAAAGTGATACGGCCAGTGATATAAAACTGTCATGTCAATGGAAGGGAGCGAGCGTGTGCTTTTGTTTAAAAAACAAGGATCCGCTCACAACATCAACATGCGACGCCCTGTAGATGACATCCCTGACGAACGTGATGACCTAAAGCTACAGGGACACCAAGCCAACGACACAAGCGGCATGTCTAGTCTATACACCAGGGGCCTTAAACTCAAACTATAACGCTATGGGCTGAAATAGACTTATACGGAAGTCATGAAATAACTAAGGGATTACAATATGTATTGCCACAACAACACAACGACACAGCATTGCGGGGTATAGCACAGAACTTGCGGGAACTCAGGAAAAGGTTTTTGGGTGTCCGCATGTGATCCGCACGCCAGGAAATTGAGAACCCCTAGTAAACACTGACGAGACGTGTAATTAAAGGAATTTAAACAAAATACAAGTAATGGATTGCAAGGTCGGAGAGACAGATGGCTTGATATTTGTGACTCCCGGATGAGACTTTTTGTCTTGAAATGTCAAAACAAAGGTCCCACGCTCCTACCCCCCCCCCCCCCCCAACCGCCATGTACTCTCCGCCATCAAAACACTGTGCATCTCATGACCCCCTAAAGCCCTTGTATCCCCCATCAAAACAAAGATCCGGCTGGAACAGGAGAGGGAGTGAATACCAATCAATAAAGACAGCTCAATCTTGAATTAAATATTCTTAAAAACTTAGCACAGATGGTGCCCGTTGATTGCTAGAGGCCTGTTAGTAATCTGTTGTTGTTTTGACTAGGAATCCCCGGTCAACGTGAAAAAACTGAATACTTTTAAATATAAGCCCATTGTATCACTATTTCATTGTTTGACCATTTTTTTCATTACATTATGCATGTGTTGTATAATAAGTAACGGAACGCCACAAGGTTACGTTCTCTCCCCTGTCCTGTATACCAAATACCACAAAGGCATCCAGAGTCCAAGCAACACCGTTCCAATAATGATAACCACCGTCGTAGGATTTATATCTGAAGGGGAAAGCTTATACCGTAACTTAGTGGCAAGCCTTTTCAATGGGTGCGATGAACATTTTTCATCAGGTGAATGTCTCAATAACAAAAGAAATGATTGACGCTTGCAGGTAATACATAATCAAAGTTCTACCAAAGTAAAGAACAAGTAGAGACATATAAGTACCCAGGTGTCAAACGTAAACAACCATCTGACGTGGCATGATCACGGCCAAATTCTGTTTAAAAAGTCCACCAAAGACTTTTCTACCTTTTAAATTTTGGAGTAAACAACTGGTGGCCTATTAAACTTCAGCACTAACTTCTGGTGTGGGAATTCATCGTTTGACATCCATCAAATAGATTAATCAAGAAAGCTAGTAATGTCACACACACTAAACATCCTTCACTTGAAGAACTATTTGAAGAAAAATGCGGTTGCAAAACTTTAAGAGAAGCAGGTCTTCATTTGCCGACTGACTCTGAGCAGTGGACAAGAGACGCCAGGTCTTCATTTGTCGACTGACTCTGAGCAGTGGACAAGAGACTCCATTTCTTCATTTGTTGACTGACTCTGAGCAGTGGACAAGAGACGCCATGTCTTCATTTGTCGACTGACTCTGAGCAGTGGACAAGAGACGCCATGTCTTCATTTGTCGACTGACTCTGAGCAGTGGACAAGAGACTCCAGGTCTTCATTTGTTGACTGACTCTGAGCAGTGGACAAGAGACTCCAGGTCTTCATTTGTCGACTGACTCTGAGCAGTGGACAAGAGACAACAGGTCCTTCATTTGTTGACTGACTCTGAGCAGTGGACAAGAGACAACAGGTCTTCATTTATCGACTGACTCTGAGCAGTGGACAAGTGACGCCAGGTCTTCATTTGTTGACTGACTCTGAGCAGTGGACAAGAGACAACAGGTCCTTCATTTGTTGACTGACTCTGAGCAGTGGACAAGAGACAGCAGGTCTTCATTTGCCCACCGGCGCTGAAGCAATGGACAAGTGACACTATTTCCATCAGTCTTTTGTGTCTCATTATAAGGCACATGCCTTCTTCCTCTACTATTATTGATTCTTAAATATCATTTCATCGTGGTACTCACTGGCAATGCTATATTTTATCTGCCTAACTCGACCACATGTCTCTTGGCCAACAATTTTACACCTTATGGCCTAACTGTGCCACCTGTGACTTGGTTAACGATAATATACGATATGGCCCAACTGGACCACCTGTCTCTTGGCCAACAATATTATGCCATATGGCCTAACAGGACCACCTGTCTCTTGGCCAACAATATTATCTTCTGTCTTTCTATCTTCTGTCTTTCTATCTTTTGTCTTTCTGGTTGATCCCCGCCCCGGGCCAACCCATTAAAGAAGAAATATTAAAAACAACGACTTATCCGTTTGTGATAATGTAAATTGTTACATTTTGATGTTTCGACGTCGGCCTCTACACCCTTTTGTATCCCACCTCTTTCCCCACTCTAAGTGCATCAAGTGAGAAGATTTTTTTAAAAAGCATTTTTACTAACTGAAGACAAAGAAATTGAGCTTGAAAACATTTGATCTAAATCTATTGGTCAGCATGTGTCATTAAAGAAACATTCTTGGATTTTGTGAAAGTCTTTCAGTTTTTAAAACGATCTTAAATGTTAAACATTAATAAGAAAAACGAACTAATGAAATGGCAACGTCGTTAGAAATTCCAAGACTTATAAACTGAAATTCTGTCACATAAACTGAAATGCGGCCACTTAAACTGAAGTGTTATCGCATAAACTGAAATGCTGTCGCATAAACTGAAATGCTGTTGCATAAACTGAAATGCTGTCGCATAAACTGAAATGCTGTCGCATAAACTGAAATGCTGTTGCATAAACTGAAACGCTGTCGCATAAACTGAACCGCTGTCGCATAAACTGAAATGCTGTCGCATAAACTGAAATGCTGTCGCATAAACTGAAATGCTGTCGCATAAACCGAAATGATGTCGTTAATCTTAAACATTAGATTTTAAAATCTAATCATGTACTTTTTTTTTTACTTGTGTTTGTAAAATAATTTTATTGGCCTTCGGTACGTCCGGCAAACGTAGGTGTGGTTTGTTGCAGACGAAACGACATAGAATGATACTTTGATTTTTAGAGCTCATGGCCCCGTATTTACTACTCAAGACGTATAATCTGTTTTCCCCAGAACAACCTGATGTCCTCGAGTCGAGGGTATCAAATCTCCCGGTTTTCCCCATTAATTCGAGCCCCGCGCCCCGTAATGTCAGTAGCATTGCAGGTGGTTCGTAAACTGGCGGCCATTACAGGATCATCAGGTCCGTGACCCGGCTTGCACTGACGTGGCCGCTTCTGGACCCGTCTATTGTGGGCTTCAAACAAAAATAGTAACAAATAAAGAAAAGAAGGTGACCGCATTAGATGTTGACCGTAGGAGCTACTCCGGAAATTCCCGAGGACGTTGCTCAGGACATTTGGTGGGGGGTGAAGATCGCGTCAAATATCTTCATGACGTCGAAGAGGTGAGAGGGTTGCATGACGGGAATAGATCATATCGGAAATAGAAATAGATCGAAAAGCTGGAAAAACCACAATCTTGCAATTTTTCCGGTACATGTACATCTGAAGAGTACCCTGTATATCTAAAGAGTACCATGTTCATCTGAAAAGTACCACGTACATCTGAAGAGTACCATGTACATCTGAACAATACCATGTACATCTAAAGAGTACCATGTACATTTGAAGAGTACCACGCACATCTGAAGAGTACCATGTACATCTGAAGAGTACCATGTACACAGATTTAGAGATGTTTAAGTACATAACATACCTCATTGAAATAAGCTATACAGAGTTTCGCAAACTTTTCATTTGGACTGATGGAAATGTTTCCAAATTTCATCAGGGACCCGTGCCAGATTTATTAATTATATTTTATTTTTATTTGTTCCTCTCTTGTGTTTTTATTTTCCATGCAAACGCTCTTGGGCGTACCCCACCCCCTCCCCAAACCGCCAGAAATCCGCCGTGGTAAAAAATCTCAAATATTTGGATGACCCTGTTCCTTGCGGATTTGAAAATTTTAAAACATGTTTCACTTTGTTTGTCTCCAAGTGTGGAAAAAAAAGTTTGTGTGGATTTTTTTTTCCATGTCATTATTAGAAAGCAATAGAAATTTCATATGACATTGATCTGTTAAAACTTTCATATGACATTCACCAATGAAAATGTTCTTGCGACATTCATTCATTAAAACTTGAATGATATGGCGAGGATTGTAAATACAATTGTTCTAGTGTGGTGTTGACCAATGTTAACTCAGAAATAAAGTAGAGGCAACGCTGATATAAAAAAATGTATATACAAAAACTATGCGTGTGTGTGTGCGTGTGTTAAGGTGGCGCACATTTGGGATCTCGACAAAGTGCGCAATCGCCCCGGACTGCCCTCAAGTATTTTAAGCTTTAACTGGCTAATTAAGTTCAAATAAATCAATTGCAATCTGCGACTATTATTAGATATTGAGCAAATCTGAGACCAGTGAAGTGTGAAACGCATTCGACCGGATAGTTATGTTGTACTGCAGGTGTTTACAAGGAAATTTAAATGTGGACTTGAGGTTTGAAATTTTTCTACATGTTTTTTTGTGTGTTCTTTTTAACCGTTGAAAACAAATACAAGATAGTTGAAATAATTACACTCTTATGTATCGCATGATACTTAAAAAAAGTAATTGCTCTATGGTAAGCTAACTAATTATAAGCTGTTGAGCTCAAATTGTTTCAGTGCATTGTAAACTAAGAATTTTTGTGTGCCTTCGTGATAGTTGTATATGTTTGTGACCAATATAGCCCAAACCCGTATCAATCTACATTGTTAGGGACTGCTGCAGACAGGGAGAGATTGTTCTCGACCGTGGGAAATCGCCATCAACTGGACGATGAGATGTCACGGGGACTCGTTACATTCTTTCCTCAAACTCACCCGGTCGCGTAAGACCTCGTGGACAGAATTAGATTCAATTAGCAATAGCTTACTTAAAACATGGTGCACTTTGTGTGGTATTTGAAGTTGAACTGTGCACACTTCTTTAAATAACCGAAACAAGCAAAATAAAGTACACCTATACCTCGCTTTACGGCCTAGATACGTTCCGGAAAATTTGGCGTAAAGCGAAAAGCCTTATAATGAATCAATAATTTTAATATAAACCCATACAAATTCAATATGATCTGTTCCAATTTTTGTATAAAATAATATTGTCGTTAGTTCATAAATCATTTTATTCTTTTCACTTCCTATAAAAATAAAAGTACAAAACATTGTAATAGTAAACAGAAATAAAAAAAAATAAACATATAAATTAGAAAACAAAAGAAATCATATGCACATATTTATACATCAAATAACATTCACCAATTAATCCAAACAAACAAGACAGAAACAAACACGTCAACTTACTGAGTCACAGGATATGAATAATGTGGTATAGCACGGGAAATAAGGCAGACTACTAAAGCAGACCCGCCACGTCAACTTACTGAGTCACAGGATATGAATAAGGTGGTATAGCACGGGAAATAAGGCAGACTACTAAAGCAGACCCGCCACGTCAACTTACTGAGTCACAGGATATGAATAAGGTGGTATAGCACGGGAAATAAGGCAGACTACTAAAGCAGACCCGCCACGTCAACTTACTGAGTCACAGGATATGAATAAGGTGGGATAGCACAGGAAATAAGGCAGACTACTAAAGCAGACCCGCCACGTCAACTTACTGAGTCACAGGATATGAATAAGGTGGGATAGCACAGGAAATAAGGCAGACTACTAAAGCAGACCCGCCACGTCAACTTACTGAGTCACAGGATATGAATAAGGTGGGATAGCACAGGAAATAAGGCAGACTACTAAAGCAGAGCCGCCTATGGGGAGAAGCTGAAACTAAAGAGAAGGTATCTATTAGCCGTATAATGAAACATCGTGGACCGTAAACCGAAAAAGTGCCATAATTTAAAGTTGGCCGTAAAGCGAAATGCCGTATAACGAGCGGCCGTATAGCGAGGTATATGTGTATAGGAAAACCTGAAGACAACGTTGTTTTGTTGATTCCTTCTTTTTATGTTTTTCCATACTTTGTTTCACAGATTTCCTTCTACCTAACCTGATAGCAGTATCCCCCCCCCCCCCCGCTTTTTTTTTTATTATCATCTTAAATAATAGAAACTTGAAATTGAAATTTTAAATATTTAATCTGGTTTCATATAACCCTATCAACAGTAACTATAACAGTAAAAACTTAATGTGTTACATGTAACGCTGTCAACCGTATCTCTAAATAACTGCAGTGAGTACGTGCCTGTATGAATGGATTCCTTTTCTGTTTTTTTTCCCCCCTTCAAGTTCTCGTCATAAAAAAAATCTGTCTAATATAAATAAATGCATTAGTGCGACGCGAAACTTAAGGAAAGCTCCGAGTCTCTCGTTGTCATTCGACATCACCGAGGTCGGCATGACAACCATTTCTATTACTGGTCGTATTGTGGTGCAGCTAATGGAATTCTTACATTTATTGGAGCATACAATCTGTTCTGGAGGAGAAGGAGCGGGGTGGGAATGTGTGTGTGTGTGTGTGGGGGGGGGGTATAATCCAGTAACGTTGGCATGAAATCAACCTCATGAGGGGGGGGGGGGGCTGATATGTTGGTTAACTGCTGAAATCAACCTCATGAGGGGCTGATATGTTGGTTAACTGCTGAAAACAAAATAAATGATGCACTAACGACACTTTTCCGACCTTGAACTTGGAGTTTCATTTCTTTACGAAACGATACTTGCGATCATTACTCTTTCTGTTTATCAACACTGCTCACGAGACTCCAAGGGTTTGTGTAAGCAACATTTCATCATTATTTCATCAAAATTGTAGATGTTTACTGTAAATGCAATATCAAATGCCCCGTATACATTTGTGATCTTTGTACTATCTTTAAGTTTGGATTCTAAATGTTCAATTTTTCTGAAGTTTGGGACCAGGAATCCAAAAAACCGAAATAACCTTTACAAACTCTGACATTCGAGACTGTCAGATCAGACTTTCAAACTAACCAATAAAAAAAAATATTTGAGTAATATTGAAGTTTTCTACAGTCAAATAAATCTAGTTGTACATGACAATCCTTACAGAGCTACTCAAACATTAATTGTTGAAAACGTTCTTTGCATTCAGTTAACTCCATGAGCCATACCACGTTTTCGTGCTCCCACACTTTTTTGTCCATTAGAACTCTAAACTCAAAACTCAGAAACTCAGATGTTCAGAACACTGTGGATGCAGCGACGTGCTGTCTGCAACGTCCTAGTAATTGTAGTACAGCTTTACGGACTCGGTTGGTCAAAACATTCCACGTCCTGCACAACACTCATCTCGGACCGGGCACGTGGTCTGGGAGACCATAACAAACACACACACACACAAAGAATAAAAAAGAGAAGCAGGGTATTTGGCGAGCTACCTTGATTGGTCAAATAGTATTCCAGATAATAGCTGAACGAAGTGTAGCCCTTACGGGCAATGTAGCCCGTACGGGCAGGGTAGCACTGACAGGGTCAATTAGGGGAACTTGTCGGACAAAACACTGTAAATTATTTCCGGCCTTGGCTGAACTCTAGTAAACATAAATTGGTAAAAATACAGAACGTTGAAGAAACCTTTCATACTTTGTGGGAGTGGAGGGAATGGGCGAATGTGGGATTTAGGGAATGGGGGATATGAAGAGTGGGGGACTGGGGAAGTGAGGGAATGGGGCATTGGGGGAATGTGGGATGGGGAATGGGTGAGTGGGGGGACAAGGGGATTGGGGGTGGGGGAATGTGGGATTGGGTAATGGCTGAATGAGAGAGTGACGGACTGGGGAGTGGAGGAATGGGGGATGCGGAGAGTGGGGGAGTGGAGGAATGGGGATCGGGGGAATAGGGTAATGGGGGAAATGACATATAAAACATAATGTAAAAGGACAACAAGATCACACTGAAGACGTTAATTTGGGAAACTTTGGAACCAAAAGATATTTTTAAAATCCTTGAAAATTGACTATGACAGATAATTATCTTAAAAATAAGAAAGAAAAATATTATAATTGTTATAATTGGTAAGGGAAATACTGTAGTAAAATCCAAACAACTTTAAAAACTTCGAAATTTTATAGATTCATCTTTGAATAAACATTTGGAAATAGTTCATTGTGTAAACATTAAAATTTGTATCAACAGAATCAAACTCGATATCTTTGACATTCCCGTGTCATTATTTGATATCTTTGCACAACATTGAAATAATTCATCAACTGCAGATCCCAGGTTCAAGAACGCTCTGGTCAAAGGTCGTGTTGTCCAACGCGTCGTTTATTCTCCTGTTTTGGTGGCTCCAGCTCACAAACACCACTTTACAATAATTATGCAGGTCTCCGGTTGACCCAGATAGGACTTTGGGTGGGACTCGGGCCGGGGTGGGTGCAGTATTTTTCGTCTCGGAAAAACCGCGTCCGGTTTGGTTTACATAACAAACGGGTTCCGGATAATGGTTTCGGAAAACTGTTGTCCAATGAAACAAACTGGGACGGCTTATTTCTTTTTTATTCATTCCTTTGGGGGGGGGGGGGGGGGGGAGTGGGGTGGCTTCTAATGGACAAAACCATATCACGATATCAATGTATTTGAAAAATTAAAATTATAATGAGCGCTTGTTGTACTGGCTGTCTGAGCTGTGTTGGCTGTTGTGTTAAATTTGCTGTTTGGGTTGTACCGGCTGTCTGAGCTGTGTTGGCTGTTGCTCTATATTTGCTGTTTGGGTTGTACTGGCTGTCTGAGCTGTGTTGGCTGTTGCTCTATATTTGCTGTTTGGGTTGTACTGGCTGCATTGGGCTGTGTTGGCTGCCGCGTTATATTTGCTGTTTGGGTTGTATTGGATGCCCGAGTTGTCTCTACTTTATGGGCTGTTTTGGCGGTTAGTGCTGTGTTGGTTGTTGCGTTGTTTTGGTTGTTTGGGTTGCACTGACTGTTTGGGCGGTGCTGGTGCTTAAATGATATGGAAAGACTTTTTTCATGTGGAAATGCATGCAGTTAAAATCAGTTTACTTTTGTAGGCGAGTTAAAAATTGCGTGGACAGTATCCAAATATGTGTAGGGGAACGAAAGAGACAGAACGACGGGGGAGAGAATGAGAGAATAAGAAGTGGTGGGAGAGAGAGTGGTAGAAAGGGAAAGGGTGTTGTAGTTATTTCAGAAGAAATGTTACATGGATTAAAACATCCATTTAAAAACATTTTACAACAATAAAAAGTATCAAAAACTATGAGAAATCAGAACTCTGCGTTAATGTCAGATTGTCTCATGCGATCTGACCTTCGACACAGTCTGACCTTTGATATGATCTGAACTTTGACACGTCACGATGTGATAGGAAGACAGCATACAGCGGACGGAGTGGAAGGGTTTGATATCTTCCTGCTGGAACGAAATGACGTGACAGGAAGAAAGCATACAGCAGACGGAATGGAAAGGGTTTGATCTCTTCCTGATGGAACGAAATGACGTGACAGGAAGAAAGCATACAGCAGACGGAATGGAAGGGGTTGATCTCTTCCTAATGGAACGAATCAAGTTAACATTAGCATACGTTAAACCTAGCCGGTTGCGGGGGGGGGGGGGGGGGGAGGTTTACAACGCGGTTTCGAAACTAGCCTTGTCTTCAGAGGTGAGGTCATGCCCCTTTGAGGTTATTGTATTGTTTGTTAAAAAGTGTGCATGCATGTGTGCGTGAGTGTGTGTTTATGTATGTTGCGGGGGGGGGGGGGGGGGGTGAGCGTCAACGTGTACCTGCACGTGTGTGTTTTGGAGTGGGGGTGGTTGTCCAAATGCATTCACGCCCTTTGAAATCTTTCCATGAACATATTGGCTTTGAAATCTTCCTCATGAACATATTGGCTTTGAAATCTTCTCCATGCATATATTCACTTTGAAATCTTCCCATGAACATATTCGCTTTGAAATCTTTCCATGAACATATTCACTTTGAAATCTTCCCATGAACATATTCGCTTTGAAATCTTTCCATGAACATATTCACTTTGAAATCTTCCCAATGAACATATTCGCTTTGAAATCTTCCACATGAATATATTCCCTTTGAAATCTTCCCAATGAACATATTCACTTTGAAATCTTCCCCATGAACATATTCACTTTGAAATCTTCCCCATGAACATATTCACTTTGAAATCTTCCACATGAACATATTCACTTTGAAATCTTCCCCATGAACATATTCACTTTGAAATCTTCCCCATGAACATATTCACTTTGAAATCTTCCCCATGAACATAGTAGCTTTGAAGCTTGATTGTGTACTAAAGCTATTGCTTCCCCCGCCTTGAACATCCATTAGTCAGATTAGAATCTATCAACTGCTAGCTAAACTTCGCCATCACTCGATAGTTGTTTATATTCGGCCACTGGTCAGTGTAATAATCAGTCTGATCTTATGTCCATATAACGTGTGTGTTGCGTCATATCTGTAATGGAGTTGCGTAGCTAGGGTAAGTGCTTTCCAGGGCAGACCAAGATTTTTGCCACCCAATTCACCAATATATATATATATATATATATATATATATATATATATATATATATTTAAATCTGGAGTTGGTTAAAGTCCCGCCCCTGCATAGAAAGAAAAAAGTGAGAATCGGGCCCAATGGTGGTCTTGAGTGTCCAAGTCATGAAGTGGTGGATTTGAGTGACCAAGCGGCCCGATGCAAAAACAAAAAATGGCCCTATCCAAGACTTCGGCCTATTTTCATTGGGACAGGGGATTTATTTTCAGCCTAGATCACAGATAAAATTACCCAACAACGAGACAGTCCTAAAACAAACGTGAAATTGAAAATGTAATTTACATTGAATTTTTTGCAATGTCTATAGTTCTAATTCAATTGATCCCAAAAGCAAATACAGTTATATAACAAATACAATTTTTATTTAAGCAATTGTTTATCAACTTATTGTTGCGTAACGTTATAACGTTGAAAAAAAAATTAATGTATCGTTATTAAATGTCGCCTATTGGATGAACACTGCTAATACGTAATAAATGACTGAAAGGGAGTAGTCAAAGAAAGAAACGATACCAGAGCTAGCGATATTTACAATAATCAATGTAATAATTATACTAATGCGATGTGATATAAATACAAAATATAATATACAGAAATGAAAAACTATATTACCTTATAGCACCGAAAGAGCAACCTTATAATACTGCAAATGTACAAATATTAATCCACACACACACACCCACAAACACAGGGAAATCGATGTAAGTTTTGTAAGGTCTCTTAACGTGTATCTCTGGTAAGTGTCGTATAGTCTGCCGGTCACAGTAGACCGTCATATTTACAGTGAGGGAATTAGAACCTGCCAGAACAAAAAGTCTAGGAATTCAATAGACAGAGAGGATTAGGACACTTCTGGACACTTAAACAAACTTTCCCGATCAAGGGCAGTGGGGAGAAAGGAGTGGCAGAGTTACTTGGAAAAACTCACGTGTGACCAGCTCATGTTTGTCTGACAAACTCATGTCTGACCAGCTCATGTCTGACCAACTCATGTCTGACCAACTCATGTCTGACAAACTTATGTCTGACCAACTCACGTCTTACCAACTCATGTCTGACAAACTCATTTCTGACCAGCTTACTTTCTGTAAAACACACGGTCGGCTGTCTGCGATCTGTCAATGCACATTCAAATTAATTTTTTAAGGATAATAGTTTCAACATAATATTAAATATTATATAAATAGTATTAATATAAAACGCCAACAAAACTGCGCACACCCAAACAACAATACATGCACGAAGTACGTGTACGCAGTGGAATTGTGTGCGACGAACCAGCGTCCGGGATGTCTCCAATAATATTTGAGTTGCTTATCTCTACTCTGAAACCATTTAATTATGTGTATTAGCTTTAAGGAGGTCGTGTTTGCACGACTCTTTGGGTTGCTTAACACCAACGGCGGTTGACACCCCCCCCCCCCTTTCTGTAGGTTTGATGGTGAGGGCAATGACATTATCATAATCGTATCTCAAAAACAATCCACATAATACACGTGTGTATCACGTGGTGGGGTTGGTGGTTAAATAGCGATAGTTCATTAGTAATCTGCTAACTAAATAGATTTAATACTTTATAAAATCTGCTAAGTGCTGGTGAAAGATTATGACATTTGGTAATTTCAGTATATTTGTTCGAGTATGGGCTTTGACCCTGGCGATTAGCGTCTCCAAGTTTGTTTGAAAAAAAAAATAAGGTGGAGGGGGGGGGGTCGTTGGGGGGGAGGGTCGTAGTAAAAAATTGTTTTGAAGCATTTTATGCTTCATGGCATATATTAAGGTTCGCAAAAGCAATTCGGATTTAAGGCATCTTTCTACAATAACTAGAACGAGTCTCTATGAAGTTCTATTTAATACGATCATAGGCCAAAAAAAGCTAGAAAGTAGCTCTGTACACGCGATAATTGACAGATTAGCAGAGCGTAGTTAGGCTGACATTGCGATTGTAACAAAAGACCGGATGCAGCGTCCGTGTGATTCATATTGCTAAATTGATTTTCTTACTTGCTAAATAAATTTTAACAGTTTATTAACTTGCTACTGCAAGTTGACGACAATTTATTTTCTTGCTACTGCAAGTTGACATTTATTTACTTGTTACTAAATTCTAACAATATATTTACCTGCTACTGCAAGTTGACAATATATTTACTTCTTACTACAAGTTGACAATTTATTTACTTGCTACTACAAGCTGACCCATTTATAATGCCATTCATTAACACAGAACTGCGAAGGCTGTTCAAACATAGAAACTACCTTGAGGGATGAAAAACATTGGACACCATGAAATAATTCTTCTTCATCATCATCATCATCAGTGGCCCTACAGCCCATGTATGGTCCTGGCCTGAGTGGTTGAAGCCTACCCCCCCATCCTCCCACGGAACTTGGTTAGTTCGGCATGCATTGGTTTGCAGTGTCTCATTCGGACAATTTAACGTATTTAACAAGTGATTAAGTGGAGGAGTCAGTTCAGATGTTCGGGTGTGCAGTGCCAGGGGCGTTGGAATGGGCCCACTTATCCCTGGTGCCACTTTTTTAAATTCTTTTTATTTATTTATTAGATGGTTTTATATAACGCATTACACCAGCCTAGTGCTAGGCTCACTGCTACCCCAGCCTAGGGCTAGGCTCACAGAGCGTAACATTAAAATTAGCAATTACAGAAAGGAATAAATTTAAAAACAATAGGCGAAACGCTTGACCTCACCCGCCCAAGTGTTATCTACCCCTGTCCAGTCATGGACAGCACCCAGCAGAATCGAGCGTTGTTTATCAGCCAGAGGGGGGTAAGAATGCGTCGGTATAGTAGAGTTTGAAGAGATGGGTCTTGAAGGCAGTTTTGAAGACTGTGATGGTCGATATATTGCGGGTGTTGTGAGGCAAATGAAAGAAAGAGAAAGATCGTTCACCACGTGTTTTAGTGCGTGTTCGTTTAACATTTCTCTTTCCATGTCTTCATCATTTCTATAGTACCACGATTACAGCCCGGTGTCCTTCAGCATTACTTCCTGGTGCGGAAATTCACCGTAAATTATTCAGTTCTGATTAAACAACCCTTAAAAAATTAATAAGAATAAGATAATTTTATCGACTAGACACTGCTAGATGAATATTACAAGAAGGGTGTCCTTGTAAAAATAATTAACAATTTTGAGGACTCATAACAACACTGCTGTTTAATGCAACATAGGAGCGCTGTTGCCCTCGGGGATAATGCAAAAACACCACAGCTGTATATTGCAGAGTGAGCGCGCGCTTCTCCCCAGCGTTAAGGCAAAAAAACACAACAGCTGTGTAAAGCGAAAAAAGGCGAGACCCTGCCCTCGGTATTATTGCAAAGGTTATACTAATTTTTTTTTTTTTTAAATTGTAAATATTTACAACCGGGCTGCACCCGTTCTTTAATGGGAAATAGCAATCTAATTAACAAGTCAGTGTAACCACAAGAGATATTGGATTATATAAATTGTATGGCTTCTTGTCAAGTAAAGAATTCGTATTCGAACATCTTACATAAGTTTTGTTGAAGTGCTTGATTTCAATGCCTTTATTGCATTTTTAGGAAAGCTGATGAAAATGTAACCACATTATAGCATAACTAAAAGGAATAATATCATTTGTATAGAAAGATAAAGCTATTTTTACTTTATGTAAGGAAAGATATGAACAAAATAATATTTTTAAAAAATTAATAATTATTATAAATGGTTTTTCTTAGTGGTGAATATTCTTCGGTGTAGGCTCAAGGGGACAATTCCTTTTGATAACTTTCTAAATTTGATACTGGTGAAAATAGCCGAGTAAGCAGACGTGAGATATCATTTTCAAACTGCACCAGAACATGACCGACGAGACCTCGCGTGCTTGACATCTATAACATCTTAGATCATCCTGACATGGTTTAAGTGTCCTCAACGCTGCAACTGTAATTTATTTCAACTTCGTACTGGCAGCAGTGACCTCGTACAGCTGCTAGGTGTTCGGTGAATCAGGAGCAAGCTAATGAAGGGAATAGATAGAGACCCACATTTAGGATTCTATTACTTTATTCAATTTAAATAGTCAATACTCCTTGATTCTAGATCAGTGGTTCTCAACCTTCCTTAAGGCGCGAACTTTTAATACAGTTACTCATGTTGTGACGACCCCCGACCACAAAAATATTTTCGTTCCTATACTTCATAACTGTAGAGTATATGTGTTTTTTGATGGTCTTAGGCGACCCCTGTGTGAAAGGGTCGTTCGACCCCTAAAGGGGTCGCGACCCACAGGTTGGGAAACCCTGTTCTAGATTGTATGATACCCCTTTACTTCTATACTATTTTATTTATTGACTTTAGATAGTATGATTCCCCTTGATTCTATATATAATTTTACCATTGGACATGCGATAGAATGTTTATAAACGGCTTAAATGTTGTTTTTTTTGGGAGATAACATAATGGGAAAAATTAACACCTGTTGAAAGTTCTTCAGAACGTGTATCGTTTGCCGAGGTCAAGGCCATATTTGAACACATGTCAATCTAACTTACCTTGAAATTTTTGTAATTTTTTCTCACTTTGGATGAAAATAAATGCAAATAAATAGAATTTTTATAGAACGAACGTTGAAGTGTTAAAAAAATCCCGCGGGTCAAATAAGAACCCGATGTCAGTAATAAGATATCTGGTAATGAAATATTCAAACAACAATGAACTGAGACAGTTAAAGAATTCGCGCAGATTGGGTAACAGATCTGGAGACATCTGATTCAGTTGCTTTACCGTTGTGTACTTAGATAGCTCAAACATTTATTGCTTGCTGATTATTTTTATACACGTTATTGGAAAGAGATCAATATAAATAATGGGCTGGTCCACTGCTCTGGCATTAAACAGAAACTCGTCCCTCTCCCCCATAGACAGCGACGAGGCCATGACAGGCAGTTCCGGCTCATACCAGCGAGAAGCCAGTATAGGCACTGCTCATTCCTACCAAAGACAATCAGGGACTGGAATAATCTTTCAAAAGGAACCGTTGAGGCGACAACACTTGACTCATTTGCGTCTATTGCCTCAGGCCTTCCAACCCCTAGTGCATGATACCCTCACACAGTTACTCTTGTAACCAGTGAAATATCCTCATCAACACCAGGCGCAGAGACAGTGCAAATCCCATCTACATTCATAGGAGCCATAATGATCAATAAATTGATCGTGGGCCCTTAATATATAGAAGAAGAAGAATTATAAAAGTATACTCGAGTGGACCTTGAATGAGTAGAACTGGAGGTCCACCTTGTTCATACAGTTGAGCGAGGTCTTCATCCACACCTGAGTCTGACCGGTGGGCTTTGGTTGAAGGGCCTTGACCTCATTTCACGTTACTGGAATGAAGACAAAGCACCACGGGTGATAATACCAGTAAGGTAAGAAGGTGATGGTAGGGGAGGAGGGGCACACATTCACGGGCTACATACGTGTGATGTTTAATGGACAATTTAAAGAAAAAAACAACCTTTTGGTTAGGGAAAGATTTAGTGTGTTTAATTTCATTTGTCAGCAGAGTTTATGGGATTTATTCTCTCCACGACAACTTGTCAGCATTTAGTAAAAACAGAAAACAGTTGTCTATCTCTCTGACTCTCTCATACTCTCTTTCTCTCTCTCTCACTCTTCTCTCTCTCCCTCTGCCTCTCTCTCTCCCTCTTTTCCTCATTCTTTCACTCTCTCTCTCTCACTATGTCTCTCTCTTAGTCTCTTTCACTCTGCCGCGCTCTCTCTCTTTCCATCCCTCCCTCATTCTTTCACTCACTGTCTCTCAGTCTCTCTGACTCTGCCTCTCTCTCTCTCTCGCTCCATCCCTCATTCTTTCGCTCACTCTCTCTCAGTATCTCGACATTTGTTGCTCTCTTGCAAAAGGTAATCATATTCCTATCAGCGTCTGGTCGTCTTTCGCTGTCCTCCATTGCACTGGTCTTTACACCCTTAAACTCCTGTTATCCGTTCTCCTGTTTATTGCACACGAAATCATTTCACTCCACTAAAGCCACCAAAGCCACCACAAGCCACCAAAAGCAACCAAAGCCACCAAAGCCACCAAAAGCCAACAAAAGCCACCAGGAAAAGCACCAAAGCCAGGAAAAGCACCAAAGCCAGGAAAAGCACCAAAGCCACCAAAGCCAGCAAGCCACCCAAGCCAACAAAGCCAGGAAAAGCACCAAAGCCACCAAAGCCACAAAAGCTACCAAAGCCACTAAAAGCTACCAAGGCCACCAAAGCCATAAAAGCCACCAAAAGCCACCAAAGCCAACAAAGCCAAATAAAAGCCAGCAAAGCCAGCAAAGCCACCAAAGCCAAAAAAGCCAATAAAGCCAGAAAAGCCACCAAAGCCACAAAAGCCACCAAGGCCACCAAAGCCATAAAATCCACCAAAGCCACAAAAGCCAAGAAAAGCCACCAAAGCCAGGAAAAGCACCAAAGCCACCAAAGCCAGAAAAGCCACCAAAGCCACAAAAGCCACAAAGGCCACCAAAGCCATAAAATCCACCAAAGCCACAAAAGCCAAGAAAAGCCACCAAAGCCAGGAAAAGCACCAACGCCACCAAAGCCAAGAAAAGCACCAAAGCCACTAAAGCAAGCAAGCCACCAAAGCCACCAAAGCCAGCAAAGCCAGCAAAGCCAGCAAAGCCACCATAGCCACCAAAGCCACCATAGCCAGCAAAGCCATCAAAGCCACCAAAGTCACCAAAGCCACCAAAGCCACCAAAGTCACCAAAGCCACCAAAGCCATCAATGCCACCAAAGCCACCAAAGCCACCAAAGTCACCAAAAGCCACCAAAAGCCACCAAAGCCAGCAAAGCCACCAAAGCCACAAAAGCCACCAAAGCCACCAAAGTCACCAAAGCCACCAAAGTCACCAAAGTCACCAAAGTCACCAAAGCCATCAAAGCCACCAAAGCCACCAAAGTCACCAAAGCCACCAAAGCCACCAAAGTCACCAAAGCCACCAAAGCCACCAAAGTCACCAAAGCCTCCAAAGCCAGCAAAGCCAGCAAAGCCACCAAAGTCAACAAAGCCAGCAATGCCACCAAAGTCACCAAAGCCACCATAGCCAGCAAAGCCACCAAAGCCACTAAAGCCACCAAAGTCACCAAAGCCACCAAAGCCACCAAATTCACCAAAGCCACCAAAGCCACCATTGCCAGCAAAGCCACCAAAGTCACCAAAGCCACCAAAGTCACCAAAGCTACTAAAGTCACCAAAAGCCACCAAAGCCACCAAAGCCAGCAATGCCACCAAAGCCACCAAAACCACTATAGCCACCAAGCATGGAGTAGATGAAACGAACAATAATATTCGACAAACCAGTTCACGTCATCACAACGGTGTGTCCAGGGAGTCTCAGTCTATTTGCTTACTTGATGAACGGATCCAATGGAAAGCGAAAGAAGTGACGCCATTCGGCGTTAATGTGGAGCTACATAAACGTGAAGATTTTTAAAAAAAACAATTAAACATTTCGGTCATTAAGATGCTGAAATCATGTCCCATGCTACTCTAGAAGTTGGTAATCGAACTACTTATTATGTAATAAACAACCCAACAACTGTAACGATGTCCCCCGTTCTCTGTATATCGTCCATCTAGGTAGCCTCGGTAGCACTCAAATATATCGGGAGAGGTCAGGATATTTTGGGATAGGTAAGGATTTGCGGTATATAGTTGGCGTATGCTGTGGTAGGTTAGGATATGTTGCGATAGGTTGGGATTTGTTGAAATAAGTTGAGACAGGTTGGGATATGTTGTGGTAGGTACGGATATGCCGGAATAGGTCGGGGTATGTTGTGGTAGGTAGGGACAGACTGGAATAGGCTGGAATAGGTTGGGATATGTTGTGGTAGGTAGGGATAGGCTGGAATAGGCTGGGATATGTTGTGGTATGTAAGAGACGCTTGGTTTGGCTGAGATATGCAAGGCCAGTGTTTCCCACACGTTTATGTTTAGCGGACCGGTTGATAGTTACCCACTGCACCAGTTTTATGCACCGTTATATGGTTTTGCAAATTAAATCAGTTTTAGGACTTGGCCCGTTGGTTTGAAAAATACGTAACATAGGATTGTCAATGAATATAGAAAGAAAAACGATACGCTTTAGCCCTACATTGAAATAAAATTAGGTCAACACACAGGCTATATAACCAGGGTCCGTTTGGCAAGTTACCTATTGAACTAGGTGCCAATGCGAATGTCTTCGACTCTGTCAGCAGAGAAGGCCCCTGGAAGATCATGTGCAAATATGGATGCCATCCCCCCCAAATTATTCATCTCAATGGTGCGGCAATTTCACGATAGTGTTCAGGTTTATTCAGTGTAGTGTTTTATTGATGGGTTTCCCCACTCCTTAAAATGTTAACGCTGCCCAAAACGTCAGCTTTCTAGTCTACTCTTGATGAGCACACAGACGGGTAATTTATGCTAAAGACAAGGTCGATGTTTGAAGTTTGTTCTGAAACGAGATTCAAACACGTAAAAATCCCCCCCCCCCCCCGGGGCCAGTTTTCTGGGTAATGTGGTGCGCACCGGCAACGCAAGGTTCGCGGACTGGAGATGATCAGCGGAGCACCATCTGAGGAACCCTGTACTAGGGTATATTAGGAATAAGCTTGGGTGTGTAAAAGGATATGCTGAGAAGAGCAAGCATTCGCGGAGCTAAGCTGCGATGTTCTGTGACGAAAGGCGCTGGGTGTGGGGGGTATAATAGGGGACCGCTTTTGGAATTGGGTTGATTTTTCTAAAAACGCTGTCATTAGCTAAAAGGTAATATTTGAGATTTGCAATATTTCCTGAAGCTCTAGTAGGTTTATATCTGACGATTAATTATTTTTTTTAAAGCTACTTAGACTATAATAAAACTTAGGAAAATAATATTCGTCCTTGAGCAATTCAGTGCGCCCACCTAACTACACCCCCCAACCCAATTATTGTCATGTGAATAAATAAATCGAATTATATATTTTTATAGATATATTTTTTTTTATAAATAATGTAAGAATATAAAAAAAAAAAAATTTTTTTTAATATCTGATTTCAGAAATTGAAAAGAAAAAAAATCTCTAAACTCAAAATAAAAAAAATATATATTTATTTTACTAATAGCAAAAATTTGATTTTTACACAACAAATAGTTGTTGTTTTTCATAAAGTTACTTTAAAAAAAATGATGTGATTCATTTATTAAATTTCACAGAAGATAAAACTATGAATATTGAAATGGAAGAAATAATGAAACAGCAATGAGAAGTACTTAAATCATAGTGCCATAGGAAACAATGAGAAGTACTTAAATCATAGTACCATAGGAAACAATGAGAAGTACTTAAATCATAGTGCCATAGGAAACACACAAAAAATCCTTAAAACTTTGAATCTTTAAAAAAAAAATTTTTTTTTTTTTAATATCTGATTTCAGAAATTGAAAATATCTGGATACAACGATGTTAATATAAAAAAATGTTTTGAATAGAAATTGCGCAACCGGTTCACGAGCGTGTCGCAACAGGTTCACGAGCGTGTCGCAACAGGTTCACGGGCGTGTCGCAACAGGTTCACGGGCGTGTCGCAACAGGTTCACGAGCGTGTCGCAACAGGTTCACGGGCGTGTCGCAACAGGTTCAAAGGTATGTCTTAATAGATTCAAAGATTTTGAAAAATAAGCAAAAAAAAATCTATCTATTTTTCAAAACTTCTCTCATAAATAATAATAATATCCATAATTCAGATTCGTTTTAGTAGATCATAATTGTGTTTTAAATTAAAAAGTTCATTATTGTTTGTTATATTTCAAACTAAAACATAATGGTTCGTACACTCTTCTTCTTCTTCTATATTCTGAGGGCCCACGATCAATGTGTTCATCATTCTGGCTCCTATGTTCCAGATGGGTTCGCGATGTTACTGTGCATAGTTTTGAAGGGGATACTTCACTGGTTGCAAGGGCTTCTCGGCAATGGTATTATGAACTGTGGGCTGGAAGACAGGAGTCCATAGACGCAAATGTGTCAAATGGAGTCGCCTCAAATGTGTGACATGCATCAATTATTGATGCATCCAACACTTTACAAATCAACACCTCAATTTTAGACCTATTTTGAGTTACATTCCGAAGCTTCGAATTATAAATTTTTGAGAACCACTCAGATGAAATATTTAATAAAATCCATATTGTCTCCATCAAACAAAGCATAGGTTCCCAACCTTATAGAGTCTTGAACCCCACTGTACAGAAGCAATGTGGCCCGTGGCCCGCGACACGATACGTTTTCTAAAGGCTTTTTTTAATTAGCGTGAAGAGGACACTTTGTAGATTCTTCCGTAGGACACTTCGTAGATCCTGCCGTAGGACACTTCGTAGATTCTTCCGTAGGACACTTCGTAGATTCTGCCGTAGGACACTTCGTAGATTCTTCCGTAGGACACTTCGTAGATTCTTCCGTAGGACACTTCGTAGATTCTTCCGTAGGACACTTCGTAGATTCTGCCGTAGGCCACTTCGTAGATTCTGCCGTAGGCCACTTCGTAGATTCTTCCGTAGGACACTTCGTAGATTCTTCCGTAGGACACTTCGTAGATTCTTCCGTAGGACACTTCGTAGATTCTGCCGTAGGCCACTTCGTAGATTCTTCCGTAGGACACTTCGTAGATTCTTCCGTAGGACACTTCGTAGATTCTGCCGTAGGACACTTCGTAGATTCTTCCGTAGGACACTTCGTAGATTCTTCCGTAGGACACTTCGTACATTCTGCCGTAGGCCACTTCGTAGATTCTTCCGTAGGACACTTCGTAGATTCTTCCGTAGGACACTTCGTAGATTCTTCCGTAGGCCACTTCGTAGATTCTTCCGTAGGACACTTCGTAGATTCTGCCGTAGGCCACTTCGTAGATTCTTCCGTAGGACACTTCGTAGATTCTTCCGTAGGACACTTCGTAGATTCTTCCGTAGGACACTTCGTAGATTCTTCCGTAGGACACTTCGTAGATTCTTCCGTAGGACACTTCGTAGATTCTTCCGTAGGACACTTCGTAGATTCTTCCGTAGGACACTTCGTAGATTCTGCCGTAGGTTTACGGCCCAATGAAAAATTAAATAAAGACACGCTCAATTTAGGGCCTGTAACTATTACCAGACGGGCCGTTTAGCACATAATACGGATATGAGTTAACGTCACAAACGGCTATATTCGTACACTAAATTTAGAAACATGCAAATGTGTGGATTAACTTAAGTTTTGAAACATCCTGAGACATTTCAAGAAAGCTGTGTTTGCTAAATGACATATACACTTAATGAGGAGGGTTCATACATAGAAATGTCAACAGGAAGTAATTACAAACTATAAATATACCCCCCCCCCCAACCCCACGGTCAGCGGTTCCAACCCTTTTACGCTAGAGGACAAGGTCCAAAATCTTATCAAAGCTCATTTTTCACAGCTAATCTTATCACTGCTAATCTTAACAAGGCTAATCTTATCATGGTTAATCTTATCAAAGCTCATTTTGTCACAGCTGATCTTCTCACTGATAATCTTATTATGGCTAATCGTATCAAGCTAATCTCCTCACATCTAATCTTACCACGGCTAATCTTATCACTGCTAATCTCCTTACAGCTAATCTTATCACGGCTAATATTATCACAGCTAGCTAATGTCATCACGGCTAATCGTATCACAGCTAATCTTATCACAGCTAATCTCCTTACAGCTACTATTATCACGGCTAATAGTATCACATCTAATCTCATCACGGCTAATCTTAATCTTATCGCGGCTAATCACCTCACATCTAATCTTATAACAGTTAAACTCCTCACAGCTAATCTTATCACTGCTAATCGTATCACAGCTTATCTTTAACAGCTGATCCTCTTTAGTAAAAATGAAAATTTCGTCTAATGAAGTTGTGCTCTACCGATATCAGCAAACATAAATTACTTCAGCAAAACGTGTCAAGGGTTTAAAGACTTCGCATAACGCAATCATAAGGCCTGGAGTTTTTATTTTAGGAGGGAGAAAAGCTGGTTAGCAATACAGCAAGTCACCCCTCACATCTGGTTAACCCAAGGTAACATCGTATCGCGATCTTACAGCTTGGCACCATTGGCGCCGCATGAGTTGCGGGCATTCTCATTGTTCCAATGTAATACGTCAGCGTTACAAGGAAAAAACTTGACTATACTGTAATAAGTTGTTTTGTTTTAGTTCCAACATAAATTCTAAGACAGTCATTTGGCTCTCTGTTTGTTTAAAATCGTTAGTCTCAAGAACAGTAAATACTATTCCAAGATGATTCACTTCCATCCATTAGTCATACAGTTTTCTTTTTTTTTTAATGTCACAAACGGGGCAATACTATATCTCCCCACCTGTACTCTCAGTGAATAGAGAGGAGTAGTTTCCACTCAGCTACTGTGTAACTGTTTCTTAATGTGAAAGAAATTAACTGGAGTTAAAAGAATAATGATTTAATGTTCTCAACGAGCTTTTGAGCTTTTTCCACTGACATCAAGAGCCCCACGTAGTACAGACTGAGAGCCGCTGACCTTCATGACATTACCTCAATTATACACACACGACAACGAAAGCCTTATTTATTACGTGGATTTATCTCACCCCCTTGACGAAATGCCATTACGATAATAAAGATGGACGAAACCATTTGATATAGTTTTCTGACGAGTATAATGAATGATAAAATATAACTAAGATTTGAGAAGACGGTTGCATAATGATAAGGCTTATGAGCACCCAAGGCACAGGCTACAAAGAGTCCCAAAGCCATTTATGTTATAACCTTAGGCTCCAAACGTTATTCTAATTTTTGCATGCATTAATTTGGAATAAACGTTCCTATTTTCCAAAAGTCATGAGCTTCCTCCCACAAATTCCCACCAGGTGACGTAAGCGAGAGGGGGAGCGGGAGGCAGCACTTTTTTCTTTAGGTGGGCGGGATTTTCGGCCGAGTCCAAAGAATAGAGATAAATATTAGCGATTGAAATAAGCTTGTCAACCTTCCAATGTATCATCAATTACTACGTGCTATTCTGAGATCCTGGAACTCTCAAACCACTACATTCCAATGATTGTATTTAGCTTTTCATTTTGACCCGGTTAAATATAAATATTGGTGGTTGGGGTGGGGTGAGGTGGAGAGGAGCGAATGAATGAAACCATCCTCCGACTAAGTCGAGAGTCAACCAGAGGTCGGTATTTGAGAGATGTTCCATATTGATGTCGTGAGATGACATGAATAACAAGCATAATGCAGGCCTATGTGACACCTGTTATAATATTTCAATACAAAAAAAGAGTTTGCCTTACTGTTCCTTGGCGCATAAAATTCAGTTTAAAATGTATTAAGAGTGTTTTTTTTTTGTTTTTTTTTTTTTTTTTAAAAGATGACAAATACAACTTTCAGAAGTTGGGACCAGTGAAAGGCAGCCAAAATATAAAGATTTCATGTTAAAAAGCAGACATTTTGATAATAAGCATACGATTTTAAATACAGTTTATTATGATTCAAGATCAATGAATCTCTTAAACATTTTAATTTTAATTTCAATATTTTTTTTAGGCTCTGCGATTTGTTGCCCACCAGCGGACATGTTTGCGATTTGTTGCCCACAAGCAGACATGTTTCCGTGTATCATGTGTTTACACTTTAATTTTTCCTTGGTATGATGATGCATGGTCAGATTAAGATGCTGGAGGCTCTGGTTGAAGTCAACATAGCGAGAGATAACTTATAAATTGCCCTTATGCATTGATAGTTATAGTGCAGCAGCAGGCCCGCGGGGCTGCGGCCCGCTAAACCCCGTTCTCTTATGCAGCGTTTCCCAAATTGTAAGTTTGGCGGACCAGTGGACAGGTTTCGTATATGAAACAGGAACCAATGCCAGATTTATTTATAACATTTTTCTATATTTGACCGTGAATGTCCGCGTTGTGCGGGACGGCAACGTAAGATTCACGGAACGGGGTCGCTTCATGGCCCACCATTTGAGGAACGCTGATCTCAAGAATTCAATATTTAGCACGATGAAAGTAATACGGAATACTAAATAAAACAATGAAGAAGAAACCTCTTCAATACATATACCATTAATTTAGTCATAAAAAGCCAGCACGCGGCCTGATCCTAATGTAAAAGTTTAGGTTACCGGAAATTTGAACGAACGGAAATTTGGTCGAATCTTCATTTCAGTTCACACGTTAAATTTTCGTCAAATTTCTTTTTGAACGCACTATACTATATTTAGCACGATGAAAGTAATACGGAATACTAAATAAAACAAATACGCAAATTCGACCATGCTAAAACTCTTCTGATAGAATTGCATTGGCTGCCGGTCCGCGCTCGTATAGAGTACAAAATCGCAACTCTGTGCTACCGCTGCTTGCATGACCTGGCGCCGTCCTATCTCCAAGCGCTCATGACGCCTTATGTACCCACTAGACAACTCCGCTCATCCGATAGTGGCAAACTCTCGATACCGCGTGTTCGCCTTGAAACTTACGGAAAGCGCACGTTCGCATTTGCTGGCCCAACCATTTGGAACACCCTTCCTGACGCTCTCAAAAACAGCCAGACGCTGGAGTCCTTCAAAACAAATTTAAAAACTCATCTATTTCGCAAACACCTGCTGGAATGATGATGTCTACAATCTTTTCCAGCTTGTTATTATCTCCCAACTTAGTTTTTGTACCGCGCTTCGAGCCTTTGGGGATGAAGCGTAATTTTTCAAATGAACTTTATTATTATTATTATTATTATATAGTAAAACAAAATAATGCGTTCAAGAAGAAATTTTTGTCAAAATTTTAACGTGTAAACTAAATAAAGATACGACCAAATTTCTGTTCGATCAATTTTCGTCGACGAAATTTCTTTCGATCAAATTTCCGGATACGAAAAGTTTCAGTACCTTCAGTGCCAGTACTCACTGGTCGCACCAAGACAGCAGTGTGCATAAATTAAATGCATTTTTGTGACGGTAAGCGCCGCCAACTAGTATCGGAACCTTTCACAAAATGCTATCACTAATGAAGAACTTGTTACAAATTAAGACTTTAATGGTTTAAAATAGTTTAAATAAATATTATTTTAAAGAAAATTATTTTTATTCACCAAGTTTAAAAAAAAATGTTTTTGTATAAACTAAATCAGGGAAAGGGCACCTAAATTTTAAAACGTTTCTTCTCTTACTCTTCAGTTAAGTGTAGAATGATGTGAAGCTAACTATCGGGTGTGCATGCAAATGAATCCTTGTATACTGAATTTGGGCGAAAAACTTTAGGGTAGGGGCTCAATAAGGTTTAGCCCCAAGATCCACCCCCAGACCTGCCACGCCTGACTCGGGAGGCCTTGATTTCTGTGTCCTTGACCCCCCCCCCACTCCCGCGGATCAATGTGAAGTACCGGCACTGTGAAGTACCGGCACTTTTCTATGTACAGTGAAACCTGGTGTTAACTCGAACCACTGGGACCGAATCCAAAAGTGGTGATATTTACATGCGACGGTAAAAAATTCCATGCCAGGGAAAATTAGCGCAAGTGTTAGGGAAAGCGCAATTTCTAGGTTCGTTATTTCTAGGTTTCACACTCACAAAAAGCCATATAAATATTTATATGTACGGTTTTCGGGGGGGGGGGGGGGTTTGTGGGGTGGGGGGAAAGGGGTTATGCGTCAAATTCAAAGCCAACTCCGATAAATAAACAAAAATAAGATTTGCTTTGTTTCCAATAATTGTAGCATCTCTATTGCAAAACAAGTTTAAATGTTTTAACGAAATAGTAGAACAGGGTATGTGGAAGCTTGAATCAATAACTTAAAGTGATGGCTTACAGTTTTTAACAGTGTCGTATTTTCATGTGTCCTGTTCACCGAGGTAGGCTCTTAGACGAAACGTTCACATCTGTTTGTCCTGTCTTTTGATTAGAGCCACAGCATACCGTGCTCCACTATTTCAGTCACACAGCTTCAACGCAGTCCTTCATTTACTATCAAAGAAATGTTTTCACGGATTGCTTTTTTTAACTATTACTTATAGCTATCCCAGCTATACAACAGTTTGCGGCACCATCAGACTTGCGAGACCCAACTGCAGAACATCTTTTCAAATGAGTGACTTAAACGGAAACTTGTACGATTAAAAATGAGATTAAAACCTCAGGCTCCGTAAGTGATGATCTCCCTTGTTCGCGGTGAGTTGATTTACTGTGTATATGTGGATGGGCAAGGGAGGTGCGGACTTAATAATGGCGGTTGTGGGGGCTGTGAAACCAATTTCGACGACGATTTGTATCTAAAGAACTTTTGATGATTTGCAATGTTGGAAAATAGTTCCTATTAAACGTCTATTGTGTGGACTTTGCTTCACGTGGTTTGTGACGTCAATGCCACGTCTTTAAAACTAACCACATGACCCCAAACGTGATACAACATTAAAACGATTTTTTTTTTTAAATTCGAACAATTTCGTACGACGTGACTGAAAGGATGATCGACCGCAACAATCAACATCTTTGAGAGCCATATTTGAGGTTCAGCTGACATCGGTTTCAAAACTAACACATATTTTATTCTAAAAGTTGGGCGAATTCTTAATTGACCTATTCCAAACAAAAAGTTCTTGAAATTTAAAATTATAGTGAGACGAAAATGGCTGATAGCTTCAAACATATGGCTATGCAATATTCCAGTACCTTTCAATACATATAAATAAAAATAATTTACAATAAATGTTCACGGCTGAATTATCAAAATTTATTTCCATGTTAATGTGAATGTCGTCTGCTTGTTGTCAATTCATTATTTCATTTATTTTTATTTACAGTTTTGTTTCTCAAATAAAAACAAAACGTTGATATAATTATTTCCTAATTTTAAAAAAAAATATATAAAAAATTGTGAAACAAAAGTATTTTACAAGGTCTTCCGCTCAGAGACAAAAACATGTTTGATTTGGTAAAAATATTCTCCGGGGCCGTGATATTTAAATGAGCATCGTCTCATGGATCAAGTTTGGGGAATTTCGGGGATATTTCCGAGGGAGATTTTTTTCAGAAACAACTCAATGAAATGTTTTTGAATAATAGGACGAAACATTGATCCATTAAATACAACATTCACTTGAACCAGTTGTGCTCTTTGCGAAGGGGCTCACTCTCATCAATATTCATGTAACAATTATTGTCTCGAGACATTGGGCACAAGCGTTCTAAATATACGGATGCTAGTGCGAATTAGCGGGGTTGTTAATTGAGAGAAGTGAAGTTGAAGTTAATCCATTTATCAGTCGGGATAAGGTCACCTTGCACCCAGTTGGCCGGCGATGACCTCACATGTGTCTTTACTGTCCTAAACGACAATAATTGGTCCGACCTTTGGATAGTGGGATTCCAAGAAAGGCTAATACTTTCAAGTAAGCTTTTCTATACAGACATTCAAGGTATGAAATACTGCTTACGTTACGTTAGAATTTTTCTATTTAAAATATATGGAAGCAAAATTAGTGTAGAGCAAAGAAGGTTGTCTATGCGGTCAACATTTTGATGATATGCAGGTCTCCTAAAGTTGTCCTTGATGACCTGTAGATCTGTCCATAAGGACTTATATGTCTTTTCTAGATGGAATGTAGGTCTGCCCATGATGTCATGTAAGTCTGTCCATGATGACAAATAGGTCTTTCAATGATAACACCTCGGTCTTGCCACGATGACATGTAGGTCTATCTAATTTGATGTAGTTCTGCCCATGATGACACGTAGATCTGTTTATAATGACATTTGTTACGTACGGCTATCAGTATGGAGAAATTAATCACTTATTTAAGTATATGTCTCGTTCTAAAACAGAACACAACAAAAGACGATACCATATGTTAAATACAATAACAAAGAATACGATACTCAAACCATGGCCAATTACAATTAATACATTTTATTAAGTTAATAATGAATTACAAAATAATAAAGAAATAAAATAAATGATATTGACTTATAGAATAATGATTGGCTTGTACCGGTACAGAATAATGATTGGCTTGTACCGGTACAACTTTGAAGAAGATACAATGTCGTGAAACGGCCCATGATGAAACGGAATCTACACACACACAGCAAAAATTAGTAAACAAATCTCTGTCTCGTATAGCAAAAACATCTTGTGATAAATGATAGCCAAGAATCTCTCAAGTGTCTCCTTTTATAGTTTGTTTTACTGATTTTTCTAGAAAGGCCTTACAAAATGTTTTCCTTTCCAAATTTTTCTAAAGATTTCCAAGGATACAGACTATTAACACAGACTATTAATTTCATTTAGTTGTAATCAAGGTCAAAAGACACTATTTTTAGCGAGCCACACCCCAAATGCGGTTCCGAGCTTGGGGTCAGCTCGAGTTCATGCACGGGGAAAGATGACTTAAACACATCGTCTACATAACAATATGTAGATCTGTCCATAATGACTGTTCTGTTCGGTTAATTATGACACGTAGGTCTACCCATACTGACACGTAGTTCTGCTCATTATGACACATAGGTATGTCCATAATGACACGTAGGTCTGTCCATGATGAGGTGTAGGTCTGTTCATAATGACAGGTATGTATGTCCATGATGACACATAGGTCTGTCCATAATGAGCTGTAAGTCTGTCTATAATGAGCTTTAGGTCTGTCCATAATGACACATAGATCTGTCCATGATGAGCTGTAGGTCTGTTCATAATGACACTTATGTATGTCCATGATGACACGTAGTTCTGTTCAATATGACACATAGGTCTGTCCATAATGACACGTAGATCTGTTCAATAAAGACATATTGGTATTCTTCGATGACATTTCAACCTACCAACTAGGATATAAACATACCAAATAGTTATCATACCAGTTGCATGGAAGTAATAAAATGAGATTAAAAATCATATACATGCAGAGTTTATTTTTCATACGTAACTAAGCTATAGGGTAGGGTTTCTTAAACTGTGGTTGACAGACCACTTTGGACCCATGAGATGTATGACCATTGCTAGCTGATGATATGATATACTACCAACTCACAAAAACCAACTTTATATTTGTTCTAATCTTCACATTTAAACATTCGATATGAAATATTTATTTTGACGTTTTAATTTCACCTCAACATTGTTAAATGTGGTAAATTAAAAAGTGATGTTTTTCACCACGTATCATTTAGCCCTATACGTATTTAATATGTATATAATACCAATATAATGTAACAGATCCAGAAAATCGTGATTTCGGGATAAAAATTTCCCAGCATCTTTTGCAAGGACATCCACCAATCATTTTGACCAAGTTAGGTTTATGCATTATTATCTTTATCTTGACAAACAAATGTGTTTCCCGAAGAAAGTATTAAAAAGAAATGGTTTCAGAGTTAGCATCAACATCGCTTGATTTTATTGGATATTGTAATTGCTAGCGTGTTGACGGGCTTTGAATACAATTTGAGATCGATAATGTTCTATTTTATTCAATTGTGCACTGATCCAGCTCATGCTCCACTGATCCAGCTCATACTCCCCTACTAATGCTCATACTTGTAAACCGAGTACGAATCGTTCATAGGTTGCCTCACCCTTGTCTACAAGATTCTTGCAGGTTTTCAATTTTTTAATTTTTTTAAAGAATCTTGTAGTTCCGGTATTAATAAGACGTTGATTGAATTCGGCTACAATCCTTTCCGTCCTAATTGCCGACACTCGGCTCCTAATATCTTACTCTTGTTGGGTATGTAGGCGATGCCACCATCTTCAATCAGCCTTAGAGCTACCCATGAGACTGCGGGTATCACTGCAGCATCACTTTAACCTTTTAATACCTTCTCTGACAAACAACAAAATTGCAATTCTAACCACAATTTTCAAAACCAAAGTAATGTTGTTGTTTTTTTAAATAAATAAAATAATGAACACATATACAGCGATATTAAAACAAAGATATTAGAGTATGTTATGATCAGTTATTTTATTTTCAACATCATCATCTTCATTGTATAAAACATTATAAGATTATTAATGGTAAAGGGCTTAAGCACCAGATGTCACAATATTGCACCAAAAAGAACACTAAAAGTGAGTATTGCACTCAGATCAAATCACACCAAAAAAATAAAAGAAAAAAAAAAGCATTTGTTTTTACTTCCGAACGCAGTAATCTAAAAGACACCAGTGGAGTGGTATCTGTAGATTACATGCGCCCAACAACGTCGCTTGCTCACAGATGACGATAACTAGAAATGACATAAACAAAGTATGACGTCACCAAATTGAGTGCACATCATCGAATACGTAGAATAACGATAATCTCACACTCCCCCCCCCCCCCAACTCTCTTTCTCACAATTATTTCTCATCACGATATTTGTTTATCACAAGCATTTCAAGCTGTAACTATACAATCTCAAACATAGCATTAAATAAATCACGTTCACAACAACACAGCCAATCAATAGCACTGCTCTCAACGGGGGACCACGTATCGACCGCTGCTACTTGTCTCCGGCGATACCAGCGCCAGGCGACGAATGAGCACGTGTGAATCGATACTAATACTGTCATTAATACTGAATAATCGGTCAGTGTGTTCACACAATCATAGCAAACACACATAAGGCGAGGTCAACTCGAAATTCGTACACGAGTATTCGACAACATTCAATCATAAACTCACATAAAAGGATTGTCAACACACACGCATGGGCAATCATTCAAGCAGTTTCACATTTAACACCGATGGGGAAGAATAAAAAGAAAGGTTTTGGACGGTATTTCATAAGTGTACATCAAATGGCAAATGTCCTTGTAAACGACGATAACGCGTTGATGAAAGTGACAATTAGTTCTTCGAACACAATCAGTAAATGTCATCATGTTTCAAAGACACCATACAGGTCACCCGTCCGTTTTGGACATTAGCTTTGACGAATGGAACTGTCGGTGACGCGAATGAATAAAACTGTCGGTCAGATGTTAAGTTTGTGACAAAATGCTGTCATTGACAGAAATACTCATTTTCATGTCGTTGACAGTGGGTGACAGGCAGTTAATGTCAGTTACTGCCAAACGAGGGATATGTTTTTGTCACTGACAGATGAAGCTTGTGTTTGTTTGTTTTTTTGGTACTGCACCACACGTCATGTCAGGATGTGTCTGACACATTAGTCATATATGGCAGTCCCGTCTAGAAGTCAAGTGCGTTTAAAAAGTTGGGGATGAAGGCAGGTAACATGGTAACATTAAGGCAGTGGTCAAGGCAAGGGTAATGAGCTGGTCAGGCATGGCCACGTCGCTTGAGTAAAGTTTACATCAAGAGTGAAGGTCTTAAAAAAAAGTCACATGTTTTTTAAAAAAGAAAAATGTAAGTTAAAAGTTTCAGTACAAAATATTTATGAAAACTTTTCACATGTTATTTTAGTTTGAAAGATTGATCATTTGGACACGCTTTGGGCAATGTGTTGTTTAGAAAAGGATTTTTCATAAAATATTAGGTTACACCACGAAGGAACACTTACAGTAAAAGATTGAGATGTAAAAGATATGCACATTTTAAGAATATTACAGAGCAAACATTGGCACACGTGAGCACAACAAGATTATGCAGTTTTTTTGTTTTTGTTTAAATGAGCAAAGTTCTACAGGCCAGTGATCCTGTCACCGACTTGGGGTCGTTCTATGAATTCCATAAATGCATGGCGCAGGACCAACTCACTGATTGCCCAGTGGCCTGGGGTGGCGTTTTGGGCTTGGGCGGTCTCGTCATCAGAGTTTGACGGGGACTGCCCGTTGGTCACAGTCCACTTGTCAGAGGTGAAACTCAGCTAAATTTAAGGCATCCGACGTCGCGTTTCAGTCGGCGAAACCATTTCCATCGGTCTCCAACACTCTTGGTAATAATGTTTATTCAGAGCGGAAGCGTTGCCATAGAGATCAAGTTTCACGATTTTTTGTTTGTTTGTTCAAGCTGGAGGTTCATATCGTTCATCGAGAGAAGAAGCGGCCGATGATGTTGACCTTCTTCTTCCTGAACTTGAGTGCGGAGAACACGACATGCTCAAACACCTCCTTCAGACCGTCCTTCCTCTTGGCCGAGCACTCGATGTAGCAGTCGGCACCGATGGCCTTGGCCATGGCCTCGCCCTCTTCGGTGGACACCTCGCCCTCGTTGCCGTTCCTCATGTCGATTTGCGTGCCCACAAGAATGACGGGCCGTCTGCGCTTCGTGTGACGTTTGATTTCGGGAATCCAGGAGTTGCAGACGCTGGAGAAGGAGTCGCGGTCGATGACAGAGAAACAAAGGACGAGGACCTCGCTCTCCTTGTACGTGTACGCGCGCAGGTCTTCAAAATCACTCTGAGGAAGACAGAATAGAAAAAGCAGGGTTGAAAATTTGAGTTTACTCCATGAAGTTATTTACTAAAAAAAAAAGTTATAAATATATAGCTACATATGAGACCACGCAAATAGAATGGCATAGTTGGCGATATGTGACAACGAGCCAAAGGGCAAAGCGGTATTTAAAATTAAACCTGAATTGATTAAACCGATAACGGTTAAGGTCAACAATGAAATCTTCTGCGCGTGTAAAGGTTGCATGATGGTATTGACCCAGCCAACCCGATGCACCACAACTCGGCATATACACGGATCACTTGACACGTGTCCTCACGGTGGGTTTGTTTTAGGGTCATTTTCCCAACTATTCCGTCCCGTAAGGTGACAATGGCAGATTGGGTAGGGGGGGGTGAATCCTGAAGGGGACGCGATTGTTATAAAAGTTATGCACCACCCTAGTGTTCTCACGTGTCACTAAACATTTTGCAAAATTTGTAAAAGTACCTTCTATGGCTACTTCCACACACCACAGTAAGTGTTTTAAGAAGGATCACTACAAAGTCAAACCCAGGTGCAAGTAGCGGAAAGTCTTGCTTTGAATTGATAATAGAAACTGGTTTCTTACGGGGCTGAAATGTAGATTACGAAGTTGTAATACCCCTAAGTACGTCATGATTAATACGTTCAAAGGTGTAACTCAGAGCGTCTGTCGTTTACGTCTGTCGTTTACGTCTGTCGTTTACGTCTGTCGTTTACGTCACTCGTGGTTATGACCTTTTGTTTTCTACACGACGCATCCTCGGCGCTGCCCTGCCCTACCCTGCCCTTCACTTTTCATGTTGTTTTAAAAGACGTATCGATTTATTTGTTACCAGCGCGCGCCCAGCACGCGAGCTAATCAAAACTGCCGTCTGATATAAAGACACTAATTACGTCAAAGAAAAGATGCTTACCTGGCCAGCGGTGTCAAAAAGACTGATGATGAAATCCTGGCCACCGACCTGAAGGGGCACTGAAAAATAAGAGAACAAACATTGTTACAAAAACTGTTGGTGTCATTTGGTCTTAATAAACATCGAAACAATGTTACCTAACAAAAAAACACAAAACAGAAACAGACAATAAAAAAAATAATGGCACAATGGATCTAAAGATATACGATAGATAATGTATAGATAGATAAAAGGATTTACGACCATTAATGATATAAGAATGAAATAAAAGACATAAGTGCGACCATAGATAATTTGTGGAAAGGCTGAACATGAGATATAAGAACAAAACAGACGATAGACAGAGAAGATAAAAAAAAAGATAATTACCTGGATAATTGTCGAAGACAGTAGCTGTGTACGTTTCTGTAAAAGACTTTTCAGTATAGGACAGAGTCAGACATGTTTTGCCGACCATACCGTCCCCTAGCATAGCGCAGTGCACGTGCTTGTCTGAAACATCAGCCATCTTCATGATAAGTCTGAATGTAGAAGCAATTTTCAACAGTTGAAAACACACAATGTAATCCAAAAAAAATTTTTTTTTGTTGCAACGTGAAAGTCTATAACTGAACACTTCGAGCGAATTCAGTTGGTGTTTTTTGGTTTTTTAGTATAAGAGCTGTGATCGGCAGATAGCCATCTGAAGTCTTGGCCTCGCAGCCGAAATCTTATATGCCTTTCACCAAGGTCTACGGGAATACGAGGAAAAAAATGCAGCGACCAATCAAAACCGACGACCGTTCGAAGGACAATGTGCGGCGAGCGAGAGGACAGCGAGGGCTGAAAGGCGATGGGGGTTGTGACAGTCGCAGTGTAGGGATTGGGGGGTGGTTGGGGTTAAGTGTCGTGGGAGGGAGACTGGGGCGCGGGGAGGGGTGGGGGGCTTTACGTCTGCGACAGGGAAAAAAAAAGTGTCTGCTATTTTGTTGTTGTTATGTTATGGTTTTAAAATCCGGGTTCCGTGTGAAGCAGAAGATCGTGTTACTTTAGCCGGCATTGTTGCAGACGTCAAGGGTTGCAGCCGTTGGGAAATATGCAGCTTGGAAATAACGCCAGTCGTCTTATTGAATGTATGCAGCTTGGAAATAACGCCAGTTAAATGTATGCCAGTGGTTAGAGAGATTGAATTATTTTGTTGTTTAAATACACCATACCCCCCACCCCACGCTTAAGAGAGACAGCTACATCGTGACCTGTGAACTCTTAAAGTTTTTAATTACAAATCAATTGTTATTTCTTGCTTTATATTATCTCCTGAAGAAGGCAATTAAGGGACGTCCATTAATTACGGCAACAATTTTTAAGCAATTTTAGGCCCCCTACCCCACCCCTCGGCAACAACTGTCAAACTTTCAATGACCCCCCCCCCCCCCAGTAATTATGTCAACATTTCTCTACCTCCCCGCCACACACACACAAAATGAAATGAATTATAGTATAAATAAGTATATCAATACATTTTACTTTGTGATGTTCTATTTTAATAACACAAAATTGTTGGAAAAACATGTTATTGCATCTTTAGCTTTTTAATCAACAAGTTAAAATCTTAATTAACTATAAATTATATATCAAGTTTAATTTACACTTATTAAATTGTTAAAATAATGTAAATG
This sequence comes from Omphiscola glabra, assembly GCA_964017045.1. NCBI lineage: Eukaryota > Metazoa > Mollusca > Gastropoda > Lymnaeidae > Omphiscola > Omphiscola glabra. Next base: position 19,865,298 of record OZ024797.1, read on the forward strand.
CCAGTCAATTTTTAAGATACAAATTTTAATAGAGAAAACATGATTGTTGACGTCAACTAATCTAACCACCACCCCCCCCCCCCACATCCCTCATGTCAACAATGTCAAACATTTCTACAACCTGTCCTGTTTTGTTGACATAATTGACAACCCCTTAGCCGAAACATAATTTTATTTGTTCTCTCTCTTTCTCTCTCTTTCTCTCTCTCTCTTTTGTTTTTTGTGTTAAAGACCAAACATATCTTATTTCCCTATTTATTTAACATGCCATTACCCGTTCTAATTAAAGATAAAATTTGTTTTTGGATTATTTATTTTCTTCAATAATTTCCACAATATGTTAAAACGTTACTTTTATATAACATGTCCAATAACGTTTCTAACGCCTATTCCAATTCAACGACTGACAAGTGGGTTCATCAGACGGTCATCAGACGGTCACACGTTAACGGCTAGAGTAACGGAATTAGTTTGGTAAATAGCGCCCTGCATCGTTTCATTTATGTCACCGAGTGTCATTCAGACGTCTACACTATAATTATAGCATTTATGCATAAACTGTTTTTTTCAACTATTGGACCTCCTCGTGTGGTCAACTATTGGACCTCCTCGTGTGGTCAACTATTGGACCTCCTCGTGTGGTCAACTATTTGACCTCCTCGTGTGGTCAACTATTGGACCTCCTCGTGTGGTCAACTATTGGACCTCCTCGTGTGGTCAACTATTGGACCTCCTCGTGTGGTCAACTATTGGACCTCCTCGTTTGAGCAACAATTGGACCTCCTCGTTTAGCAACTATTGGACCTCCTCGTTTAGAAACTCTTGGACCTCCTGGTTTTGTCAACTTTTGGACCTACTCGTTTAGCAACTATTGGACCGCCTCGTGTGGTCAACTATTGGACCTCCTCGTTTGAGCAACAATTGGACCTCCTTGTTTAGCAGCTATTGGACCTCCTCGTTTAGCAACTCTTGGACCTCCTGGTTTTGTCAACCATTGGACCTCCTCTTTTAGCAACTATTGGACCTCCTCGTTTTGTCAACTATTGGACCTCCTCCTTTGGTAAACTATTGGACCTCCTCATTTGGTCAACTATTGGACCTCCTCGTGTGGTCAACTATAAGACCTCCTCGTTTGGTCAACTATTGGACCTCCTCGTGTGGTCAACTATTGGACCTCCTCGTGTGGTCAACTATAAGACCTCCTCCTTTGGTCAACTATTGGACCTCCTCATTTGGTCAACTATTGGACCTCCTCGTGTGGTCAACTATAAGACCTCCTCCTTTGGTCAACTATTGGACCTCCTCATTTGGTCAACTATTGGACCTCCTCGTGTGGTCAACTATAGGACCTCCTCGTTTGAGCAACTATTGGACCTCCGATGACAGCGTCTTCAGCCATAATTTGAAAGGGGCGCACGGTGGCGTCACATCATCTTTATTTCTAAAAAAAACTCAGCACTCTACATTATAGATATGAGATGCACTTTCGACCACTGGGCGGGATTGTCAACGACATATACCAGTGTGGACTTTAAATTAATACAATTAAGACATTGGCATCAACCATTGGAGAATTTAATGAAAAACTTCACATTGAAATGAGAGTTATCTTGCCTGACGTCAAGCGAGGCAACTGAGTTTTGCGGAGACGACCAAGAAAAGAAGATGTAGTGTTGAACACACACAAAAAAAAAAAAAAAGAAATCGAGATGATATTTTTCAAATAATTTATCACAGAAATATGAGACTGTGTGAAATTATTTTGTTACGCCAATTTAAAATAGATTAATAAATTGTATCACATTTCGTGGCAGAGTAACGAGAGCTAACGATTTAAAGGAGATCATGTGTCGCTTAGCGTCATGACAATGACAGAAATAGCCGTTGTGAGATGTTATCTAATGGTTGGTATTGTATTGTTTAAAATGGGCATTGTTGTCTTGGTGAAATTATGTTTTTGAAGTTATTTGTTATGTTTGCTTTGTTGAGATACTGAAATTTGATTTAGATTGCAAAGAGGATTAGACGGAGAGATGTTGATCGATGGGTGGTCAAAAAGATAGGTTGTCGGATGGTTAGGTCAGATGGTTAGGTCGGATGGAGAGGTTACATTTGAAGGTGGGATCGGTAAGTCGGATGGTTAGGTCAGATGGTTAGGTCAGATAGTTAGGTCAGATGGGTTAGGTCAGATGGTTATGTCAGATGGTTAGGTCAGATGGTTAGGTCAGATGGTTAGGTCAGATGGTTAGGTCAGATGGTTATGTCAGATGGTTATGTCAGATGGTTAGGTCAGATGGTTATGTCAGATGGTTATGTCAGATGGTTAGGTCAGATGGTTAGGTCAGATGGTTAGGTCAGATAGGTAGGTTTAATTGGCAGGTCGGATGGTTTGGTCGAATGGTTAGATCCGATTGTTAGGTCGGATGGTTAGATTGGATGGGTAGGTAGGATGGTTAGGTCGGCTGGGTAGGTCACTGGATTGACATATAGGGAAAGAAACAAAGTGATACATCACCACCATTGGAAATCTCAATACTACACCCGTCGAAATTCAAATAAAATCCTTAACTCCATAGAGCAGTGAATCTCGTCAGTGCTCATATCATCAATGTTAGGATTAAATCATATTTAATATGACAGGCGTTGTTTAAATAAACCAACACTGTGGATTCTCTAAATAGGGGCGGGATATCTATTTAGAGAATATTTGTAGTTTTAGCTGATCAAGACAATCACACACAGACACACACACGTAAGGTGTACGTCGATGTGACGTCACACACACATGAAGCTTTGTGTAGCTTCAGTACTCACATGACAATACTCTATTTCAGCTCTACTTGCACCTGTCCTCTGTAACTTGGGATCGGTATAATGATACACCGTACTGCTAAATGTAAAATTGATTCCCTGGAGTTTTCTCTCAGGCACATCAAAGACAAAAATCAAACTATAATAGCGTTGATGTCTTAGATTAGAACCGGTTGGCCAAGCCAGACAATCCATATAAATCTAATCATGTCTGGAAACGGAGAGTGATGGAACTTGATGGATGCATGAAAAATTCATACACAGAACGATACTTTTTTTTTGTTTAAAGATCCAAAAATGGTTCTTAATTCGTTATGACGCAGCATCAATAGGGCGCAAAGAATAGTTTTATTACAGATAATTTTTAAAAAAAAATATTTCGTGCCTAACATTTGAAAAATTCATTTCTTTCCGAAACAATCTCTTACAAAAGTATTTTAATTGAATCTAAGTTGTTGATGGGAATAATAAATCTATTATTTGGATTTTAATTGTGGGTGTTCTTTTATAGCGTACTTGTGATTTGCATGTTCTTTTTATGTTCCTTTGCTTAGTCGTTTTAATTGAGTGTCATAAATTTCCCCTGAAAAAGGGATATTATGGTCTCTTTTTTTTTCGTATTCGCTTTTAATGTGTATTTATGTTATTGTAAACAATTTGAAATGTTAATGAATGTAAATGAGTATGATCCTTAGGCCGAATGACAAGAACTATAAATATAATCGCAACCTTTTCGCCTAGCTTAACCCTCAAATAAGGCAAATTGCTTTCTTCATTCTTATATTTTCTCAACCTCACCAAAACCTTGTAATCCAGTGAGCACTTGCATGTAAACACAACTCCACGCTAGTGTCAGGCCGGGTGTGAGAACCTCTTGATTTCATTAACCCCGACATTTTATAACACTGACCATTCAAAAAATTGTACTGACCATTCAGGATTGTACTGACCATTGAAATTTGTTTTTCCGCGCTGTGACAACATTCCTTCGTTTGACGCGCGGTGCATGCAGGTACCAGGCCTCGTCAATGGACCACCGCAGAGCGTGTCAACGAGTCCTCGGACAATGGTCAGCTAATCGCCATTGTGATATGGGTGGCGGCTTCGCGTCGTGTCCTCAGCCAAGGGGGGAGACGTGTTTTGGTCAGTTGTAATAACTAGCCCGGTGACGCTAGATGGAGCTACGACAATGGCTTACTCTAATTGGATCATTAGTAGATAGTGAAACGAAGTAAAAAAAAAAATGAATACACGTATAAGTGGCTTTAGTCTCTTCACAGAATATTGACTCAAATATGTTTAGCGAACATTGTCAATGAACGTACATAAGTTTTCTGTGATTTTTTTTTCTCGAATGCCCATTATACGATTTCCAACGTTTCGCCGTGGCGCTGTAAATTGTGCTGATTACGACCTGATGTGTCCGAGCACAATCATGTATGTGTCTGATTCAATCATTATTTAGCCTTCAAACAACATTGAATGGCTGAACATTGCCCATTATTAGATACAGATATTGTTATATAGTATTTTGCAGGAACTGAAATGTCTCAACGATATCGGCCACATAACGTTGACACGACAACGACGCTGTCTTTAAACTTATGAGTCTTTCTCCTTGACCTTCGCACCAAGACTTAGGTACGATAGTAAAAAAACAACATGTCTCTGGAGCCCGATTCTTTGATTCTTGCTCTACAAACGCTAATCCGTGTTTTATAGTTTATATATTGACTTGAACTTTAATGTATTTCCCGCAAGTTTGAATGAATGTCAACTATTTTTCTAGACGGCCCACTAACTATGACCATGACAGTTACGTAAATGCAATCTAATACTATAAAACTGCACTGTGCCTGACCTTTGCAAATGGTTGACATTGGGCCTAGAAAACGCTCGGTACAAATTGGTCAGCAATGAAATTATTCAATGAAAGAGGAAGGAAATAGAAAAAAAATAATCTATTTAATGAGAAATGCTGGAATACGTTCATAACCATTTGGCGCGTTGGGTGTGGGGAGAGACAGAGAGAGAGAGAGAGAAAGAGAGGAGAGAGAGAGAGAGGAGACGGAGGGAGGGAGAGAGAGGGGGGAGAGAGAGAGAGAGATCATTGGGTTAGAAACACTTGACCTAGCTCATTATATCATCACATGACATAATATCTCCAAAAGAAGTTGGTGTAAAATTTTCGCTCAGGTTTGAAAGGTAGCTGTGAAAAATATCCCATTACTTTCAGGTTACAGATTGTTGTTGTTGTAATCAAAGAACTTGATGTCGAATCATTCTTCAGGTCACAACGGTTGACCACACACTGACTTTATATGCCGTTGACATGTCTTTGTCATAAATGTATTTATAAATAAAATATTTCATGTTGAAAAAGCTGAATGAGATCCAAATTAAACGTCATTGTGTGCTATGTAAAGGACTCCGTTTCACTGCCGCCCCCTATTACACACACACACACACACAGATATAGACACACACACACACACACATAATTGAACTATGATTACGGTTTGGGAAAAACACAATATTGTCAATTCAATGCGGCTAAAAGTTTAATTTCTAGCATAAGTTTCACGGAAGTGTTTTTTGAATAGAGTATATTATAAACTCTGTGCACCACTGACCTCGACAGATTGATTCTTTGTCATACCGACTAATTAATTGTCTTTGTCTGCAATAATAACGGAGGTCAGTACAGTCTACTTTACCCTTTTCTGAATAATTGTAAAAATACGTTGAGTCATGACAATGATTGCATAGATGTCAAAAGATTTCTATTTCAAATAAATAGTGGAGCAAGATAAAGTTAAGGCTTTAAAAAATGACATTGCAATTAAAACAACGTTTCGGCCAAATGCCTACTTCAGCAGACGATACAAAAGAAGAACACTGTTATTAATGGCTTAACACATTCAAACAGCAGATACAAATTTATACATTTTAAATATATCTTGTTCCACAATTTATCTACATCTTACGGTTTGAACGCAGCCACCCTCCCCAAATAGTATATCATTTAAATTATTATTGTTTAAATTATTATTATTATTATTATTATTACAGTGGTCTAATATAGCCCGCTACCTCAGCCTAGGGCTGGGCTCACTTATATAGCCCGTACCACAGCCTAGGGCTAGGCTCACATATATGGCCCGGTACCACGGCCTAGGGCTAGGCTCACTTATATAGCCCGCTACCACAGCCTAGGGCTGGGCTCACTTAGATAGCCCGCTACCACAGCCTAGGGCCGGGCTCACTTATATAGCCAGGTACCACAGCCTAGGGCTAGACTCACTTATATAGCCCGCTACCCCAGCCTAGGGCTGGGCTCACTTATATAGCCAGGTACCACAGCCTAGGGCTGGGCTCACTTATATAACCAGGTACCATAGCCTATGGCTAGGCTAACTTATATAGTCCGTTACTATAGCCTAGGGCTAGGCTCACTTATATAGTCCGGTACCACAGCCTAGGGCTAGGCTCACCACGCTTCAAATAAAAAATGTTGGCAATGGTAAACATGACATTAAAACAGTTACATATGTTTACTTCATTTAAATTTTTAAAAAAGCTTTGTAAAAAAAATATATTATAAAATATGTTCAACTAACCCCCCACCCCAAACTTTTAAATGTCAAGCCATGGGCGGCACCCAGCAGCATCGTTTATCGATCAGAGGTCGGTCAGAATGAGTCGGGATAATAGGTATGTAATAAATCTGTTTTTCTTGATTAAAAGATTACGTTTGTATAGAAATGTAGACAGAAACGTATAATCATACGTACGCAAGAATGTGTCATGCATAATTTATCTATTGAAAAACGTAGCTTGGCAAATGTCCAATGGCCTGTACATTTTCAGGTATAGTTTAGAGCAAATATCTTTCCTAATTAAGAGAGCATCTTCTAAGAAAAGTGTCTTTACCATTTAAAGAATATATCAGGACAAGGTAGGCATGCTATATGATATTATAATGTCGGGAACATTTGGTCACTATGTTTAGATATTAGAGATTACGGATTTTCCCCATTACCTTCCCCATGCCGTCAGTTGAAGTTGCTTTTATGTATCCGGAAACGCTTCCCGGAAATTTGTTTGAAAGAAAAATTTCGTCGACGGATGTTTGGTGGAACGGAAATTTGATCGAATTTTTTTGTTTCTGTTCAAACGATCAAATTTTTGTCATATTTCTTTTTGAACGCAATATATTATATAGTAAAACAAAATAGTGCGTTCAAAAAGAAATTTGGCGAAAATTTGATCGTGTGAACTGAAAATAAAATTCGATCAATTTTCCGTCGACGAAATGTCTTTCAAACACATTTCCGGTAACCGTTTCCGGAAACATGACTACATAATCTACAACAAGGGTTACCTGTACATCTACTTACGTGTAGCGCTTACACCTAAGTGCTTACATAGGAAAGAAGACTGAATACTTTATGGTTATTTGTTTTTCTTTATGTGTAGTGTATCGCGCTGAGAAACAATAGGTACCACCAGTGATAAATGATCTCTGTTTGAGAAATCTGAGTGAGTGGAGTAGAAATAACTATAACAAAACACCTCGAGACGGGAAAAGCGAAGATGGGCCTAAACCGACAGTGAAGCCGATACATCGACAATGTGACGACGGGGAGATACAAAGATGTTTGAATGGACTAATAGCTATATAAAATAATACTTGTAAATGTGATCAAATGAGAAAAAAAACCCGAGAGAGAGAGAGAGAGAGAGAGGGAGAGAGAAGGGGGGGAAGAGAGAGAGAGGGCAATGAGACAGGTCAAAAATGTGTGAGAGAAAAGTAAATAAAAAGAGGAGAAGAGACCACGAGGAGACACACAGAGGATAGAGAGAAGAGACATAAGAGAGAGAGAGAGGGAAAAGAGACGAAAGGGGAGAGAGGACACAGAGATGGTAGAGAAAGCGAAAAGAATAGAAAGAGAGCGGAAAAAGGATAGAGACGAGAGAGAGAGAGAGAGAGAGAGGTGAGATAGAAAGGAGAAGTAGGTGATAGATCATAAATACAGCGGAACTCAGTTATAACTCGAAGAAAAGCTCCTTGCACTCAGATACCTCTACTAACTGATCACACCAGAATTAAATGATCTTGTTGTTGATTTCATGATCTTCCTTCTCTTACCATTTTAAATAATGAGAACAAAGACATAACAATGGGCTTATTTATGAACCTTCAAATTCTCAAAGACGGAGGATACCAAAGATGATTCAAAAGATAATGCCAACGATTTTTCCAAATATGATTCCAAAGATAATGCCAACGATTTTTCCAAAGATGATGCCAAAGATGATATCAAAGATGATGTCAACGATGATGTCAAAGATGCTGTCAAAGATGATGCCAAAATAATGCCAAAGATGATGTCAAAGATGATGTCAAAGATGATGTCAAAGATGATGTCAAAGATGATGTCAACGATGATGTCGAAGATGATGTCAAAGATGATGTCAAAGATGATGTCAAAGATGGTGTCAAAGATGATGTCAAAGATGATGGCAAAGATGATGCCAAAGATGAAGTCTAAGATGATGTCAAAGATGATGTCAAAGATGATGTCAAATATGATGTCAAAAGAGATGTCAAAGATGACGTCAAAGATGATGTCAAAGATGACATCAAAGATGATGTAAAAGATGATGACAAAGATGTCAAAGAAGATGTCATAGATGATATCAAAGATGACGTCAAAGATGATGTCAAATATGATGTCAAAGATGGTACTAAAGATGATGCCATACACACAAAATTAATGCCGGACAGTTTAAAAAATATCTTTTAACATTTGCTTTATTTTAGTGTCATCTATTTAAAATAATTTGAAGCCAACGACGTATGGTAAGAAAATGCCGTGCACAACCATCAGAACATTGCACCGAGCAATGACGATAGTACGGGAGTACAAAATAGTTTGTATTACAATATCATTTTTCTTTAATTAAGTTCTAAATACGATATAAAGTTTGACTGGCAGTGTTAAATAAAAAGTCCCCCCCCCCCGCCACACCCGCAAAATCTGAATGAAGGTGTTCCAATTCCGACAAAGGAAAGAAAAGTGACGAATTTGGTGCTCTCTGAAAATAGCGCTAGGGCTGCGCCCCTTCACCGCTTCAACCTCCCACCCACCCCTTCTTTCTTCTCACGGACCTGTAAAGCCGTAACAGAAAGGAATGTACACATATATTTTTTTTCGAAAGTTTGAGAATAGCCCTATCTATAAACAAATGTACACTATATCATAAGCTTGTTCGAGCAATTTATTGACGCTTAATTGGTAAAAAATTTGGCTTCTCCTTGAGAAATCTTAAGTTAAATTTGTTTAAAAAAATACTTGGTTAGTCCTAAGTGTTCTCGCAAAATCTTTCCGAGCTAAATGGATCTCGTTATCTCACATCAAGAGCGTGATTACACGAGACTTTACGGTTCTAGCTCATGTGACATCCATTTGACCTTGACGCAACACTTCCTGGTTATGACTGACCCAGATTACCCAATTTGTCTTCATGCCGTCCGTCATTAATTCAGATCAATTTAGCGTTACCCTGCGTGTCCGGGGAGTCCAAAAATTGACTCGTCGCCACGGATTGTTTGTTTATTATGACGGGTCAGTGTTAGCGCGGTGTACCCTGGGTAACGTGAGCAGCGGTTCTCAACTTAGGCCGATCACCACCGCTCCAGCCAAAATCAAACACACACTGACCATGTCTTTATAGTTTTCATCCAAAACATTCGAACCCTTATGGGAGTTTGGGGGACTAAGTAAGACTTTAAGATATTTCAATAGCACTCCATTAATTCTGTGTGTTCGCTTGACCGGTGGTAGATCCTAGTTACAGGGCCGGCCTTAGGCCACTGCAACCTATGCGGCCGCAGTGGGCCCCGCACTTTCATAGACCCCGCCCCGAATTTATTTTCTAATACAAAATCTTAATTTTCACCTATTATCCTTATTCCTACTCAGACTGGGCCCCGCGCAATCCGTTTCGCATAGGGCCCCGCAATTGTTATGATCGGCCGTGCCTAGTTAAACAACAAATGTGTCACACAGTAACTCAACGTGTACTTTATAGTTCAGTTTATAATGTAGTTTATAATTTAGTTTATAATGACGTTTACACTAATGTTGTTTATAATGTAGCTAATAATTTACTTTGTAGTGCAGTTTATAATGTAGTTTATTATTTCGTTTATAATAACGTTTATAATAATGTTGTTTATAATGTAGTTTATAATAACGTTTATAATAATGTTGTTTATAATGTAGTTTATAATATAGTTTAAAATGTATTTTATAGTGTAGTTAAAGTGTAGTTTATAATATAGTCTATAAAGTAGCTTATACTGTAGTTTATAATGTAATTTATAATGTAATTTATAATGTAATTTATAATGTATAATTTGTAGTATATCCTACGTGTTGTAGAAGACTTACCTTGGCACGACTACAATAATTAAGTTTATTTCAGAAAATGACAACTATTTCTTGTGAGGGATGGAGGCATTTGAGAAATTCAAAGTCAACAGTAAACAGATTGTACTATTGGGCATGTAATGATTCGATGTACTATGGGGCATGTAATGATTCGATGTACTATGGGGCATGTAATGATTCGATGTACTATGGGGCATGTAATGATTCGATGTACTATGGGGCATGTAATGGTTCGACGTACTATGGGGCATGTAATGATTCGATGTACTATGGGGCATGTAATGATTCGATGTACTATGGGGCATGTAATGATTCGATGTACTATGGGGCATGTAATGGTTCGACGTACTATGGGGCATGTAATGATTCGATGTACTATGGGGCATGTAATGATTCGATGTACTATGGGGCATGTAATGATTCGATGTACTATGGGGCATGTAATGATTCGATGTACTATGGGACATGTAATGATTCGATGTACTATGGGGCATGTAATGATTCGATGTACTATGGGGCATGTAATGATTCGACGTACTATGGGGCATGTAATGATTTGATGTACTATGGGGCATGTAATGATTCGATGTACTATGGGGCATGTAATGATTCGATGTACTATGGGGCATGTAATGGTTCGACGTACTATGGGGCATGTAATGATTCGATGTACTATGGGGCATGTAATGATTCGATGTACTATGGGGCATGTAATGATTCGATGTACTATGGGGCATGTAATGATTCGATGTACTATGGGACATGTAATGATTCGATGTACTATGGGGCATGTAATGATTCGATGTACTATGGGGCATGTAATGATTCGACGTACTATGGGACATGTAATGATTCGATGTACTATGGGGCATGTAATGATTTGATGTACTATGGGGCATACAATGATTTGACATATTATGGGGCATACAATGATCTGACGCAACTAAAACGATTACGAAATAAAACATTAATAGTAGGCCCAGAGTCGGAACGTAACTTTTTGAGGCCTCCACAACTTTGTTTTCCACATCACAACTATGGGCCCTATCGTTACAGCGCCCACGCGACGGCTCTGACTAAAACGCTCTCTTTCTGAGAATGGGCCCTCCCTCCATTGTCCAATTCCCTTCTGCCTAAAGGACATTTGAAGGCATCCAGCTTCGATTTAAGAAAAAAACCAATCACTAATTAGCAGGATGTATCTGTGAGAAAACTACGACATCCCTATTGAGACTAAAGGCTGCACGAGGAAGTCTTGTCATCCTTTGTGGTGTGTTCATTCGCTGCACGAGGAAGTCTTGTCATCCTTTGTGGTGTGTTCAGTTCGCTGCACGAGGAAGTCTTGTCATCCTTTGTGGTGTGTTCAGTTCGCTGCACGAGGAAGTCTTGTCATCCTTTGTGGTGTGTTCATTCGCTGCACAAGGAAGTCTTGTCATCCTTGTGGTGTGTTCAGTTCGCTGCACGAGGAAGTCTTGTCATCCTTTGTGGTGTGTTCATTCGCTGCACGAGGAAGTCTTGTCATCCTTTGTGGTGTGTTCATTCGCTGCACGAGGAAGTCTTGTCATCCTTTGTGGTGTGTTCAGTTCGCTGCACGAGGAAGTCTTGTCATCCTTTGTGGTGTGTTCATTCGCTGCACGAGGAAGTCTTGTCATCCTTGTGGTGTGTTCATTCGCTGCACGAGGAAGTCTTGTCATCCTTGTGGTGTGTTCATTCGCTGCACGAGGAAGTCTTGTCATCCTTGTGGTGTGTTCATTCGCTGCACGAGGAAGTCTTGTCATCCTTTGTGGTGTGTTCAGTTCGCTGCACGAGGAAGTCTTGTCATCCTTTGTGGTGTGTTCATTCGCTGCACGAGGAAGTCTTGTCATCCTTTGTGGTGTGTTCATTCGCTGCACGAGGAAGTCTTGTCATCCTTGTGGTGTGTTCATTCGCTGCACGAGGAAGTCTTGTCATCCTTGTGGTGTGTTCAGTTCGCTGCACGAGGAAGTCTTGTCATCCTTTGTGGTGTGTTCATTCGCTGCACGAGGAAGTCTTGTCATCCTTTGTGGTGTGTTCATTCGCTGCACGAGGAAGTCTTGTCATCCTTTGTGGTGTGTTCATTCGCTGCACGAGGAAGTCTTGTCATCCTTTGTGGTGTGTTCATTCGCTGCACGAGGAAGTCTTGTCATCCTTTGTGGTGTGTTCAGTTCGCTGCATGAGGAAGTCTTGTCATCCTTTGTGGTGTGTTCAGTTCGCTGCACGAGGAAGTCTTGTCATCCTTTGTGGTGTGTTCATTCGCTGCACGAGGAAGTCTTGTCATCCTTTGTGGTGTGTTCATTCGCTGCACGAGGAAGTCTTGTCATCCTTTGTGGTGTGTTCATTCGCTGCACGAGGAAGTCTTGTCATCCTTTGTGGTGTGTTCATTCGCTGCACGAGGAAGTCTTGTCATCCTTTGTGGTGTGTTCATTCGCTGCACGAGGAAGTCTTGTCATCCTTTGTGGTGTGTTCATTCGCTGCACGAGGAAGTCTTGTCATCCTTTGTGGTGTGTTCATTCGCTGCACGGTATCTTTATTTAGAACAAAACGTGTTGACATGATGTTGATAAGGACGCTGTTTTGGTAGCCCTCCATGAGATTTTATGAGTTCTGATAACACAGAGCCGTGTATACTGCACGTTGACATGCCGAGCGGTGCATTTTGTACAGCAGTTGGCGTGGTTCATTCAATTATCGTTACAAACATCCAGGGGAAAAAAAAACTGATAAAGAGATTGAAGAGCAAATCTTAATTTCTTTTGGCGGTAAAATAATTAGGCTTCGTTTAACCGAATTATATTTTAAACTACACCTTCCCTGACGCCTTAAAGAAGAAGATTAAAGAAAAAAGTTGTCGCCTTTCAATATGGGGAATAGTAGATGGATCCAGTGGTGTAGAAAAGTAGAACAAAGTAAACATACAAAAGATTTCATTAAGAAAGTATTTTAAATTATAATAATATAGTAACGAACATTTCCTATTAAGCGTTCAGTAACGATCTGTACACGGTACAACATCACTTTCTGTCAAGTGTTGAGTTTTTTTTTTAAAGAATTGTGTTTCGAATTAAACAACCCTTAACAACAACGCTTTCTGTATAAATCATTTATATTCATTTTTGTTTTCCTCTATGTAATTGTACGGGGTTTATCATTTATTAAGAAGTGATTATGTAAAAGAAAACATTTCTGGCGATAACACGTTTCACATTTCATCTATTTTCCCTTTCAAAAATCAATTTTATTTTTACCGCATATAAAAAATACGTCACAAATACAAAGCACATAGAAACAGCTACATAATTAATCTCCACGCCAAAACACTCAACCATTGAACACATCATTAACACCCACCCCCATCTCTTTTTCACCCGTTGAAAAAAACAACAACAGAAAAACGTATTTTCGGGGTAGGGCTGAAAATTTGATAGAATGGTTTGTCATCGGGAAAAAGTCTATGTGCCAAGTTTCAGCTCGATAAGATGACGGTAAGTGGGTCAGTTAACCTTCCGAAGATTTCGACACACAGAGACATGAACGAAGCGAAGTTGATTTAATTAATCAGCTCGATAAGATGACGGTAAATGGGTCAGTTAACCTTCCGAAGATTTCGACACACAGAGACATGAACAAAGCGAAGTTGATTTAATTAATCAGCTCGATAAGGTGACGGTAAGTGGGTCAGTTAGCCTTTCGAAGATTTCACCACACACAGACATGAACAAAAGCGAAGTTGATATAAAGGATTAAAAATTAGAATTCATTATCTCATCATAGCGTAGCATTGTGTGGTGGAGTTTTGTACGAAGTAGAGTTGTCGGTGTACTGTTGTATGCCAAAGTTTTGTATGAGGTAGTCTTTTATGCAATAGTGTTAATGGCATACTGTTGTATTTCATTGTGTTGTATGCCATAGTGTTCTATAATGAAGCGTTATATGCCATTGTGGTGTATTCCGTAGTGCTGTATGCTGTAGTGCTGTATGCCGTAGTGTTGTATGCCGTAGTGTTGAATGGTGGAGTTTTCTACGAAGTATATTGTCAGGGTAGTGTTGCATGCCATAGTGCTGTATGCCGTAGTGTTGTATGCCGTAGTGTAGTATGCCATAGTGTTGTATGCCATAGTGCTATATGCCGTAGTGATGTATGCCGTTGTGTTGTATGCCGTAGTGTTGTATGCCGTAGTGTTGTATGCCGTAGTGTTGAATGGTGGAGTTTTCTACGAAGTATATTGTCAGGGTAGTGTTGCATGCCATAGTGCTGTATGCCGTAGTGTTGTATGCCGTAGTGTTGTATGCCGTAGTGTTGTATGCCGTAGTTCTGTATGCCGTAGTGTTGTATGCCGTAGTGCTGTATGCCGTAGTGTTGTATGCCGTAGTGTTGTATGCCGTAGTGTTGTATGCCGTAGTGCCGTAGTGTTGTATGCCATAGTGGTGTATTCCGTAGTGTTGTATGCCGTAGTGCTGTATGCCGTAGTGCCGTACACTCAGAATCTGGGCTTAACCATAATCTGGATAATACTTAAACCCAATAACACCGATACATGAATATGTCAAGTCAATGCGACCAGGATTTAAAGAGAGCTTGACCTCTCCGCTTCCCCTGTCACAGCCTGGGAATGACCGAATCATGCCAACGATTGATGTCCTGTCTTAGAGTCGGAGTAAATCCCCTTGGTATGTAACATGAATGAAGACGGAAGGCCCTGGAGAAGTCTCCAGTCAGACGGCTCTGTGAGAAGTCTCCAGTCAGACGGATGGCTCTGTGAGAAGTCTCAAGTCAGACGGCTCTTTGAGAAGTCTCCAGTCACACGGCTCTGTGAGAAGTCTCCAGGCAGACGGATGGCTCTGTGAGAAGTCTCCAGTCAGACGGCTCTTTGAGAAGTCTCCAGTCACATGGCTCTGTGAGAAGTCTCAAGTCAGACGGCTCTTTGAGAAGTCTCCAGTCACACGGCTCTGTGAGAAGTCTCCAGTCAGACGGATGGCTCTGTGAGAAGTCTCCAGTCAGACGGCTCTTTGAGAAGTCTCCAGTCACACGGCTCTGTGAGAAGTCTCCAGGCAGAGGGCTATATGACATATTGTCTAGCATATACTGCTCTCTGACATTCAGAAGCACTATTATTATTTTTGATTGATGGTCCTGGAAAGTATTGTTAGGTCAATTTTTTAAAAATAATAGGGTCAGCTAAGGATGAGTTTATGTTTTTAAAAGAACGGTGACAGGAAAAAGTTTGAGAATCATTGCGGCGTGTAGTGAAAATTGTGAATGGATCGCAGCCGTTTTATCCTGAAACTTAAGTTCTTACTTACATTGCCGAACCTGGTACAGAAAATCTGTCAGAATGACATACTGGACATATCTCTTGTGTGCAGCATTGTCGTATAATGTGACATACTAGACACATCTCTTGGATGCAAAATAGTCGTATAATGTGGTGTAATGGACAAATCTTTTGAACGCAATAGAAGAAAACATGAGTCTGGGCAGAAATAAACACAAATATTACTTGAATTCACACCCAAAGCCCAGGTACAATATTAACGCACTAGAACAAGCCAAACACAGTATTACAAGCCAAACACAATGGTACAAGCCAAACACAGTGGTACATGCCAACACAGTGGTACAACCCGAACACAGTGGTACAAGCCAAACACAGTGGTACAAGCCAAACACAGTGGTACAAGCCAAACACAGTGGTACAAGCCAAGCACAGTGGTACAAGCCAAACACAGTGGTACAAGCCAAACAACCAGATACAAGACAAACATTCATTAACAACAACGGAATCAAACAAAACGTTGGTAGAATTGAAAGCCACGAGTACCAGACGAGATAAAACAAGATGTGTTAATATGCTGAAAATTGTGTGCCTATTTCCAACTGCAGATTATGGTTCAAGCCAAACATGATATCAATTTGCAAATAGAATAAGTATTCGCAATAAAATATTTGGGCATATCAAATGAAAACACTAAAATAACACCAGATCCCAAAATTTAAACAGATTACTAATTTGACTGGGTTTATTATGTGTTTACACTCCTTACTACAACCCGAGACACGCCAACACCTGATGGGAGTAATAAACCGAGTATCATGTTCTCATAATAGTAAACCCAATTGTGCGGCATCGGCATTGATGACAATCACATCTTTTTTCCTTACTCCTAGACTTCCGCCTTCTAATCACGGCTTTATTAAGGGGTGATTAACAGCCACAACAAATAATGAGACCTCGGTGCAGGCATCACACTCGTCCCCGGCACCAAGAACAAACAATGTCAACTTGGACTGGGACAAGGAAATGTCGTTAAAGAATCGAGGCTCGATGGTTCTCATTGGTTGATATTATCCCATTGTTGATTTAAAAATATATTTTTTTATAAAACTGTTTGGCTGGTGATGACAAACAGGAGGCGGAATTCCAAAGAGGTGATGTTCATGTAATTATTGGTAAAATAATGGTATCCGTGATAACGGTGGCCATCATGTGTTATGACCATATGGTGTATTTATAGTGCCCATGAGCTTTACCTTAACACGAGGTCTGGAAATATACCAAGTTAGATGAAAATTAATGAATTCAGCTCCCGAATCCGGTACAGATGAGATGAGACGAGATAATGAGTACACATGAGAGAGAGAGAGAGAGAGAGAAATACAGAGAGAGAGACAGAGGAACAAAGAGACATCGAGACAAATAGAGAGACAGAGAAACAGAGAGACAGAAAGAGAGATACATAGAGAAACACAAAAAGACAGAGAGAGAGAGAGAGAAAGAGACATAGACAGAGATATGTTAGAGAGAGAGGGGAGAGAGAGAAAGACAGATAGAAATGTAATAAAGAGAAAAAGACTTCAAGAGACTGATAAAAACACACAAACGAATGTGCATGGTTAATTTAGAAAATCCCATGAAAGAAAATATTCTTAAAATGTAGGTGATTTTCCATAAAATTGGGAGTTAAGAAAGTCGGCTGCCTATGTCGATATGTGTGACTATATGGTCGGCTGCCTATGTCGATATGTGTGACTATATGGTCGGCTGCCTATGTCGATATGTGTGACTATATGGTCGGCTGCCTATGTCGATATGTGTGACTATATGGTCGGCTGCCTATGTCGATATGTGTGACTATATGGTCGGCTGCCTATGTCGATATGTGTGACTATATGGTCGGCTGCCTATGTCGATATGTGTGACTATATGGTCGGCTGCCTATGTCGATATGTGTGACTATATGGTCGGCTGCCTATGTCGATATGTGTGACTATATGGTCGGCTGCCTATGTCGATATGTGTGACTATATGGTCGGCTGCCTATGTCGATATGTGTGACTATATGGTCGGCTGCCTATGTCGATATGTGTGACTATATGGTCGGCTGCCTATGTCGATATGTGTGACTGTATGGTCGGCTGCCTATGTCGATATGTGTGACTGTATGGTCGGCTGCCTATTTCGATATGTGTGACTATATGGTCGGCTGCCTATGTCGATATGTGTGACTATAGGAGACTGCAACTTCCCTTGTCCCCCAGAGTTATCGTTCATACTGGGGGAGTACAAAGAACGTACAAAGATGGCTGCTCACATCAACAAAGATGGCTGCTTACATGGCGAAAACAGCATTTGAGACCTGGCGAGTTGAAGAAATTAAGAAATTTTTAAAGGAATTGAAACAGCCGGTAACTGAAAATAAAGCAGAACTTGTAGATCGGGCACGCTGCTGTGTAGCGTTGCGAATTTGTGGGGGGAAAAAACGTATTTATCTGAGACAATTTTCTAATTTCTAGGCGAAAAAGATTAACAAGGGCAAAAACCTCAGCTTCTTCAGACGATTGCAGTGCCCAATATGGTCGGCTGCCTATGTCGATATGTGTGACGATATGGTCGGCTGCCTATGTCGATGAATGGGATGATATGGTCATTGGCATATAACTATTATTAGTTCTTAAAATGGCCCACTCGAAGACATGAAATATATAATCATAATAATGATTTTTTTGTTGTTGCTGATATTCGCCCGTCACAAGGTGACGATCCTGTAGAATTTGCAGGACGAAATCCACAAAGGTCTGGGATTATTCTTGTTAGTATTTTGAAATTGTTCTCCACACAGCAAATCGCCTCTCTCCACGCCGCAGGATAACTCAAGAGAACATCATCTGGATGATACAGCTTGACACCAGTGGCGTCGCAGGGGTAAGAGGAATGTTTCATTATGTCAGTGTTATCCACCTACGGAACTCCATCTCTAGGTTTTGAATTCAGCGTAGCATTCTCTTAGATGAGTTGCTATCTAAGACTAACGAGTCTGTTACGTAAATTGTTACTACTAAGGGGTATGATTTAATCTAATATTTAAATATTCTAAGCTATTATCACCACACCCACACTTACATCCAATGGCACGCTCTCACCGACACACTTCTATTTATACTGTTAATATAAGACTCTGTGAACACCGATGGTTCAGCCTACGAATCATAAATATTTAATTACAAGTAAAAAAATGAACTAAATTCAATCATGGTATTAAATATAACATAAACAACAACAACGTATACAGTATACTTCTGATTGCTGTATACTCTGGCTGTTTAGTGCTGACGCTGGACGTATCTCGACTTCTCTTGTCAGGTAAGGCCCAAATCACACACACAGCTGACTCTCGTGCTCGGTCACTAAGGTACTTCTGGCGAAAAAGGGTCTAGCCTTCTAACACTCTAACGTCGTGTGTTGCTGGCGGGAGTCCAGTATTTCTCCCGTAAGCCCAAACTACTCTTGGCTTTCTTATTAAGGATGTCGCATTAGAGATGGCGTCGGTGGGCCGTCGAGCGCGAGCTATTAATGCCCCCCCCCCGGCGCCCCACCCCCACACAAGCCAGCGCACTGAAGGTTTCCCCGACGCCAGCCCGTGCGGAAGGACACCGGGAACTCCCCCCATGCCTAGGGGAAGCCCGGTCGACTGTTGACGCTGCGTTTAAAGCGTCCGCAGTCCACTCTCCGTGGTCAGGACGGCTTTGCTTCCATTCCGGAGGGTAAGTGTTACGTTACCTCCCCCCACCGCCCAAGGAGTCTTTCGGTCGGGACGTTAGTAGTGGCGGGACGAAACGGTTGCCTAGGAGCGGCTTTCTCACGGCCGCGTAGCTAAAAGCATCGGCATGGGTTTTGGTCGCCATCCAAGCCTCATATCCATCAACGGCAACAAGTAATCATGTTAGTTGCAGCTCCTGTTGCGTTAGGAGTCATGCGTTTGGCCGGGGTTTTTAGCTTCGGGTGGACAAGTCCCCCCTACTAGTCCACCACGCCACGAAGAGGCAAACCCCATGTGGACGCCCCCAAGTCTCCAATCAACCCGGATTATTATAATAATAATATTAATAATAATGATAATAATAATAATAATGGTACCACTGCTACTAGTAATAATATTAACAACAACTTTATCAACAATTAAATTTAAAAGATCAACAAAAACAGCGAAAAAACAACAACAGAAACATCTACATAAACAGCATCATTAATTCAACAGCATCAACAACAACAACATCAAAAACATTATTAACATCAAAACATCATTAACAACATGAACAAAAGCAAAGAGGAAACAATTTTCGAGAGTAACCATGGGGGGGGGGGGGGAGTTCAGTTTTACGGCATAAAAAATAATCTCTTGATGCGACTTTCTATTAAAATGATATAAGATATGAAACAAATATGTTTACGTTTTTTTTAAAATCTTTTGGCTTATTTTATTTCTGTCAATCGTATTCAAGAACTTGCGTCATCAGTTCACTTGGTGCTACAGAGCTGGCAGTTGATACACGTCTATAAGCCACATGTTTATTGAATCCGCAAAAACCTTTTTATGTAAATATATGTAAATTTCGATAGAGACTATTGGATTCTACACCAGAGGCGTGTCTGAAAGGAAAACCATTCTTTCTTAGCAATGGTGGTTTATTTGAAAAGGCGAATTTTGTAAACATACTTTTTCATATTGTTAACTTGCCAGTTAAAGAGATTATATTGGTACAATTTAATAGTTTTAAATAGCACTAAAGTACCAATCAACAGATTGAAGTAGTATTGTCAACTTCCCCCTCCCCCAAACAGAGTTTTAAAGAAATTAATAAAATCATCCACGGGATTGTAATCCACATACTTACGCAAAAACAATTTTTTTTGCATTTCAAATGCTTTGTTCTTATTTAAATGAGTGATAAGTGCATTAGTGGATGCTATTTGGATATGTAGTTTCGCTCCACTGATTGCATTAAACGGCATTTTCGTATTAAAAGTATATTTAAAGGTTAGGTTTTTATTTTTTTTTATTAATTTATAAATTTCATAAATGTATATTTTTGGAAAGAATAAAAGTAAAAATTTATTAAACGTTAAAAATAAAAAGCAAAAATTTTATTTAATTTTTTAAATTGTAGCAATTTAAAAAGCAATCGTTTATATTTATTAATTTTACTTTTAGGAAGGTGGAAATACATTATCAATTTTATTAGGCGCGGTTATTAAATCAGATAAATTTTTGCATTGAATAAATAGACAATTTGAGTTCTGACCTCATTTGCGTTATTATTTAGAGCAAATTAGTTTTACTTTTATTACGCAATATTTGGAACGTACTTAAAAAATGCACTAAAATCAACAGTTGTTTTGGTTTCGCCGATAAATGTGATTACAGTGTAATTCTTTGATTATAATTTGTTTTACTAATTTTCATAACTTTCAACCACATATAAAATGTTTAAAATAGTTCCTTAGTTGTTACTCCAGATTTATTTGTAATTTATATTATTAATACTTAAAATTTTATTAAAATTAAAGCGAATATACAATATATTTTTCGCATTACCATTGATTCGAGTTCCTTAAAATAATAGAAGAAAACTATGATTGTTTTAAAAAAAGGGAACGTATTTAAATCGTATCGGTTCTTTGTGAGTTACGGTCAGCATAGATCATTCTTATATAATAGATGTATTACTACATCGTTGCTATTCAAAATCACAACACATTTACAAAGCTATATCCGATTCTAAAATACGTCACAAAATTCAAGCTTATTTATAAAAACAACAAAAATACTCTCTACACTAAACATGCAAAAACGTGTTTTCTCTGCTCTTGCTACAAATTGATGTCTGTTGGCATTTGTTCAAGGGCGGTTGAGTTGATAGCTCAAATTGAAATTATTTTGATAAAGGTTGTTAAAGAAAACAAAACGAATTTAAGGACATCGGCCCATGCGAAATATTGTAAAATGTTGTTCTAATTTAGAAACATTTGCGGGAGCGCGCATCTCAATTCACCAAAGTTTGTATCGAAATCGGATGAATGGTATAGGAATGCATACGATAATTATATAGATAATATAAGGGTGGAAAACGAATTAAGGCCCCCGGCCACAAAGTGTTGTACCTACTTCAGAAACCTAATTATTATGTCACACACATAATTTAATGTCGCTATTTGTATTTGATTAAAAATCCATCCATCCACACATTAGCTCTGTTTGAAATTTTATTTGTATAGCTCATATAGGAAAAATAGAACATAGGGCCCCTGGCTCAAAACAGAATATTTTAAACGGTTATAATAATTTGAAAAGCTTTGCGGACGTGGGTAAAACATTTTACTAAAGTTTTATCGCATTCAGATAAATGATATAGGAGCGCATACAGAAATTATTTTGTACAAAGCTCATATAAGAAAAAAAAGAATTTGGGAACAACGGCTGAAAACGGAATATTTTAAAAGTATTGTAATTACTCATTAACATGCACGACCTTATGGACAACCTTTCAACAAAGTTTTGTTGCAATCGCATCAATGGTGTAGGAGCGCATACGGTTTGAAATTATATTTATATGGCTCATATTGGAAAAATAGAACATGGGGCCCCTGGCTCAAAACAGAATATTTTAAACGGTTGTAATAATTTGAAAACCTTTGCGGGCGTGGGAAAAACATCTAACTAAAGTTTTATCGCATTCAGATGAATGGTATAGGAGCGCATACCGAAATTATTTTGTACAAATCTCATATAAGAAAAAAAAAAGAATTTGGGGCCAACAGCTGAAAACGGAATATTTTAAAAGAATTGTAATTACTCATTAACATGCGCAACTTTATGGACAACCTTTCAAAAAGTTTTGTTGCAATCACATGAATGGTGTAGGAGCGCATACGGTTTGAAATTATATTTATATAGCGCATATAAGAAAAAACGAACATGGGGCCCCTGGCTCAAAACGGAATATTTTAAAACGGTTGTATTAATTTAGAAACCTTTGTGGGCATGCTCGCAACATCTCGTCAACGTTTTAGCGTATTTAAATAAATGGTGTAGGAGCGCAGACAAAATCTATTATTTACAAAGCTCATATAAGAAAAAAACAACGATTTTGGGGCCAACGGCCAAAACGAAATATTTTAAAAGTGTTATAATGACCCAGTAAAATGCGCGAGCTTATGGAATACAACTCTCCAATGTTGTAGGAGCGCAGACGGAAATAATTTTTACAAAGCTCGTATAAGAACAAAAACGAATGAAGGGCCAACGGCCGGAAACGAAATAATTGAAACGTTTTTTAATGACGCAGTTAAATGCCCAGGTAGGTGGCCAACAAGTCACCAAAGTTTTGTTGCAATCGCATGAATGGTGTGGGAGCGCATAAGAGACAAACAGACATACATACATACATTCATTTTTATATATATACTAGCGAGTACCCGGCATGCGTTGCAATGCCACTCATCGAAAAAAAGTGTCTGTGTTTTAATAATTTTTTGTAAGTTCTTCTAATAACCACCTTTTTTTAACCGTCTGGTGCGTATTCGAATTAATTAGAAGGTTTTAAGAAGTGTCAGCAGACCACACGCAGCTGTCCGCTTGGGAAGCATGGATTTTCCAAATTTAGTCCCAAAACTTATAGCGATTGATCCCCCCATGCAATAGCTATGTTTGAAATTATATTTATATGGCTCATTTATTACATATAAACAAATTTTGGGCCCCCGGCCCCGAAAAGTAATATTGTGAAATATTTGTACTAAATCAGAAACCTATTTATTAAGTCACATATACAAAATGAAATGTCACAGTTTATATTTAATGTAATTCCACCCACTTATGCAATAGCTCTGCTTGACGTTATATTTACATAGCTCATATAAGAAAAAAAAAAGAATTTAAGGCCCCCGGCCCAAAGCGGAATATTGTAAAATATTTGCACTTCTTTAGAAACCTAATGCGGGCCTGCACACAACAACTCACTGAAAATTTATCGCATTCAGATGAATAGTATAGGAACTCATACGAAAATTATATTTAAATAGCTCATATTAGAAAGAAAAACTAATATAGGGCCCCGGTCCAAAACTGGTAATTCTTTGTAAAATGAATGGGTTTTGATATTCATGGATATATTTTTGTAAATGTACTTACATTGTGTTAACGTCATTGATTTTCTTAATTCGTAAAATGAGAATATAGCATCTATTTTTCACAACAGTAATATCATTGGATTTAGAGATATAAAATTGTACACACCCTATTTCCTAACCCCCATGTATATGTACCTAAGAAGGCAAATTATTTGTCAAATTCATTTTGAGACGTATAGTGTGCTGCCATGTGCAAATTAAACAATTGAATTACACCTTCCCCCTCCCCCAAACAGAGTTTTAAAGAAATTAATAAAATCATCCACGGGATTGTAATGCACTTACTTACGCAAAAACAATTTTTTTGCATTTCAAATGCTTTGTTCTTATTTAAATGAGTGATAAGTGCATTAGTGGATGCTATTTGGATATGTAGTTTCGCTGCACTGATTGCATTAAACGGCATTTTCGTATTAAAAGTATATTTAAAGGTTAGGTTTTTTTTTTTTTTTTTTTTTACTAATTTATAAATTTCATAAATGTATATTTTTGGAAAGAATAAAAGTAAAAATTTTTTAAACGTTCAAAATAAAAAGCAAAAATTGTATTTCATTTTTTAAATTGTAGCAATTTAAAAAGCAAACTATTATATTTATTAATTTTACTTTTAGGAAAGGGGAAATACATTATCAATTTTATTAGGCGCGGTTATTAAATTAGATAAATTTTTGCATTGAATAAATATACAATTTGAGTTCTGACGTCATTTGCGTTATTATTTATAACAAATTAATTTTACTTTTATTACGCAATATTTGGAACGTACTTAAAAAATGCACTAAAATCAACAGATGTTTTGGTTTCCCCGATAAATGTGATTACAGTGTAATTCTTTGATCATAATTTGTTTTATTAATTTTCATGACTTTCAACCACATATAAAATGTTTAAAATAGTTCCTTAGTTGTTACTCCAGATTTATTTGTAATTTATATTATTAATACTTAAAATTTTATTAAAATTAAAGCGAATGTACAATATATTTTTCGCATTACCATTGATTCGAGTTCCTTAAAATAATAGGAGATAACTATGATTGTTTTAAAAAATGGGAACGTATTTAAATCGTATCGGTTCTTTGGAGTTAAGGTCAGCATAGATCATTCTTATATAATAGATGTATTACTACATCATTGCTATTCAAAATCACAACACATTTACAAAGCTATATCCGATTCTAAAATACGTCACAAAATTCAAGCTTATTTATAAAAACAACAAAAATACTCTCTACACTAAACATGCAAAAACATGTTTTCTCTGCTCTTGCTACAAATTGATGTCTGTTGGCATTTGTTCAAAGGCGGTTGAGTTGATAGATCCGATTGAAATTATGTTGATAAAGTTTGTTAAAGAAAACAAAACGAATTTTAGGACATCGGCCAATGCGAAATATTGTAAAATGTTGTTCTAATTTAGAAACATTTGCGGGAGCGCGCATATCAATTCACCAAAGTTTTTATCGCAATCGGATGAATGGTATAGGAATGCATACGATAATTATATAGATAATATAAGGGTGGAAAACGAATTAAGGCCCCCGGCCACAAACGGAATATTGTAGAATTGTTGTATTACTTCCGAAACCTACTTATATATAACAAAATTAAAAAAAAGAGAAACATATTACTAAAGTTGCATCGCATTCAGATAAATGGTATAGGAGTGCATACGGATATTATTTTTTACAAAGCTCATATAAGAAAAATAACGATTTTGGGGCCAACGGCCAAAAACGGATTATTTTAAAAGTGTTGTAACTACTTCAGAAACCTAATTATTATGTGACACACACAATTTAATGTCGCTATTTGTATTTGATTAAAAATCTATCCATCCACACATTAGCTCTGTTTGAAATTTTATTTGTATAGCTCATATAGGAAAAATAGAACATAGGGCCCCTGGCTCAAACAGAATATTTTAAACGGTTGTAATAATTTAAAAAGCTTTGCGGACGTGGGTAAAACATTTTACTAAAGTTTTATTGCATTCAGATAAATGATATAGGGGCGCATACAGAAATTATTTTGTACAAAGCTCATATAAGAAAAAAAAAGAATTTGGGGCCAACGGCTGAAAATGGAATATTTTAAAAGTATTGTAATTACTTATTAACATGCGCGACTTTATGGACAACCTTTCAAAAAAGTTGTGTTGCAATCACATGAATGGTGCAGGAGCGCATATGGTTTTAAATTATATTTATATAGCTCCTATAAGAAAAAACGAACATGGGGCCCCTGGCTCAAAACGGACTATTTTTAAAACGGTTGTAATAATTTAGAAACCTTTGTGGGCATGCTCGCAACATCTCGTCAAAGTTTTAGCGTATTCGAATAAATGGTGTAGGAGCGCAGACGAAATCTATTGTTTACAAAGCTCATATAAGAAAAAAAAAACGATTTTGGGGCCAACGGCCAAAACAAAATATTTTAAAAGTGTTATAATGACCCAGTAAAATGCGCGAGCTTGTAGAATACAACTCTCCAATGTTTTGTCGCAATCGCATGAATGGTGTAGGAGCGCATGCGGTTTTAAACTATATTTATATAGCTCATATAAGAAAAAACGAACACGGGGCCCCTGGCTCAAAACGGAATATTTTAAAACGTTTATAATTATTTCCAAACCTTTGTGGGCGTGCTTGTAACATTTTACCCAAGATTTAGCGCATTCAGACGAATGGCGTAGGAGCGCAGACGGAAATATTTTTTACAAAGCTCGTATAAGAAAAAAAACGAATGAAGGGCCAACGGCCGAAAACGAAATAATTGAAAAGTTTTTTAATGTTGCAGTTAAATGCCCAGGTAGGTGGCCCACAACTCACCAAAGTTTTGTTGCAATCGCATGAATGGTGTGGGAGCGCATACGAGACAAACATACATACATACATACATTCATTTTTATATATATATATATATAGAAGAATAAAAAAATTTCCATGACAAATTGAAGAGACTAGTGCTAAAAATATATAGCCAGATACATATCTGCATATTGATTTATTTTTACTTTGAAAATTAAAACTACCAAGCAAATATGTTTATTTGCGTGTGGATACTCTTTTTGTAAAAGGGACTTGGGTACAATTTGTTCATACGCGGTACATTAAGCTCAACTAGATCAAAGCTGCTTATGACTGCTTGGCTTGTTTTAGTTTGGTCATGACGAAAATGTGACACAAGTATTGTTGGCAACAAGGAGCACAATTATTGGTTCATTAGACGCCTGGTCATTCATTAGACGCCTGGTCATTCATTAGACGCCTGGTCATTCATTAGACGCCTGGTCATTCATTAGACGCCTGGTCATTCATTAGACACCTGGTCATTCATTAGACGCCTGGTCATTCATTAGACGCCTGGTCATTCATTAGACGCCTGGTCATTCATTAGACGCCTGGTCATTCATTAGACACCTGGTCATTCAGTAGACGCCTGGTCATACCTTGAGGTCTGGGAAGCACATGTTTATTTTTTTTAACGCCAGGAACACCGTGACCACTTCGTTCCACATGATTGCGCTCGAACCAGTGAAGCGCTGCACTGAGCTCCCGATTTATCGCGTTCTGATTGCGATCGAATCGATTACATAGACTACACCATCACTCGTGGCAACCATCGATTAACTTACCAGTAAAGCTGTTGTTCGGTTGTTCATGTAGCCTCGTGCCGGCCACCCTCTCTAGGGATACTGCTGTTGTTGGTATGACTTTGTAAATGGTCGCTCCCCCGCCTCCCCCGTAATGCTGCTTTTTGTTGTATAACCAGCCTGGTCGCAACAAACAGACTGCCATCTAGTAAAGTAAGAAACTATCAATGCCATCCAGTCAAGTAAATATTTATCACTGCCGTCCAGTCAAGTAAATATTTATCACTGCCGTCCAGTCAAGTAAATATTTATTACTGCCGTCCAGTCATGTAAGAAATGATCACTGCCGTCCAGTCAAGTAATAACTTATCACTGCCGTCCAGTCATGTAATAACTTATCACTGCCGTCCAGTCAAGTAAATATTTATCACTGCCGTCCAGTCAAGTAATAACTTATCACTGCCGTCCAGTCATGTAATAACTTATCACTGCCGTCCAGTCAAGTAAATATTTATCTGGGTTGCGTAAGCGACCGCGTCCTCGAAGAAATTCGGGGGCGTCCACATGGGGTTTTGCCTCTTCGCGGCGTGGCGGACTAGTAGGGGGGACTTGTCCACCCGAAGCTAAAAAACCCCGGCCAAACGCATGACTCCCAACGCAACGGGAGCTGCCACTAACATGATTACTAGTTGCTGTTAATGGGTATGAGGCTTGGGTGGCCCTCAAAAACCCATGCCGATGATTTTAACTACGCGGCCGTGAGAAAGCCGCCCCTAGGCAACCGTTTCGTCCCGCCACTACCAACGTCCCGACCGAAAGACTCCCTGGGCGGTGGGGGTTGGTAACGCAACACCAAACCACCGGAGTGGAAGCAAAGCCGTCCTGACCCACAGAGAGTTAACTGCAGACGCTTTAAACGCAGCGTCCTCGGTCGACCGGGCCTCCTCTAGGTCAAGGGGGAGGTTCCCGGCGCCCTCCCGCACGGGCTGGAGTCGGGTTAAGTCCTTCAGTGCTCTGGTTTGTGTGGGGGAGCGCCGGGGGGGGGGCATTAAGAGCTCACGCTCGACGGCCCACCGATTCCATCTCTTATGCGACATTTGGAGTAAATATTTATTACTGCCGTCCAGTCATGTAAGAAATGATCACTGCCATCCAGTCATGTAAGAAATTCTCACTGCCGTCCAGTCAAGTAACAAATTCTCACTGCCGTCCAGTCATGTATCAATTAATCACTTTTTTTTCAGTCAAGTAACAAATTATATAATATATATTTATGGATTATTAGAATCATAAATAAATGTATCTATATAACGAGCATTTTTTTATAACTTGAAGTACTCAAGAAAACACCCCCCTCCCCAACCACACACACACACACACGCACGCACACACACACGCACACACACACGCACACACACGCACAACAAAAGAAGACAAAAATGAGCAAAAAGAAAATACTAGAAGTTGAAAAAAGGAAGGAAAAAAAAGAATGAAATAAACTAAACTCTGAAAGAGTCTAAAGAAAAAGGACGACATAAATACAAGAAAAAACTATCAACAATTATCCAGGTTATTCCTACTGTTATTGTGTTCCTATTTAATTTAATTAACGTTGAAATTCTATTCCGATGGCTTATAATGACTCTGCACAAATTTTCCATAGAATAATTAGTTGTGAATTGTTTGTTAGGCTAATTGTTTTCCCACATACCGCTAATCGCCTCACACCTCAAATGTATTAACCCAACTACCAATTTTTAGTTTGGGGTGGGTTTCGGGTGATGGGTGGGGTGAGGGAGCGGGAAATGTTTTGAATCCAAGAGATGCGCGAACGCCTCTGAAACACGGGAGCCAGAATGATCAATTCATTGATCGTGGGGCCTCAAAATATA
The DNA here is from genome assembly GCA_964017045.1 of Omphiscola glabra. Taxonomy (NCBI): domain Eukaryota; kingdom Metazoa; phylum Mollusca; class Gastropoda; family Lymnaeidae; genus Omphiscola; species Omphiscola glabra. The sequence goes on from OZ024797.1 coordinate 19,894,539, forward strand.
GAAGAGAAGAAGTAGCGTGGGCGCAGCTATAACGCCGACAGAGTGAGTCAGCTCTACTTCTAGTCTATGAACAATGTTGAAATTTACGACAAAAAAGAAAATTCCAGCCAATGTAATTCAAGAGACGGCATCACGTTTTAGAAATCGTGACCAGGCGGATCATATATTATAGTTCTGACGGAATTATCAGCTGATATTTCGTCACGAATCGCCATCCGGGATAGACATCTTAACAGAGCTTCAATGATTCTGAAGTTCCAGATGTGCAAATAATTTGTGTTGATATCGACCCTCATTTGTGCTGGTCGGGTTAATATGTTCGACACGTTTCTTTCCACGTTGCTTCAGAAGATGAAAAAAAAAAACCAAACAACATGACCAACACGAGAATAATAATAATATGGGGTTTTAAGTTTGTATGGCTCACCGCAAAACGTGGTTTTGAATTTCACGACAGGAAGATGATTTTTTTTTAGAGAGAATCAGAAAAGTAATAATACTTTAATCTTTTAATGTACTCCCTCGACATTTCTTTGCTCGTGTTTACTTGAAAAACGGCTTTGTATTATGTATAGGCAAGGCCGGCCTTAGTCCTCTGCAACCTATGCGGTCGAAGTGGGCCCCACACTTTCATAGGCCCCCGCCCCGAATTTATTTTCTAAAACAAAACCTTAATTTTCACTTATTATCCTTATCCTCTACCCAGAAGGGGCACCGCGCAATCCGTTTCGCCGAGGCCCTTGCCATTGTTAGGGTCGGCCCTGTGTATAGGGTTCATCAACTTTACAGGATGGACACTTGACTGAGAGACACATAGAATCATCGAGTGTCGTATGAAGTCTGCAGCAAGGGCGCGATAACGTTATTTAGCTATCCTTATATTTGTCGTGTGATAACTTTATTTAGCTATCCTTAGATTTGTCGTGTGATAACTTTATTTAGCTATCCTTAGATTTGTCGTGTGATAACTTTATTTAGCTATCCTTAGATTTGTCGTGTGATAACTTTATTTAGCTATCCTTAGATTTGTCGTGTGATAACTTTATTTAGCTATCCTTAGATTTGTCGTGTGATAACTTTATTTAGCTATCCTTAGATTTGTCGTGTGATAACTTTATTTAGCTATCCTTGGATTTGTCGTGTGATAACTTTATTTAGCTGTCCTTAGATTTGTCGTGTGATAACTTTATTTAGCTATCCTTAGATTTGTCGTGTGATAACTTTATTTAGCTATCCTTAGATTTGTCGTGTGATAACTTTATTTAGTTATCCTTAGATTTGTCGTGTGATAACTTTATTTAGCTATCCTTGGATTTGTCGTGTGATAACTTTATTTAGCTGTCCTTAGATTTGTCGTGTGATAACTTTATTTAGCTATCCTTAGATTTGTCGTGTGATAACTTTATTTAGCTATCCTTAGATTTGTCGTGTGATAACTTTATTTAGCTATCCTTAGATTTGTCGTGTGATAACTTTATTTAGCTATCCTTAGATTTGTCGTGTGATAACTTTATTTAGCTATCCTTAGATTTGTCGTGTGATAACTTTATTTAGCTGTCCTTGGATTTGTCGTGTGATAACTTTATTTAGCTATCCTTAGATTTGTCGTGTGATAACTTTATTTAGCTGTCCTTAGATTAGTCGTGTGATAACTTTATTTAGCTATCCTTAGATTTGTCGTGTGATAACTTTATTTAGCTATCCCTAGAATTGTCCTGTGATAACTTTATTTAGCTATCCTTAGATTTGTCGTGTGATAACTTTATTTAGCTATCCTTAGATTTGTCGTGTGATAATTTTATTTAGCTATCCCTAGAATTGTCGTGTGATAACGTTATTTAGCTATCCTTAGATTTGTCGTGTGATAACTTTATTTAGCTATCCTTAGATTTGTCGTGTGATAACTTTATTTAGCTATCCTTAGATTTGTCGTGTGATAACTTTATTTAGCTGTCCTTAGATTTGTCGTGTGATAACTTTATTTAGCTATCCTTAGATTTGTCGTGTGATAACTTTATTTAGCTATCCCTAGATTTGTCGTGTGATAACGTTATTTAGCTATCCTTAGATTTGTCGTGTGATAACTTTATTTAGCTGTCCTTAGATTTGTCGTGTGATAACTTTATTTAGCTGTCCTTAGATTAGTCGTGTGATAACTTTATTTAGCTGTCCTTAGATTTGTCGTGTGATAACTTTATTTAGCTATCCTTAGATTTGTCGTGTGATAACTTTATTTAGCTATCCTTAGATTTGTCGTGTGATAACTTTATTTAGCTATCCTTAGATTTGTCGTGTGATAACTTTATTTAGCTATCCTTAGATTTGTCGTGTGATAACTTTATTTAGCTATCCTTAGATTTGTCGTGTGATAACTTTATTTAGCTGTCCTTAGATTTGTCGTGTCTTTTCTTTGCCGTAATACATAACATTTTAAACAAATTTATTTACTGGAATATACATCTTGAAATTAATAAAAATAGCTCTTTTAAAAAAAATATTAAAGAATAATTTAAGATTTCTAAATTGAACTTATTTTGAAAATACTCATGGCAATTAGGAGTATTATAACGCCACTTTTTCAACAGACAAAATGAGTTTATGGGTGGTGCTCTCAAGTGGAGAATATTACATACTTTGAAATACATGCATGTTTTTAATTTGATTCATATCTATATTTTTGTCTACTTTTTACGTAGAACTTTTGATTTACATACTTACCGATACATATCGGGTCAAGCTAGTCTCGTTCTGAACCACCTCCGCCATTCATGTAAATTTCATGGCGCTTACTGCGCAGTGAATGTGTAGTAAAAAATCGCATATCTCTAGTTTATTATCAGTGTCGCAGCTAATTATTTTTAATAATATTTTAACCGTTATGTCTAAAAGTAGGTTAAAAGCTAGCTGTCAGCGGCATCGCTTGCTTATAAAAAGTGTAGATCAAATTTTAAAACGGATTGACCCAATGAATTTGTGCATACACTACTATCAGATGCGTCGTCAGAGTGGACTGTCAAGCTGGGTGAATTTTTAAACATTGTGAAATTGATGATGATGTTGTCTGTGAAATGTACTTCAAAGCTAATGCAGGTGTGGATTTCTCTACAGGGACAAGGTCGGAGGCTTGGAAGATGGATGATCGTAAACGACATATCAAGCATAAGATACACACAGATGCTGTACAGAGACTTCATTCTATACAGTCAGGATGTGTACTGCGAATGCTTACAGAAAGTATCGCTGATCGAGGCATGAGAAAAGAAGCAGCACAACGTAAAAGTGCTAAAGCAGACCAGGTTTAAATTTTGATTGACAACGTCCTCTTGGCTATCAGCATGAACACATCTATGAATGCGGTTCAATGCACACACAACAATTAGGCTACGTATGCCCCACTCCCTGATAGCTGGCGTAGTAAGAATCACGCTTTTGAGTTGGTTGAAGCTATCGCTTCTCTACTGAAGGATGCTATGATTAGTGAACTTTGCAATGACAAGTTCCACACATTAACAGTAGATCAGAGTACTGATAACTTTGTTCGAATTGTAATAAATGAGGAGCTATTCGGCGTCATTGCAAGTGTGTTGGATATTTCTTACATCAAGTGGCGATTGTGAACGTGGAATTAAGCCCAATGAATAATATAAAAATAAAATCTAAAATTAGGTTGGAAGTTTTACAAGCAGACATGCTTATGAGGATTAAATCAGAAGGATGTACATCAGATTAACCTTGACGATGTGTATAAAAGATGAATATTGCTGAAAGACAGACGCCAGAGTACCTCCAGAAATAAGTCAATCAAATGACTAGTGGCCATTGGTGTGTGTGTGTTTGGAGTTGTAAAAGTTTGCACCAAAAAAAATTGATGCTTTAAAACTTTGCACACAACTGTATGATTTTGCACACGAACCAGCAAACCTTAGAGGAAACATTGCTTGTTATATAGAAGTAATGTATAAACGAACTTGGAATAAACCGTTTTGGATGCAAGAGAGCAACATTTCTCATTTTTATGATGGATTCCAACTAAATGACATGCAAAATCTTGGTCCATGATGGATTCCAACTAAATGACATGCAAAATCTTGATCCATGATGGATTCCAACTAAATGACATGCAAAATCTTGGTCCATGATGGATTCCAACTAAATGACATGCAAAATCTTGGTCCATGATGGATTCCAACTAAATGACATGCAAAATCTTGGTCTATGATGGATTCCAACTAAATGACATGCAAAATCTTGGTCCATGATGGATTCCAACTCAATGACATGCAAAATCTTGGTCTATGATGGATTCCAACTCAATGACATGCAAAATCTTGGTCCATGATGGATTCCAACTCAATGACATGCAAAATCTTGGTCCATGATGGATTCCAACTAAATGACATGCAAAATCTTGGTCCATGATGGATTCCAACTAAATGACATGCAAAATCTTGGTCCATGATGGATTCCAACTAAATGACATGCAAATTCGTTGTCCATGATGGATCCCAACTCAATGACATGCAAAATCTTTGTCTATGATGGATTCCAACTCAATGTTATACAAAATCTTTGTCTATGATGGATTCCAACTGAATGCCTTGAAAAATCTTGGTCTATGATGGATTCCAACTGAATGCCTTGAAAAATCTTTGTCTATGATGGATTCCAAATTAATGCCTTGAAAAATCTTTGTCTATGATGGATTCCAACTGAATGCCTTGAAAAATCTTGGTCTATGATGGATTCCAACTGAATGCCTTGAAAAATCTTTGTCTATGATGGATTCCAACTGAATGCCTTGAAAAATCTTTGTCTATGATGGATTCCAACTGAATGCCTTGAAAAATCTTGGTCTATGATGGATTCCAACTGAATGCCTTGAAAAATCTTGGTCTATGATGGATTCCAACTGAATGCCTTGAAAAATCTTTGTCTATGATGGATTCCAACTGAATGCCTTGAAAAATCTTTGTCTATGATGGATTCCAACTCAATGACATGCAAAATCTTGGTCCATGATGGATTCCAACTCAATGACATGCAAAATCTTGGTCCATGATGGATTACAACTCAATGACATGCAAAATCTTGGTCTATGATGGATTCCAACTCAATGCTATACAAAATCTTTGTCTATGATGGATTCCAACTGAATGCTATACAAAATCTTTGTCTATGATGGATTCCAACTGAATGCCTTGAAAAATCTTGGTCTATGATGGATTCCAACTCAATGACATGCAAAATCTTGGTCTATGATGGATTCCAACTCAATGCTATACAAAATCTTGGTCTATGATGGATTCCAACTCAATGACATGCAAAATCTTGGTCTATGATGGATTCCAACTCAATGACATGCAAAATCTTGGTCTATGATGGATTCCAACTCAATGCTATACAAAATCTTGGTCCATGATGGATTCCAACTCAATGACATGCAAAATCTTGACAAATAATACTTGTTGAAATTAAACGAATAAGAGCATTACAGTTGCTTTGTGATAGTTACAGAATTGAAATCTTAATCATGTTTTTTTAAAAAAAACTGAACCAAAGAACATTATCCGGTCAACTGGTAATGCAATTCAAATACTTTTAGACCATGCATGTTGGCGCTGTTAAGGTTGAAACAATTCTATGTTCTGCTGGATTGAGTAATTCGTCAAGTTCTTAAAACACGTTGTAATACGTCGTACGATTCTTGATATCACTGAATAAACTCAAGTCCTTTTCATAACAATTATAACTTTAATAACTAATTATATATACAGGCTGCAACTTCAATAGACACATGCAGCTAGCTATGAGTCATAAATGAAACACATCCTACCCCCACAAAGTTCCACTCATGACTGCCGCACTACTAACATTTACGTCACATTAGCATAAATATACGTCACTAAGTCAAGCGAGGGAAGAGCGTTCACTACCTAATTAAAACTCTCTAACACACACCGCGCGTAATTAACATAACATTCAGTCGTAACAATTATTAATGAACTCCCATACTCGACAAACTTGAGTGGTATGGCCACGTGACCAGAAAACAAGGGCTCGCCAAAGAAATCATGCAGGATACAACTAGACGAGGGTGAAGGTTTTTGGTTTTTTCCGCACTTTTTGTATTGCATACTTAAACTTGATAGCGGGAAATTTTGCACCCGTCACGAATATCTCTTATTTATATTTCAAAGTGGCTATAGGTACACGGGTACCAGAAATGAGAGGTTGGATTAAAAAACGATTTAAAATATTATTGATGGGTTTATAAGACCAAATGAGGTATCAAATAAAAGATAATTGAATGTACTATACGTTTGAAATGTTAATTCTTCAGTTTTACTAAAATAAACTACCACAAATGATATCCGAAAAGCATTGAGCTTAATGGTACCCGGGTTTGAAGGCGGCGCTGCGTGTCCGGGTCCATTTTGACTAATGCTATTCGGATGTCATTTGTAGTAGTTTATTTTAGTTAAAATGAAGAATTAAGTTTTCAATTATCTTTCATTTCATACCTCATTTGGTCTTACAAACTCCAACATTAATATTTTTAATCGTTTTTTAATTACAGCCTCTCAATTCTGGTACCCGTGCAATATTGTGTGAAAAGTATTCCTTTTAAAAGTGGTTAGGACATCAGAATATTTAATATAGTTCATTGGCGTAAAATAAAAAGTGTATAGTGACGTAACATTGGCTGAAGAGGTGTAGCGATAGTTGGGATTTTCAACTGTGCGTTACTTGAGTTCATGTTTTGTCAAGTAACGTTAGTAGATGGGAAGTTACTTGACGCTCACAAAGCATGAGCTCCAGAAACTATAAAGATGTTATATCATAAATGACACAAAATATGATCTTTAATTTCTATATAAAATACACGCCTGCAAAGACAAAGCGATATTTAGTATCTACCACAAAATACACTCACGGAAAGACAAAGAGATATTTAATATCTACCACAAAATACACGCATGCAAAGACAAAGCCATGAATTCTAGACTAAACGACATCGTTTTAAAAAAATATTTCTGTAAAACGACATATTTTCCTGGAATCAAATCTGTAGATCCAACCAATGATATTGAAACAATATGTGGCATGGTTAGACCTGATGAGCGTTAGCCAGCAGCCAAACCCTTATGTTAATTATTATACGTGAAGTAAATATTCTCTTTACGTATTAGAAAAATAATATTGTTTAGTAAACTTTTTACAAATCTTGCAGTCGGCTTAAACATGTTATCTCTTAAAAAGAAAATGTTTCCAGAATGTATCAATAGAGAGAGAGAGAGAGAGAGAGAGAGAGAGAGAGAGAGAGAGAGAAACAAAAATGTGTACAACAAAGCAGCAAGTATTCTCTTTAAGCCACATCGAATTGTTTGACGTGTGTGACGCACGTGGAACAAAAAAAAAAAACACTTCCATCTCTGGTTTATAAGTCTCCACCGCCTGACTCAAAAAGGAAAGTTTTAGAGACATTGATGGAAGCAATTTAAAACAAATATAACAAACGTTTGAGCGTTAGATCTGGTCTGACCGGGAGCACAAGTCGTAGCCTAGTGTTGGATTGAAAGGGCAAAGTAGTCGAGGGCAAGTGTTTTTTTATTTTTTAAAGCGTAATGTTGCAGACTGTACGTTGTAAGAATGTGACCTCATTACGAATTTCATTCAAACATCTTCAATAGATGTCACATTAACTGTGCCCCCAAACAATGGAATTCTCTTCCACTACACATCCGCAATATATCAACTATCACAGCCTTCAAAACTGCACTCAAAACACATCTCTTTAAACTCTACTACCCCGACTGATTCCTCACATCTGACCGATAAACGCTGCTGCTGGTCGTCGTCCATGGCTTGTCATGTAAAAGTTCTGGTGTGGATGAGGTGAATATGCATTAGATTTTGTTTTGTCTCTATACATCTGTTCCTTATTCCATATATGTATTTTATGTTATTGTCACGATTATGTCTCTTTTAAAATATTTTTATGTACAGCGCGGTGAGCCTAGCCCTAGGCTGGGGTACCGCGCTATATAAGACAGCAAATAATAATAATAATAATTGCCCGAGGAGCCGCATTAAGCCCGTGCGCCTGAATTTAGCGAACCCTAAATAACCGTTAACGTGCGACCAGTTTCTGGAACACTTGCTTGCTTCGAGATACTGGTTCTATACATTCTTCAAAAATGTCACTGGGTATACATACTTCTTTAGTGATGTTCTCCGGTGTTTGAAATACAGTTTAACCTGTGTAGATATTTCTGTATATTGTGGTGTGTGGTCCTTTCAGTGTGGTCAGTTTATTCTACAGCGCGGTCGGTAAATTGATTTTTGTAGAGAAATTAGTGCATGGTGTGTTTATTAAAGGAACGGTTCTCATATAGGTGAAGAAGTAGGATCAGGGGAAAAAAAAATTTAATTATGTATTTTTTTTTTTTAAAGATCTTTGACTGAATGGAACTGAAACGAAAACTGACTAGAGATCCATCATACGCTCAAAGGAACATGTTTAGTGAGTTTGATAGTTAGACCTAAGTGTTTAGCAAACGGAATCAAATAAATTATTTAAAAACCAAACAACAAGCATCTAACTGTAACCCAGATTGTACATGTGGCCAAGAGAAATCATTTGTTTTAAAATAGTTGTCGGTACCTGACATTACCTGTGTTAAGGCAGTATTCAAGGAACCAGTATCGTTGTCCTAACTGTGACCTTCGCTTTTGAAATATGTCGCCAAATGACTGACATTAAACAAAGCGTTCACATTTTTTTTTTTTTTAAAAGCGTCTCTTTGATGATAACCGAATTAACAAGAGTGTCCCTATGAAAAAAATACAGAGGATAAAATAATTGTTTATTAAGAAAATTGGGACACAGAAGAAGGTCGTAGTTTTTGTGAGCAGCGCGTGAGGAGGGAGTCTGAAAGTGGTGTGCAATTTATTGTGTGCCGTTGATGGTGTGCCGTTGATGGTGGGCCGTTGATGGTGGGCCGTCGATGGTGTGCCGTCGATGGTGGGCCGTTGATGGTGTGCCGTTGATGGTGTGCCGTTGATGGTGGGCCGTCGATGGTGTGCCGTTGATGGTGGGCCGTTGATGGTGTGCCGTCGATGGTGTGCCGTCGATGGTGTGCCGTCGATGGTGTGCCGTTGATGGTGTGCCGTCGATGGTGTGCCGTTGATAGTGTGACGCTAATAGTGTACCGTTTATTGCGTAACGAAAAAAAAAATGGAAAAAAAAACATATTAGTGCTTAAAGCAATAGATTAATAAGTATTTAAAAAGAATTTTAAAAAATTAAAATTTAAAAATGTAATTGATTTAATAAATTGCTTTATATTAAATTGTTTATGCATATTGGCACTTCTTTAATAATGTACGTTTATTATTTATTAGAATAGATATGTGTTATTTTATAAAGTTGTCTAACCATTAGAATAATGAACCTTACAACACGGGGGTTGGGGGGGGGGGACTAATCTATATTTTTTGTTTGCCTGGACATGACGCTTGCTGATATTTGTTGCTGGCTTAATTATGATTTAATCTTGGACATAGATATGGGTCATGTTAGAAGTCTAATTTGAAATTGCCTGCCAGCTGATTTATTTAAGAAAATTAGCTTCAACATCGTACCTCTTGGAATAATATCTCATCATCATTGTAATTACTTTTAAAGATTAAAATATCGTATCAGGATTGAAATACAGTAGAACCCGGTTATGTCGATGGCCTCGGGGTTTGCCAAAAAGCGTCGAGATAATCGAGGATCGACATAAACGAAAACCAATATGCGGCAAAATATTAACATGTGCTTGAAATGTCTTTATGTACATGATGTGCGTTAATAAATGAGAATGTACATGCACGTGTTTTTGGAGTGGTTTTTTTTTACACAACAGCGTTGCCGTTATTTGTTTGATGAAGCGATCGGCATGCTATTAAAATGTACATACAGAATGGAAAAAAAAATAAAAATATCACCACAATGTTTCGCCGTTATCGTGTGCCCGTATACCATTGCTTTGTGTTTTCATAAAGAGATCGCTGTAGTGGTCATATTTAACATGACGGCTGCACCTATTGGTACCCGGGTACCAGAATTGAGAGGTTGTGATTAAAAAACGATGTACCCGGGTTTATGGCGGCGCTGCGTGTCTGGGTCCATTCTGACTAATGCTATTCGGATGTCATTTGTAGTAGTTTAATGTAGTTAAAATGAAGAATAAAGTTTACAAACGTATAGTCCATTCAATTATCTTTCATTTGATACCTTATTTGATCTTACAAACCCAACAATAATATTTTAAATCGTTTTTTAATCCCAACCTCTCAATTCTGGTACCCGGGTACCAATAGCCACTTCGTAACATGACATAGTCACAACACACTGAAGTCCGCCAACACGTCTTTCCGTGCTGTGACGTCATTATTTCGCTCGGCGGAACCAACCTTCTCCCACCCGCAGATAGCTAGTTCACTGTGACACGCAAAGCAACAATATGACCATCACGATCAATACGTTACGTTGCGGTGATATTTTTATAACCTTTGACACACCTACCAATCCCCCTACCCATGTGTCTCGCATGCCACAAATTTCCTTGACAACCAACAATGCACTGCTAAGATGTGGTTGTCGATACAAACGCGAAAATACGGTAGTAAGATGGTGAAGTGGCATCGATAACTAACATTTTCAAAAGCTGGCGATTGGTCACGGGGATCGAGATAACCAACGTTAAGTGGCGAATTTGGCCCTCTTTTGTGCTCGAGATATTAGGGTTCGGCGACATAAAAGAATCGACATAACCGATGAGAAAATGCTAAGGCAAAGAGAAAATTTGGCGGTTCCACTTCCAAAACGTCAACTTAATAGGGTTGGCGAATTAACCGAGGTCAAGATTAGCGGGTTCGACTGTATCCGGATTGTTATATCTTATCATGACTGTAAGATCTTATCAAGATGGTAATATCTTATCAGGAGTGTAATATCTTATCATGATTGTAATATCTTATCCGGATGGATTGCTCGCTTTTGAAGTTCCTACGTTGCTTATTATAAAGTTTCTTAAATTGATTTAAAAAAAGACGTTTCTCTCTTGGTATCCAAATAAACACATTTGAACAGAGAAACAGCTCTACGTCCTTAATTGGAAAATGTAAACAAAATAAATAATCATGTTATCATGTCATGCAGATGACCAAAGCAATAAAAAAATAGTCCATGTCTTAATGAGCCAAACGACCTTATACAAGGATTACATGCTACACTCTTTGTACAGCCAGATGTACAAGGATTACGTGCTACACTCTGTGTACAGCCAGTTGTACAAGGATTACGCGCTACACTCTGTGTACAGCCAGTTGTACAAGGATTACATGCTACACTCTGTGTACAGCCAGTTGTACAAGGATTACGTGCTTCACTCTGTGTACAGCCAGTTGTACAAGGATTACGTGCTACACTCTGTGTACTGCCAGTTCCCTCATTGAAAAAATAAATCTTGAAACGCCTAAAACGAGGTTCACTCGGTTAAACGGAAGCAGTGTTTTAGATCGTCTGGTAGCCGCTTCCCCCCCCCCCCCCCCCCCCCCGGGAAGTCTGCCAGTGATATTGCGAGTCCATCTCAAGGTCAATAAAACCACATGCGCACATTTCTTGGGACATTCCTCTCTTCGTGTAAATGCTTGCTTTAGAATTCGGATAATGAAATAAAAACTGTAACACATTTTTATTGAACGAGTTCCTAGAGGTCTTGGCTCTTGGGGTGCTTACAACATTTTTATAACATTTTCACCACGTTTTTTCACAAAAATTCGTGAGAACTGATTTTTTTTTTTAGTTGTGTGTTTAAAAAACATATTTACAAATTCCATCCTTTCCAATGTATGCTATAGAAAACAAACATTTTCTGTAGAGACGATGAAACAATTCTTGCTTAACTCAAAAAGTATACGTATTGTTTTAAAATAAAATGTTACCAGATTAAAAAATAAAGACTCATTTGAAATAATTTAGTTAATTTATTGTATTGAGAGTCTCACAAGCCCATCAATTATCTTTGGCGTTATGACGTAATTGGTAGCCAACTTCTTTGCCCTGACAGGGAAGACTGTGAATTATGTCATGCGCTTAATTTAAGACTATGAGCCCCTTAGCATAAATTAGTAATAAATTCCACAGGTCACAATGAGCAACTTAGCATAAATTTGTAATACATTTCACAGGTCACAATGAGCAACTTAGCATAAATTAGTAATAAATTCCACAGGTCACAATGAGCAACTTAGCATAAATTTGTAATAAATTCCACATGTCACAATGAGCCACTTAGCATAAATTAGTAATAAATTCAACAGGTCACAATGAAATCAAAAAGATTAAAACAGCAACAACAACAAGATCAAACAAAATTATTTAAATCTTATTTCATTTCCGTGTTCAAGTCTTTTTTCCATACTAGAATTTGATCCTTTTAACTTGTTTAGTTGCTGTTTTGAAAGGCAAAATCAATGAAGTACTGATATATGCGATTTAATCCTCATTAAAGCTGACTGTACATATGAACTAAAACATAAATGTGTATAAAATATTACACTAGCTTGTATCTGAATTATTTTATCTTAAAGCTCGCTGTACCGACATTCGATTGTGGCTCTAGCTGGGTGTTCTGAAGAAAATCAAACAAATATATTCATCTGTCAACATATTTTTAAAATCACACACATTTACGACGTCACCAGCTCGGACACCATTAACTATGACATCATCAACTCTGACACCATCAACTTTGACACCATTAACTCTGACACCACCAACTCTGACACCATCAACTCTGACATCACAAACTCTGACGACATCACAAAATCTGACACTATCAACTCTGACATCACAAATCTGACACCTCCAACACTGACACCACCAGCTCTTACACCACCAAATCTGACAACCCCCAACTGTGACACCACCAACTCTGACACCATCAACTCTGACACCACCAGCTCTTACACCACCAAATCTGACAACCCCCAACTCTGACACCACCAACTCTGACGCCACCAACTCTGACACCACCAACTCAGACACCATCAACTCTGACGCCATCAACTCTGACACCACCAACTCTGACACCATCAACTCTGACACCATTAACTCTGACACCATCAACTCTGACACAACCAACTCTGACACCACCAACTCTGACACCATCAACTCTGACACCATTAACTCTGACACCATCAACTCTGACACCATTAACTCTGACACCACCAACTCTGGCACCACCAACTCTGACACCACCAACTCTGAGACCACCAAATCTGACACCATTTGCCCATGCTCTAAATGATATTACTTGTTTTCTCCATAGTTTTCATTTTATTTCAATGACTTGGAAGAGTATGAGCGAACTTCCGCTTTCACTTGAACCAAGATGGCAGCGCCCATACTGTTTCTAGATGCGCTCATTATAAACTCATTAACAGATTTTCCTGTTTTTTTGGATATCATTCACGATCAAACCCATTGCGGGGGAAAACTCCCCTCATATATGGAAACTGCTTTCGTCGATTCTTATGTATCTGTTAAGCTATCTCACGCAGATAAGGCATTGGACATGACTTTTGATCAGGAACTGCAATTTCTAGCCATTATTTCCATCCGCTTCACGGTGTTAAGTTTAATCAAATATCCATTTCTTGACAACATTGCATATTTCACTCATTGGTTCGACTTTGAACTTAACCCAGTTCTCCCAAGGTCAAAAGAGGATTTCAGGCTTTTGGTTGTTTTTTTTTAGCTGAGAGAAAACCTATCGTGACTAAATAAATCTGTAGGGATTCTCTCATTTGGGAGCTACAGGCCCCGGACCAATAAATAACGTTAGACAGAAATGTACAGACAAACGCCTATTACGAATTGAGGTTAAGGTCAACTCATTCTTCAATGCCAGGGTCGGAGAAACTTTAGAAAAAAAAAGAATGGAAACTCAAGTCAACTGAGTGCGTCCGAACTTTGGCGAAGTGATTCCGTGGTTGAGATTTAATTCGGTGAACGCCTTGACTCAAAATGTGGGGGGGGGGGGGGGATTTTCAAAATAAAGTTACGGTAGTTCTATTCTGGAATAGCAAATTGCATGCCCTAGCTTTCTAGCTTTGTAACCCTATGTAACTTCTATGCATAATGCTAAATAATTTTAGCGATTCACTAGAGTTAAGTCAGTGGTCGGCAAATCGTGGCTCGCTAGCCTCATACGGCTCTTTAGCGACCTGAGTGCGGCTCTTTAGCGACCTGAGAGCGGCTCTTTAGCGACCTGAGTGTGACTCTTTAGCGACCTGAGTGCGGTTCGGCAAATCGGCCACGGATCAGTTTTGATCAGTTTTTTTTTTTTTTAAATCGTCCCGCTGCTGACTTTTGGCTCTTTTGACTAGTGAGTTTGCCGACCACTGAGCTAAGTAAACAAAATCTGAGCCCTAACGTTAAAAAACAATTCCTTTAGCTTATAGGTAAACTAAATCGAAGAACTAACTTTACATAGATTTCCGTTATTTTAAAACAGTGTTTCTCAGCCTTTTTAATGACGCGACCCTTTAATACAATTCTACATGTTGTGGCGACCCCAGCCACAACACGTTGCTACTTCATAACAGTAGAACGTATGTGTTTTCAGATGGTCTATGGCCACCCCTGGGAAAGGGTAGTGCGACCCCCATGGGGTCGCGACCCAAAGGTTGAGAACCGCTGGTTTTAAAGTACATTGCTGTGCACATATCAGCATGGATGAAATATTTTAATTAGATGTTCATTTTCTCTTTACAATATGCACTAGATTAACGGTATATACATTGCTACACCAAACCAGCTGTCAGATATCTATGTAAACCTGGATAGCGTAAAGTATTAATTACTCGGTCAAACCCCCCCCCCCCCCCGCCCCCCTCAGTCTTCTCACACGTCCTGTGTTCATATCTCCTAACATAAATACAAACAGACGTGCACACTGGATATTCGCCCCGGGCCACTGAATCCACGCAGTAAACATTGTTTTCCTCTCCGGTTTCCATTTCGTGGGCTCCTATTTCTCCGCCCCTGACCGAGTTCCGTCGCAGTGATGCATGTGCGGACATCATCCCGCGGCCCTATCCGATGTCCGTCTGGCGAGTCTGGGAAACGACATGCTTAATAATGGTCGTGTCCACACGGCCACAGCCCAAACAATAAACAACAAAAATGAACTATCGCGTGGCGAGGGCCCCAAAGATTTAAGGAAAGCGCCAAACCGAATTTTTCGTTCTTCATTTGTCCCGTTCCTTCCATTTATTTAAGCTGTGCGTAGAAGATTTTACTTCGATCAAGCGTTTTTTTCATAATTGAAAAAAACAACAACAAAAGTTTGAATATTATTATAGAGTAAAGAAGCGTATCCGGAAATTTGATCGAAAGAAATTTCGTCGACGGAAAATTGATCGACGGAAATTTGATGGAACGGAAATTCGGTCGAATCTTTTTTTTAGTTTATACGTTAAAATTGTGCGCCAAATTTCTTTTTCAACGCATTATTTTGTTTTACTATATAGTATAGTGCGTTCAAAAAGAAATTTGACGAAAATTTTAACGTCTGAACTGAAAAAAAGATTCGACCAAATTTCCGTTCGATCAAATTTCCGTCGATCAATTTTCCGTCGACGAAATTTCTTTCGATCAAATTTCCGGTAACCGTAAAGAAGATTGAGCAATCGAGACCTGGATGACCGAGTTTTTCTGGTGTTACAGAGTGTATTACATAACGTAACCATTTGAATGCCCACCAGAAGCAGAGAGCGTTATTGCTTGATAAAAACAACAAACTATAAATGAATAAATAATAAAATAGTTGGTAGTGACTGATCCACTATTGGTAGATGTGAAGGCGCGCTGTTTCTCTAGACGCCTTTAATGTTTTAAAAATTTAAAATAATAATTTTGTGGAAAATTAGCCTGTACTCTACGATCTCATTGGGAATAAGGGGGGAAAACGTCATTTGCTATGTGTGTGTGTGGAATGGCGAAATTAAAACACCATTTAGACTGTTGTCATTTGTCTATTCTTACACATACGCCCTTCAGACTGATGTTTATTTGTCTATTCTTACACATACGCCCTTCAGGCTATTGTTTATTTGTATATTCTTACACATACGCCCTTCAGGCTGTTGTTTATTTGTCTATTCTTACACATACGCCATTAAGGCTGTTGTTTATTTGTCTATTCTTACACATACGCCCTTCAGACTGATATTTATTTGTCTATTCTTACACATACGCCCTTCAGACTGTTGTTTATGTGTCTATTCCTACACATACGCCCTTCAGGCTGTTGTTCATTTGTCTATTCTTACACATACGCCATTCAGACTGATGTTTATTTGTCTATTCTTACACATACGCCCTTCAGACTGTTGTTTATTTGTCTATTCTTACACATACGCCCTTCAGACTGATGTTTATTTGTCTATTCTTAAACATACGCCCTTCAGGCTGTTGTTTATTTGTCTATTCTTACACATACGCCATTCAGGCTGTTGTTTATTTGTCTATTCTTACACATACGCCTTTCAGACTGTTGTTTATTTGTCTATTCTTACACATACGCCCTTCAGACTGATGTTTATTTGTCTATTCTTAAACATACGCCCTTTAGGCTGTTGTTTATTTGTCTATTCTTACACATACGCCTTTCAGGCTGTTGTTTATTTGTCTATTCTTACACATATGCCCTTCAGGCTGTTGTTTATTTGTCTATTCTTACACATACGCCCTTCAGGCTGTTGTTTATTTGTCTATTCCAACACACATATTTTAGGATAAGAGCATAATAATGATTTTGAAAAATTTGATTAATTACTGATTTTGTATATTGACAAAATTTAGCATGCGTCAATGTGTAAGGGTAATAGGGGGGGGGGGAGACTGCAATCAGGCTAGCAAAATAGGAAATTAGTAAAACACAGTAAGGTTAAACCTGAGAAAAAGCAACAAAACAAAGAACGTGTCGGCAGGAAGCCTTCATCAGCGAACAAACAAAAAAAACGAATAAAATTTAAAAATATAAAAAAAATGTATAAATATATTATAGCACTAAGCAGAGAAGTAGAGTACAAGAGGGCAGCAAAAAAGATTTGTGGCAGAAAGTAAATGGGAGAAAGGTTAAATAGGGAAGAGGGAAAGAAAAGAGGAGAAGTAAGTCCCCTGCGATAGGTCGTGAAGTGGAGGGGTGGAGCTAGGTTCAAACAGTGAATAGAGACATGACATTCATACCTAGTGGGGACAATGTGCCATAGGTCAAGATAAGCTTGTGCTCAAATTCAACGGCGGCAACCACATGGTTTGGTCCCGAAGTGAGAGGGGGCAGCGTTGATACGACTGTGCACATGGAGGTCTCTCAGATTTTTGTCCCGACTGAAAACAATGAGAGGCGGGGAGGAGAAGATGTCCCGTGTTTCTGTGTCCGCGAGTAGTATAGAACGGTTTTTAAGGAAAACACGTTCAGCTATTAGATTGTGTGGGTGATAAATGATAATAAAAAGTTTGGTCCTGTCAACATTGTCGCTCAGACGAGGCCTGAATGCATCAGCACGGGTAATCTTCTTAACCCTTTGAAGGGCTGATGAAAGTACTGTCTCCGGGTAAGACCTACATCGGAAATAGTCTATCATCTCAAGTGCTTCGACCCAAAAGTCCTCTTCCGAGCGGCAAAGTCGAAGGAGACGAAGTAATTGAGAATTCTTGTTGTCCCCAGGGGCTCTTCATTTATGCTTGACTGGGTATTATTTTATATTTTTAAAGATTGTAACTCATTTAGATCTTATATATCATTTAGATCGTTTATATCATTGAGATCGTTTATATCATTTAGATCGTTGGGTCTGTAAGGTTGGGTATGTAAGATGGGCCAGTAAGATTAGGTTGGGTCTGTAAGGTAGGCTTTGATCTGTAAGGTTGGGTCTGTAAGGTCTGTAAGGTTGGGTCTGTAAGATGAGGTTGGTCTGTAAGGTTGGATCTGTAATGTTAGGTCTGTAAGGTTGGGTCTGTAAGATGAGTTTGGGTCTGTGGACATATGGAATCAACTGCTCTGGCTGAAAATCACATTATTTAACTGGCTGATAAGTAATAGGAGTGTGCATAATAAATATGGATATGTCCCTGGGAATGGCTTTGTCCAAGTCTGACTTAACTAACCGCATCTTGGGCTTGAACACATTTATTTTAAATACATTTTATTTATAAATTGCTCGCGGTCGGAAAACGAATAAATATGTGTGTTAATGACAAGACTATGGATAGGGTGTATTAGACGTGCAAAGCTGGGGATAGTTGCGTGAGGGCATCCATTTCATTCATACCATAAACAATAGCCACTCCAACATCCCACACATAACACTCCAACATCCCACACATAACACTCCAACATCCCACACATAACACTCCAACATCCCACACATAACACTCCAACATCCCACACATAACACTCCAACATCCCACACATAACATACACGATTTTTATTTGGTCAATTACGTGTGTGACTTGAGGTGAACGAGTTCTAGATTCAGGTCACTTCCATTTCTATTGTCATCCCCAGACAAGGAGAGAAACTTCAGTTGTGTGTGCGATTGTGTGTCTGTGCGTGTGTGGGAAATGTGTGTTAATGACAGGGGCTAGAGAAGGCTTGATCCATGTTTGCATTGCATGACATTGGGATCCGTTAAGCCACAGCGAACTAACTCACTTTTCAAAAAATCAATGGCGTTACTTCAGTATGGCTCTCACCAGGGCGAGATGATGAAAGTCAACAGACTTTAATTTCCAAAGCTTCATCACGAAACCTTAAACCAAACAAAAATTTTATACATTTTTATTTCATTAAAATTATAGGTTTTAAGCCTATTTTTTAACCATGACAATTTGAAATGAAGAAATATGTCATAGGATGAGGAAATATTTCAATGTAAATAAATTATATAAAGAAAGTGGCACGAGTTTCACATCGTTTTTTTAATATAAGTATAATTCAGATTATAACTATATAGAATGATATACTTATATGGTTTAAGTTTGTCCAAATCGTGTACAAAGGGTTTATGGTTTCTCTTTGTCAAATTTGCACGACACTCACCCGTAACTCTATGTTATATATCTCAACAGATTCATATAAAAACTTACTTTTTAATTTTGTCTGCCAAGGTCTGCCTCGTGCTACAAAGTTCTATAATGTATATGTCTGTGCTCGTTTCAATGTCATTTGTCCCAGAGCGCCTACTACTCAACTCACGCTGTGTCCGTTCGTTGGTTGACCGTACGCTGTTGACCATAACAAACAAGAAAAAATGGCATCACAGACTTGTTTGGCAATAGAGACTTAAGACCCTAGATCCAATTGCTCAAACAAATTTGCTCTTACAGCTACGTCATCGGCATACTTCCAGGTCAGGCGGTTTTTAAAGGCAGAGTGCTCCTCTTTTGATAGTATCGTAAATTACGGGTATGTCGGTCAGACAAGCCCTAGTAAAGGTTTTACAAAATAATTACACAATTAACCGAAATTTTTATTTTCTTTTTAAGTAAAAAAACGCATTTTTTATCAGGTATATTTAGACAAACAATTTATCACACAAAAGGCGTATATTTAGACAAACAATTTATCACACAAAAGGCGTATATTTAGACAAACAATTTATCACACAAAAGGCGTATATTTAGACAAACAGTTTATCATACACAGGACGTATATTTCGGCTTTGAAACGCTTAGAATGAGTCCTACACAGCGGCGTGTTTGGGGGGGGGGGGGTTTGGGTTACGGGCTGCACCGGGTGGGACACGAAATCAAAAATTGCAAATTTGACAGAGCTCGCTCATTACATATCTAATTTAAGTACTAGAGCAGGGTGCCACCAGAACCGTGTGCCACATAAACAGGATGCCACCAGAACAGTGTGCCACCAGAATCGTGTGCCACCAGGACCGTGTGCCACCAGGACCGCGTGCCACCAGGACCGTGTGCCACCAGAACCGTGTGCCACCAGAACCGTGTGCCACCAGGACCGCGTGCCACCAGGACCGTGTGCCACCAGGACCGCGTGCCACCAGGACCGTGTGCCACCAGGACCGCGTGCCACCAGGACCGTGTGCCACCAGGACCGTGTGCCACCAGAACGTGTATTGCGTTATCCTATAAGATCAAACAGCATTAACCTTGGGGTTGGTATCCTAAAGGTTGGTATCCTAAAGGTTGGTATCCTAAAGGTTGGTATCCTAAAGGTTGGTATCCTAAAGGTTGGTATCCTAAAGGTTGGTATCCTAAAGGAGGACATGTTGTTTTTTTGTTTTTTTTGCCGTTTAAAAAATTTCGTTCTTTAACCTTATTTTTTTTTCTTTTTAAAGTTTTAAATAATAATTGTAATGCAGTTAATTCTTTATATGATAATACACGTTTATTTATCACATTTAGTTTTGAAATGTCGTAGGGTGTAGGAGGGGTAGGTTGGGGTTTTGTGAAAGAAAAAAACTTGATGAAAATTTCTTCATTCCGAAGAACAAAAGCCATTATCGCTGACAGCAGCTGTTGACCATTTAGAAAGAAAACAATGTTAACCTTATAGAGAGAGCGGGTGGACTGGTGCTCATGGGAGGTGAGGAGAGAATACAAGAGAAATCTCTGTTTACAGAGCTGATGGGAGTTGATCAGGGAATACAAGAGAAATCTCTGTTTACAGAGCTCTTGGGAGGTGAGGCGGAAATACAAGAGAAATGTCTGTTTACAGAGATCATAAGAGGTGAGGAAGGAATATGAGAAAAATCTCTGTTTATAGAGCTCCTGGTAGGTGAGGAGGGAATATGAGAAAAATCTCTGTTTATAGAGCTCATGGGAGGTGAAGAGGCAATATGAGAAAAATCTCTGTTTATAGAGCTCATTGGAGGTGAGGAGAGAATAATAGAGAAATCTCTGTTTATGACACATTCTATAGACATAGATCATTCGGGAGAGCTGGACATAATGGTTTCATTTGAATTCAATGGCTGTCATAGTCTTAGAAGTTTTCACTTATCTGTATCGTGTACACTAAAACATGTTTTCTTTATAAAAAGGAAAATTAAACAGTAAATGTAAATATCTAATATGACGTTAAAAAAAGTATTAATAGATTAATTTAAAAACGGAAAAGAAAAAGAAGTGAAGTAAAATCAAAGTAGATCACGATCTTTACTGGGATGCGTAATATTTTCAAGACATCAAAAGATCAGTAAAATAAGTTATTAATATATTATGGAAAGCAGTAAAAACTGTTTTGTAAAAAATAAGTCACCGTCGCAAGGACTTTGATCCGCTCCATCAAGTCACCGTCGCAAGGACTTTGATCCGCTCCATCAAGTCACCGTCGCAAGGACTTTGATCCGCTCCATCAAGTCACCGTCGCATGGACTTTGGTCCGCTCCATCAAGTCACCGTCGCAAGACTTTGATCCGCTCCATCAAGAGATCATCCCTTTTAGGAACAATATTTTAAACATAAACAATCTGTTCTTCATTACCTTACATTAAAAACGCTTAAGTGTCAGTTTTTTTTTTGTATAATAAGCTTTTACAGAACCGACTCAAGTTCTAATTCATTAAAAAAATAATTAAAGATATTAAATGCTAGTGCAACAATTCTATTTATTGATAGTTGGAATGGTGTCTCGTTGACGTTGATAACTTTTTTGAGTATTATCAAGTTCCAACACCTTGTTAAACAATATGAAAAAAATGAAAGAGAAGAATACTTTCATCAAATGAGAAAACCTTGTAACCATTATATTTTGTTTGTTTCGGACTGTTCAGTTGGTTCCCGCTCCCTCTTATAGTAGCTTCAATAGTTTTATCTCTGGTTCTTCGTATTGACATCTTGTAAATTCCCTTTAACATTAAGCGGGGGTAAATTTCGACACATGGTAAGGTGAAAAGCAACTGACCTTACTACGGTAATAATTTTGTAATGTTGACAATAATGTTGTAATGTGATCGGGTCCAATTTTTTTTTATTGCTTACAATTTGCAAATAATTTTATTAAAAAAAAAAATATGTTGACAGAATAACGAGTTGATTTTATTGTACCGGAAAGAGAAATAGACATCGGTACTAGGGTTTCTCTCCCTGGATCCCGCACAATGTTTAGAAGACAAATATGCTTCCCGGGAGTACCCACTTAAAGAATTCAATTTTCTCCTTTTAAAAAAAAACAAAACATGCGGCAAGTGACAGAATGTCACAAATTTGCACGGGATGTATGTCATATATAATTAAACTGCACTGAAATATTAAGGCTCAGTAACTCTAGAACACAGGTTCTCAAGCGTTTTCAAGTCACAACCACATTCATATAAAAGCAAAGTGACCTTTACCACGATATATTGGGAGGGGGGGGGGGAATGTTTTAAATTATAGGGTAAATTTTGGAAAGAAAAGCATATTAAAACTTAATTTTTTAATTATGGTGTAATTGGCAACATATTTATCGACAAGATTTTAATGGTAACTCAGACTTTCAGAGAGAAAGTAAAAGAAAAAGCAAGATGGCTTGCTCGTTTCCTTTGCAACGTCTCTTAGTTGATTGTATCGGCCTAATATTAAGTGAGTTTTTTCCTTTCCAAAATCAACATAGTGAGACATATACATATAAATATACATTTATTAACTTCCCTAACTTTTCTTCGTTTTTTTTTGTTCGAAACGAATCCATTGCTACGACTTGTAAGAGGCTTAACCTTGTAAAGATTTAGGGACGGATTCGAAACTAGAATTAGCGGCCTGTAAAGTATGCAAAATTTATAAAGTGTTTTTCTTTTTTTTGACAGGTGATTATAGATGGCTTTTGATTTACAAGCATATCATTAGGGATACGCCGCTGAAAATGAAGCAACTAGTAGCACGTGACCAACAAGTACCAAGTGACCAACTAGTTGCAACTGACCAATAAGTCGCAAGTGACCAAACAGTAGCAAGTGACATCCTAGTAGCAATTGACCAACCAGTGGCACGTGACATACTAGTAGCAATTGACCAACCAGTAGCAAGGGACCAACCTCTAAACTAAAATTAACATTTTTTCTTTTCAGTAGTAGACGAAAACAATGAAACAACGAGAGAAATCATCAATATTATCATTTATCTGGGTTTATAGCAAAGTTTTAAGTCGATTAATTTTATTTCTAATTAATAAGTCTAAATAAAAAGATTGGCGTAATTAATCCAGGCTGGTTAGCCATTTTTTTGGTAGCACGACTTGCCATCAGACATCAGTAGATGTACCGACGGACTGGTAATGTGGTGTCAGACATCAGCAGATGTACCGACGGACTGGTAATGTGGTGTCAGACATCAGTAGATGTACCGACGGACTGGTAATGTGGTGTCAGACATCAACATCAGTAGATGTACCGACGGACTGGTAATGTGGTGTCAGACATCAGTAGATGTACCGACGGGGTGGTAATATGGTGTCAGACATCAGTAGATGTACCGACGGACTGGTAATGTGGTGTCAGACATCAACATCAGTAGATGTACCGACGGACTGGTAATGTGGTGTCAGACATCAGTAGATGTACCGACGGGGTGGTAATATGGTGTCAGACATCAGTAGATGTACCGACGGAGTTGTAATATTGTGTCAGACATCAGCGAATGTACCGATGGAGTGGTAATGTGGTGTCAGACATCAGCAGAGTTGTTAATTTTATTCAAATATTTAAATTCCCCCGCTTTAAATTCCCTGCATTTAGATCCCATTTCAAATACCACCAACCAGACCAATGCTGATATTTGTGTTGGAAAGCCAATCCTAAGTAATCATGTAAAAATATCCACCCACGAAAGAGGTTATTCAGTATAATAAAACGTAATGGTGATAATGATTTAAAATGTATATTAAAAAAAAATGATGCATTGCAGACTTTTAATAAACTTGAGAGATCCGATAGCACGAACGGCAGAAAACCTAATTGTAAAATAACGCAATATAGCAAAGACAATGAGAAAACCTTAGTGTAAAATAACGCGATATAGCAAAGACAATTAGAAAACCTTAGTGTAAAATAACGCGATATAGCAAAGACAATTAGAAAACCTTAGTGTAAAATAACGCGATATAGCAAAGACAACGAGAAAACCTGAAAAGAAAGGACGCAACAAAACAACGAACGTGTCGGCAAGAATCCTTCATCAGCGAACAAACAGTAGTAAAAGAAATATTTACAAAAATAACCTTTAGCTGTAGTGTAGTATTCGAGAGGAAAGCAAGTGCAATGTAGCCAAGATATCCCACTTTTGAAATGTTCTGGTTCTGGTTCTGGTTCGGTACGTTGCTGCATCCATAAACTGGCATATGTGCAACGGTTGGGGATGCGATGTTGCCAATCTAACGGCTCCTAGCAGATGCCAGTGCGGCCTTGAAGCTTTCGATCGTTGTCGAGTTCACGGCGGTATTGTCCAGGTTGCTCCAAGCGATTATGGTGCGTGGAAAGAATGACTGCTTATGTTGCACTGTGTTACTCCGAGGCACAGTGAAGCATTTGTTATTGTTTCGGGTGTAATTTCTCATGGGGTTGTCAGATGTTAAGTCAGTGTTAAGTGACTGTTTGACTCTAATTAATCGGCCTGGCTTCTGTGGGGTAAGATAATTGTTTGCTGGGATGGCCGGAATTAGCCCCATGACCACTTTATATAAGAATGTTAGGCGGATCTTTTCTCGTCTGTCCTTGAGAGTGGGGATGTCAAATCTGTTATCGTTAAACTTGAAGCTTGGTGACATTCTTTGGAGAGGAACATAGTTCGGACCAAAGCTACTCACATAGACTGTATTATATCAAGGTCCGCTACATGTTACCACTCGTCAGAAGCCTCATCTCCACTTGCAGACTTCCTCCCTGAGTCTCTATGAGGAAGCACAGATTCGGGGTTGGCGTGATCTGTGTTTTAAATATGATATACTGTAAAGCCCACTAAATGAGGTTATTTGCCAATGTTCTGACCTGGGCCATTAAGAGTAACCGGCTCAGTCCTCTGAATTTGTACGAGAACGAGAGATACAGATCCCGCCCTGGCATAAATTTAACCTACAGCCCCGGGCCGGAAGCCATTTTAGTTCGTATCCAAGACGGCAGAAATCTGGTCCACAGTTTCAACTCCAAGTAAAAGAAAACTTTTTATTTTAGTGGAAAAAGGAGCGAGCAGACTAGTTTCACTGCCATATGTTTGGTCGCTGCCATAGTTTGGCTATTTAAACATGGACTGGATGACGATACTATCAATTTAAAGGACATACATTATTTATATTGAAAAAGTACCATTTAAATAATTTGATTATTTGTTATATTTTCCTTAGCCCTACTCAAATTAGTGGAACTTATTTATTATTTTTTTTTAAATGTAAATGCGGTGGTCATCCACAGGCAGGCTGCTCTATTTTAAAATACATTTGGACGTACCCAATAAGGACTATTAATAACATACAAAGACTGCATATATATATTTAAAAGCATGCGTAGCTTGAATTAAAATAGAAAGTACAAATTTAAAAAGTTTAGATAACGCGTTCATCTGTTGAATTTTTTTTTGTAAATTACATGAATCTAAATTAAAATGTACACATCCATGCATGTCATACCTATTAGATAAAAGAAAGTAGAGACAAAGAGTTGGCACAAGTCCCTCACAAAAAACACAGATCAGAAGAACAGAAAGAAACAAGGGGGATGTACCATGTCAAAGCGAACAGGAAAAAAAAAGACAGTGCAGCTTCGTATGACTATCAGCTTGATGAAGTCAACACACTAAATATATTGATCAATTTCTTTTCAATTTAAATCTTTTTTTTGGTTGTACTAAAAGCATAAAAATAAACCAGCCATTGCAATGTCGGATGTCCACGTGTGATTAGCACTGTTAAACTGTTTTGAAATGTGAAAAAATATAATTGTTTAATGTTGTGAGGTTGTTCTCTAAAACGATTCTCAAGGCGACGACCTGTCTCCCCTTCGTTGCATTTTCCGCACAGTTTAAAAAAGGATTTTGTAAGCCACGTTTCGACTCTTGCAAGTAGATTCATCCTTGATCTCAACACATCCAGAGGCTAAAGGATCTGACTTACTTTAATTTAACCACTTGGACATGTGTTACAGGTTTTGTGGCCAATATTTACTTTATTAGCAAGACGGTAGCTTCGAACAATCATGTCCCTAATGCTCTTGTCCTGAATGCTCTTGTTCCTAATGCTCTGGTCCTGAATGCTCTCGTCCCTAATTTTCTTGTCCTTAGTGATCGTGTCCCTAATGCTTTGTACTGAAAGCTCTTGTCCCTAATTTTCATGTGCCTAGTGATCTTGTCCCCAATGTTCTTGTACCTAATGCGCAGGTCCTTATGCGCTTGTCCCGAATGCTCTTGTCCTTAATTTTTTTGTATCTAATTTCTTGTCCCTAATGTTTTTTTCCCAAATGCTATTTTTCCTATTGATATTGTCCATAATGCTCTTTTCATTAATGCTTTTGTTCCCAATGTTCTATTCTCTCATGCTCTATTAACACATGCTCTTGTCCCTAATGCCCCTGTCCCCAAATTTATTGTCCTTAATGCTCTTTTGACTCATGCTTTTGTCCCTAATGTTATATTCTCTGAGGCTCTTTTAACACATGCTCTTGTCCCTAATGTTCTTGCCCCAATGCTATCTTCCCTAATGCTCTTGTCCTCATTTCCCTTGTCCCTAATGCCCTAGTCCCTAATGTTCTTGCCCCTGATGTTCTTGTCCCTCGGGAGAGCGAGAAGTTTGTGTCATTCTTATTGTTTTAACATTTGATTGTTGACAGTGTTTGCCATAAGGATGGACCAGCGTTTGAGAAAAACTGACACTCATATCAGAATGACTTTCTTTAAACAAATATCCTTCTGGTTATGCCTATTTTGTGAAGAAAATAAACATTTCTGAACCATTTATTCGAGTGTTACGTTTTGATGTTTTCTTTATTATTTAGTTTGGTTAATGGAAGATTCAGATTGGATTTATATTTCGTAAGTAAAAAATAATATTGAAAAGAAGAAATTTTGACAACTTTAAAAAAAAAATTAATAATAAACGGCACTTAAGGTCAAGACCGATAAAAAAGTTATGCTTATTCATAAAAATATAAAATTTTCCATTTTTAATCATCGTGAAAGTTATGTAACCCATTACAAATCCCGGCATGTGAAAAAGGGCCTACTTTTGAAAAATGCTTTAAAAAATTGAAGGGAAGGGGAAATGGAATTGCGCTAAGGGTACTTGAGCTGGGGGGTGGGGGGGGGAAGAGAGAGGAAGATAACGTTATTATCCCAAGTCCGTAGCCTATATCCGCCTTGGAGGGCAATGAATTAATAAGAGGGATCCGAGAACAAGGACATAGTGTCATGGGTTGGTTGGGGGGGGGGGAGGAGTGAGTGAGGCGGGGTGGGCGAAAATATGTCTGGATCATGAATTACTTTTGATGATTTTGGCCAGGCTATTATCTCACGCTGGTTGTTGGAGGAAGTTGCCCTTCAAAAGATGCCCTTCAAAAGATGCCCTTCAAAAGATGCCCTTCAAAAGATGCCCTTCAAAAGATGCCCTTCAAAAGATGCCCTTCAAAATATGGGACATTCGTCAATGCTACAAATGCCATTACAATGAAAGAAATGATGAGTATTTGAACGGCGTAAATGAATGCTAAACTACCGAGTGAACATTGCGGGTGACCACTGTAACATTGAGCCATTGAGTTGACGCTTTCAGTCGAAAGAGATTGCTACTTAATCAACTGCAACATCCTTTAAAGTCTAATTAATCAATTGCAACATCATCTAAAGTCTACTTAATCATTACAACATCATTTAAAGTCTAATTAATCATTACAACATCATCTAAAGTCTACTTAATCATTACAACATCATTTAAAGTCTATTTAATGAACTAGAATATCCTATAAAGTCTACTTAATGCGTTATAATATAATCTAATGTCTACTTAATGCATGATAATATCCTCTATAATATACTTAATGAACTAGAATATCGTCTAATGTCTACTTAATGTACTATAATATCATCTAATTTTCTAATTAATGTACTAGAATATCATCCAACGTCTACTTAATGAACTAGATTATCATCTAATGTTTACTTAATGCACTAGAATATCATCTAATATTATACTTAATGCACTCGAATATCATCTAATGTTCTACTTAATGCACTAGAATATTATCTAATTTTCTACTTAATGCACTACAATATCCCCTGTCGCATTTTCAAGGAACTACACTAAGTTCCGAATGTGTATTTATACTTACTCTCAGTTTATTCATGTATGTCAAGTGATCTGTATGTACAACATTCCTACACTTGCTAAATCAGTCAATTAAATACGATTTATATATGGACAGATATATCAGTTTTTATAGTCTATTTCACTGTCAAAAGTTATTACGAATTTCCTAACACAAATTAACACAAGCCCCACAATGCAATTTTTCTGTGACCTTGTCCTCCATCCTGAACTAACGCCCACATTGACAAAGACGAGATGATATAACTTCTAGAATGTTTGATACTTTCCTTAATTCAATATCCTTGAACCAAGGCTTACGTAATCAGAGGCAAGTAACACACATTTTATTTAGAGTATCATTTCGCCATTTGCAATGGCGGCCAAGTCTTGAATGGATGCCAGCATTTCACTGAATCTAGCGTATGCCAAAATTCACTGAGTCTAATGGATACCAAGATTTCACTGACTCTGACGGATGCCAACATGTCACAGAGTCCAACGGATGCCAACGTTTCACTGACTCTGACGGATGCCAACATGCCACAGAGTGTAACGGATGCCAACATGTCACAGAGTCTAACGGATGCTAACATTTCACTGAGTCTAATGGAGACCAAGATTTCACTGAGTCTAATGGAGACCAAGACTTCACTTAGTCACACGGAAGCCAGCAAAAATGATTTCCAAATTAATGTACCTTAATCTAAAAATAAAAATCCAATATCTAAATTAAAAATTACAAATCTGAAGCGTTTGATGTTAAATTTGTTGAAGTTATCATAACCGATGTTTCTTCTTTAAGATTGGAAACATCTAATAATTTTTTGACGGAAAAATTCCGTAGCATAATGACTCGGAGTGAAGAATAAACCAGTTGAATGCAATGTTTTTCGGCGTTAAATTTCACGATTCCCCAAATTGTTTTGAATAGACACAAAGTCTTAAAACAACTAATTTTAATTTTTCAATTTGTTCATTCAAATAATTCCTACTGACCTTAGAGTTCCGGTAAAGTATGCGACAAAATTGAATTTCCGAAACCATTTGAGTTCCAACTGTTTTATCCACGTCAAAACATATACTAAGAAGTACTGAAACATATCAACAAGTACTGAAAACATACCAACAGGTATTGCATTCCTTTCAATATAATTACATAACGCACAACAGCAAACAAACAAAACAACAACAACAACAACAAAATTCAAAGAAAAATCGATTGTATTACAACTCAATGCCAGAATTAAAGAAGAGAATGCAAGAACAGAATCAAAGAAGAGACTGAAAGAAGAGACTGAAAGAACAGAATCAAAGAAGAGACTGAAAGAAGAGACTGAAAGAAGAGATTGAACGAAGAGACTTATAGAAGAGAATCAAAGAAGAGACTGAAAGAAGAGACTGAAAGAAGGGACTGAAAGAAGAGACTGAAAGAAGGCACTGAAAGAAAAAACTGAAAGAAGACACTGAAAGAAGAGACTTAAAGAAGAGACTCAGGAAAGAGAATGCAAGAATAGACTTAAAGAGCAGAATCAAAGAAGAGAATCAAAGAAGAGACTTAAAGAAGAGACTTAAAGAAGAGCATCAAAGAAAATACTTAAAGAAGTAAATAATTTCCAACAATTAAACATTAATTATCTCTATTCCCTTACTGTTCTCCCCCCCCCCCCCCTTTTTCGCCCGAACCAATTCATCTCACTGCTCTACCGGTAATTAATGACAAGTTGTTCATGTGTCCAGCACTTTCATTGACAGCAACGGTAGCTGAAAGTGATGGTATTTAATGACATCGCGGTTTATCTTTTCCTTGGTAACCATCAAACAAGGTCAACCTGCATCCGATACTCGTAATAAAGTGCAGAGAGATTCGATTACTAAAAGTCGTATATTCAAGAAAATGCCACACACCTCGAATCAAATGACACAAGGAAGTTAACGCTGGCAGACATGATCTAACTTCTATGGTTTCTAAAAAACTCGGTCCTTAAGAGTTACGGAGAAATAATTGAAATGTATCAGCTGTAATTGTTTAAAGGAAAAAAAAAAAGAAATCCCATTGTTTTATTTCCTCACGGCAGTTGAAAGTCTGTGTTTAATGTAACAATTCAATACAGAAACTGAAGTATGAGATATGAAATTACTATTCTAAATGAAAATGAAGCTAGCTACTGATTTGTCAAAACAAGCATTGCCAGTGTCCAGACGTACAACTTTATTTTACTTGAGATATGTATTCATGTTTTTTATTGTTGGTATTATTTATATAACTTTATTTAGAAATTAAAAACGTTGATATTAGTTAATCAAAGGATAAATCTGTCAATTTCAGTTGATTAGCGAATATATAGCGTGTTCATCTACGAAAAAAGTTTTCATCTCTTGGTAGATGCTACCTTGATGGAACGCATCTCTCCTACAAGTTACCGTTTACTCTGAGCCCTTGTTTAAATTTGTTGTTACGTTTTATTATATATTATGTACTTTACCTCGCAACATTCTCTCTCATCTTTTTTCTATAACTCCAGGCAGTCTTTTATTCACTACTGAGCATGCTAAAATTAGCCTGGATATAAGCGCTTTATAAGTATTCACTACTGCTTCTAAGCCCCTAACTACCAACTCACCCACCACCCACCCACTACGCCCACAGCTCAAACATCAAACCAGCTACCTCCTATCATTCCGATTTTCTCCTAAACCTGTATTCTCTATTTTATTTTATTAATACGTCACCCCTCTTTCAGTCTCCGCCGCTCTTCAACCATCTGCTAAGTCCATTGCCCCGTACCACATAACTACCATCATAGTTGTTCTTCCTGCATCCCTTCACAGCATAGTATCATACTGCATTCCTTCTATGTCAAAACATATTATTATTATGCTACTATCCATGCTTAATTAATAAGTTGTGTGCTAGGTAATTTTCTAGGTGTTACAGTATTTGAAAGTATTTACACTATTCAGACCTAATCATACTTTTTCTACATTCTGCTGTTTCCCATTTCCATCCAGTTCTTTAACTATCTTACTCCTCAAATATCCATTGACCACTGAGCTATCACGTGACACACAGCGTCCCATCAGACCATAACCTTTCATGTAGCCAACAGATTCATCTCAAATATCCATAGAATATTAGAGATAGTCCTTAATCCAGTGGTTCCCAACCTTTTAGTACCTCGATCCTCCTGAGAATAATATAACATTTAATTTTCATCTAGCCCACAAGTCCCTCTTTCCCATTTCCCACCCCCCCCCCTCTTTCCGTGAATAGAGGTTAAAAAAGAAACCTCTATGATGACTGAGGTAAGTTCGAATGTTAATTTCGTGACCCATTTAAGGCTGTGGAAAAGGATTATTATTATTATTTCAGTGGTCAAATAAATGCGGTGCCCAAAGCCTAGGGCTGGGCCTACCGCTCTGCATATAAAACTTACTATAAGTGAAATATCTTTGCTTTGCAGTCAATGGAAACCAAAATAATTTGCTCAACTTTAAAAAATAAATGCGTTTACTGTCTTTTTGTGTCCCAAGCTGTGTCGTGACAGCAGATCATCATGTCTCTCATCTCTTTTGTCATTAAAAAAACAAAACTTTTATGTTAACTTTGCTTTTGTTG
This sequence comes from Omphiscola glabra, assembly GCA_964017045.1. NCBI lineage: Eukaryota > Metazoa > Mollusca > Gastropoda > Lymnaeidae > Omphiscola > Omphiscola glabra. Next base: position 19,926,514 of record OZ024797.1, read on the forward strand.
GCGTGTTTCTTTGATGCTGTGCGTGTTAAAATCTTCGGACGGCTATTTGACCCACTTCCCGTCAACCTATCGAGCCGGAATTGTTTACATAGTCTCGTTGTCCGTGACAACACATTCTATCAAATTGACTAACTATTTAGGTGGACAACGACGAGTGCTGATGCCGTTTTAGCTTGGCGATGACGGTAACTGGTGACATTTTAGCAGGGTGGTTACGGATACTGCCACCCTGCTAGTTTTAAAATGTGTTCTTTTGTGTGCATTTGGTGGGGGGAAGCATAGAATGAGAGCGCAGCACGGTACGCAATGAGAGCGGGTGGACAAGATCCAACCGGTATATATTATTTTAGATTTTTTGTTGGGTGCGCATCGTTTACCAAAAATAAAATGCCACATGTTCAGATGCAGTGCAAAAATAAATAAAAAGTGAAAATAAAAAAATTTCAAAAATAAAAAAGCAAACAAAAACAAAAAAAAAACAAAAACAAAACAACAACAACCTACGTATTTTGTGTCATGACAGCCAATGACCTCAGATGCCTCAAGTATTTTCTCCTAATGGGTTTTTAATTTTTTAGCCATACATGATTCTCCTGACCCACTTTTGCAGTCTGGCCCCCTGGGCCCCAACTGAAATGTTTAAATATTCAACATAATAATTTAGGTATCATGGCGATATATGCTTCTCCGGTAACAGATTTTAAGTTTTGATTATGATTTATAATGACTTTTCTTTCGATAGAAAAAACAAACAAACAAAAAACTCCTCTCTAGCTGGAATTTTTAATTTTTTATATGGATCTTGTCAGTTTTCAAATTTTGTTAAGTGTTAAGTTTATATATATATATATATATGTATATATTTATATCAGTACACTTTCCTTTATAGTATATATACAACTACAGAGCTATCGATGCAGGCATTAGACATTTCAATTTCAGTTAATACAGACAATTGACCTATCAATGTTATTTAATACAGACAATTGACCTATCAATGTTATTTAATACAGACAATTGACATATCAATGTTTTTTAATACAGACATGACATATCAATGCTAGTAAATCTAAACCTAGAGCGTATCACGTCAGTTGATTTATATTTGCGAGCCCCTAATACATGTATACATAACTGTGACCCAGCGGCAGACAAGACCGGACAGTACTGGTTTGGTCGGCCCGGGCACTAAAATCTGGGTTCGTTCCAGTTAAGAGATGAACTTCTAACAAAGGAGATGTTAACACCATCAGAAGTCGTGTCAGCTGGATATTACAGAAAAGCTGCCGTTATCGATCCACCGAGTACCGGGTTGTTGTAGTCAAAAGAAAAAAACAATGTAATGGATCTGCCTCATTCAAGCAGTCTCATATTATTTCATGTTATCCTACATGTTATAGATTTGATTTGTCCATTAGAAGAAGTCTGGGATAGTGTTGGTTGAAGTGAAGCCATTCTGTTTTTTCAGTTCTATTTTTGGGGATAGAAACGCGAAATGAAAGGTTATTGATATTGTTGCTATAATGGAATACATTAAGGAATCTCAAAAGTCGGATGTTCAACTGGACATGTTGAAGATAATATAATTAGATTTTTTTTTTATTCTTGAGGGAACTTCCCGGATCAGAACATTATTGGAATATAATATGATGGATATCAAAATTTAATCTGGCCATTCCCATGTGTGATGTCACTAATTAACAGTTGAAAGAAGGTATATTATCATTACATTTCAGTTTTGATCAACATCTGGTAACCAATTCCCTATGCCGGGTTATATTAAGAAATCGCGGCCAAAATCGATTTTGTCGTTGAAATTTAGCACTTAAAACGTTTTAAATTGAGTTTTCATTTTAAAGCTAAAACTATCGAATTTGTTCTACCCTGAAATAATCTCATTTTTAATAATGGTACAGTAAAAATCTTATAAAACGACTCTATGTCTTTGGGATTTCAAAGACGTATCTAAGGTTCAAATGACTTCTTCATAGTGCCCGAGTACCTTATACTGGGAGGAGCATTGAAGAGAAGATAAATAATAAGTACGCGGCCTTGCTTTCCTTTACTGCTGACAGAGCGTATACAAAATTCTGCCATTACCCGATATACAATAATTCCCCCATAAAAGTGTTCTGAGTACTGTTCAAAAACTAGATTAGTCTTGAACTGCTTTCTCTAACTTTTATTTATGTTGAGACTTCAAAAGGACGTTTATAAAACACGCCCGCGTGTCCAGATTTAGATTTGGCCGAGCAGAAAACATTTAAAATAATACACCATCTTTCCAGAGTATTCACAAAGTAATGAACACTTTGTACTTGTGCTTCTATAGGTTTCAGTCTCTGAAAACGTTGGTGCTCAATTCTTGCACCTCACTAATGATGTTAGGCAGCTTTTTCTGTGCCACTGCTAGACCAAAATACACAGCTTTTGATATCATTGGGCATACAGCGTGGTATATCATTGGGCATACAGCATTTAATATCATTGGGCATACAGCTTTTGTTATCATTGGGCATACATCTTTTGATATCATTGGGAATACAGCGTTTTATATCATCTGGCATACAGCTGTTATATCATTAAGCATACAGTATTTAATATCATTGGGAATACAGCTATTATATCATTGGGCATATAGCGTTGAATTTCATTGGGCATACATCATTTAATATCATTGGGCATACAGCTATTGTATCATTGGGCATATACATAAATATATATATATTCAAATTTAAAGTACGGTATCAATTATTCCTAAGTCTATATTGTACTCACTATAGAGCATAGTATAGAGTTAGTATAGACGAATGAAAGCTTATATTTAAATATAGATAAATAGATATTATATATATATAAGTATGTATTGTTTTGTATGGCATCTTTCCGTCTACGAGAGACGATAGATTTATCTTTTCTGATTGCAGCTCTTGGTGTGGCTAGTGAGGCCGATCCTCAAGTGGGAGTCTCTTTTGCATGTCCCACACTCGAATGCGGTGGAGCAGTGTTTTCTGGCCTTTCTCTGCGCTCTCTTCACAGCTGCTTCCGCCGTGTAGAGCTCCTCGGCACGTAGTGATCCTGCCTTAACGATGCCCGCCATGTGGAGCGATCCTCCGCCAGGTCCTCCCAATTTGAGATGTTGATGTTGGCCGCCTTCATGTCTCTTTTGCATATGTCTAAGTATCTGAGACGAGGCCGTCCAACTGACCTTTTCCCTGTCGCCAGCTCACAGTATGTATATATATATATATGGGCCCCTGCACTTTCATAGGCCCCGCCCCGATTTTATTTTCTAATACAGAATCTTAATTTTCACTTATTATCCTTATTTCCTACCCAGACTGGGCCGCGCGCAATCCGTTTCGCATAGGGCCCCGCAATTGTTAGGGTCGGCCCTGACTACAAATTGCCATATACTCTGGCTGTTTAGTGCTGGAGCTGGACGTATCTCGACTTGTCTTGTCAGGTAACCAAAATCATATATTGTCTTTGTAAAACAGAGTCTGTAATAACCATTACAAAGAAGTAGAAACAGAACAGAATTGATGGGCCTAAGTAGTGTCCCTAGTCTTAAACAAATGTCTTATCAAAGCGTGGGCCATTAAAAAACCGACACAGTGCCATAGCCACACAATGCCGTGCTAACCACACTATTCCATGATAGCCGCACAATGCCATGCTAACCACACAATTCCATGATAGCCACACAATGCCATGCATGCGAACCAAACAACGTTAAAGTAAACAACACAATCCCATGATAACCACACAGTGCATTGCTAACCACATAACTCCATGTTAACCAGACAAACCCATGCTAACCACACTATTCTGTGCCAACAACACAATTCCGTGATAACCGCACAGTACCATGCCAACCACACAACTCCATGTTAACCCACACTTCCATATACTAACCACACAATTATATGCTAACCACAAAATGCCATGCTTGCCACACCACTCAATCCAAGACATACAATCACACACCTCAGTGTTAACCAATCAACTTCATGTTATCCACTCAATGCATTGCTAACCAAACAACTCCATGTTAACCACACAATCCCATGCTAACCGCATAACACTATGCTAACCCACAGAGTGCAAGTTTACTAGAGAGATAACCTTATCCTATTCACCCATCTCCCCACGCCACCCCTCCCCCACACACTTTCCCCCACAGCCTGTCCTCTGCACTATTGAAAGCACCAATCTCCCGAGACGCCCTTTTATCAGCTCACTTTGAAAATGGAAGCTGTATTAGCCAGGGGCAACAACCCCGCGTTCTCTTGAGTAACGAGATTACCGTCTCAATGTAAGGGTGGGTTCCCCATGTATTACGCTAACAGTCCAATTTGTGGTGTCCGTGAAGGAGAGCATAAGTGGCTGTCTTTAAGACACGGCGCTCATTAGGATGGGATTTTTAAATATATTTTTAATGAACATCTCGGTTTGTTTTTAAATAACAAACAATTTAGAAGTCTACCGAGTTAGCAAAGTTTCTCATCAACGGTCCCCGGAAAAAAAAATGTATCAGGTGCCCACAAACTTGATCCCGCGAGTCATTACAATTATTGAACAATGGAGATTACATGTAGCAACATTTGTGGAAAATAGATATTGTTAAATACATATGACATATCCGCTCGCAAGTCTATTCGTACACTGCCTACGCAAGTCTATTCTTACACTGCCTACGCAAGTCTATTCGTACACTTCCTACGCACGTCCATTCGCACACTGCCTACGCTAGTCTATTATTACACTGCCTACGCAAGTCTATTCGCACACTGCCTACGTAAGTCTATTCGTACACTTCCTACGCTAGTCTATTCTAACACTGCTTACGCAAGTCTATTGGTACACTGCCTACACAAGTCTATTCGCACACTGCCTACGTAAGTCTATTCGTACACTTCCTACGCTAGTCTATTCTAACACTGCCTACGCAAGTCTATTGGTACACTGCCTACGCAAGTCTATTATTGCACTGCCTAAGCCGCTGAGTGCCCGACCTCGCCGCCTCCGAGGCACACGCCAGGCGCTGACTAGTGCGCCAGCTGCATGTTTAAGAGCCGTTCCCGCCATCAGATAATACGGCAGTGAACGTACCAATTTCATCTTATCAAACACACGTTTCATATTGACCGGGAAATCTCAATGCGACATTTGTACTTCTTCTAGCACCAGGTCTCCAAATACAATGCACCAATTTGAGTTTGTTGAGTTTTGCTGCTCCTAAAGCCGAGATGACGTTTGTTGAGTTTTGCTGCCCCCGAAGACGAGATGACGTTTGTTGAGTTTTGCTGCTCCTAAAGCCGAGATGACGTTTGTTGAGTTTTGCTGCTCCTAAAGCCGAGATGACGTTTGTTGAGTTTTGCTGCTCCTAAGCCGAGATGACGTTTGTTGAGTTTCGCTGCTCCTAAAGCCGAGATGACGTTTGTTGAGATATTTACCACAATCGGACATGGTTGGCCACGTGTGGAGCAGTCCCATCTATAGATGCATTGAATGCAAGTGAGTTGTTAAAGAATTGCCACATCGCACACTTAAATGTTTAAACGGACATAGCTGGTTCGCTGTTTGAAAGGAAAGAGCTGGTTCATTGTTTGATCGGACAGCTGGTTCAATGTTTGACGGGGCAGAGCTTGTTTAATGTTTGACGGGACACAGCTGGCTCAAATTTAGCTGAACACTATGCGCGTTGATGAATCTATAAGTGCCCTTGTGTCATGACTCTACAATACAGTACAGCCGATCTTATTTTGTCGCGTTGAGCCTCGTAACCTGACATGTGGTCATTACCCTGTGAATGTGCGCCATCTTTTACAATAACAGTAGCTATGTCTGTACACAAGTGGGTGCCTTGGCGATCTGATAAAAAGAAACTGCCGCCAAGAGGAGAGCTTGCTTGTTTTAACGGCACCTCAGCCGTTAAATTGATTATCATAAACTTCACTAGATTCCGTATCGGTTTTCTCTTAACGCCATGGTTTCAGTTATTTGTTCCGTACTGTTCTTCCAGCAAGCAGAATCTTGAAAAAAAAGATTTAACCGTTAAAACCTTACTAACGGAACGTTGCGCCAACGTCAGTCGAATTTAAATGACTTATTAGTTGTTATATTAATATGGCGCAGGCATATCGCGGGTTTTTCGAATTTCCAATTCTAAAAATACGGAAACAGGGGAGTAGGTTAGCAGGCTATTTCCTCATGGGCGTATCGCAGTACTTAGTATCGAAAAATCATAAAAGTGTTCACCTTTCTTTAACGTGTTATGGTTATTGTATAATGTTGAACGCTCTTCTTCTTTAGTGCAGTGGCGTAGTGAGGGGGGGGGGGCAAGGGGGGCATCATGCCCCGGGCGCTACTCACAAAAGGGCGCCAAATGGTATATTTTACTATAATATTGTATGGTTTTCGAATAGGGGGGGCGCTAAAAGGTATTTGGGGGGCGCTAAAAAGGTATTTGCCCCAGGCGCGAGTTAAGCTCGCTACGCCACTGCTTTAGTGGCCTATCACTTACAACCGTCTGTCTGCATCCAGCGCTCCTAATAATTATTACGATAATTATATTTTATGGATACACGAGGAGAATCCAATATCTTGCACCAACTACTGTATTTATTCACAGCAAATATCACTTTACAACACGAAATAAGCCTCCGTGTTGGAGTAAGCATCATTGTCATCATCTTGTTAACTTCGCGTATAAGATAATCCACTCAGATTGTAAGATGGATATTACGTTATTATAAGATATCCATGAACACAGGCAAGCGCCCTCCTTTTCATAAATCCAGCCTCCTGACCAAAAAGTATCACTTCCTGTCCCTCTCTTCTTGTACCTCTGCACATGACATTTTAATATATAACTTCCTGTTCATACTAAATTAAGAAATAATTAATTTGAGTTGTAATACTTGAACTGTTACACTTTCATTGAGTACCAAATAATTAATATATTTTTTAAATTTTTTTATATCCGATTTATAAGCCCATTTTTAATTGACACATTGGGTCGTGTACTATAATAATACTATCATAACTGGAAGTAAGCAATCACTTAATGGAGAATATAGCGTTTGTATTAAATTTCCGATTCTAAAAATACAGAAACATGTGGATAAAGTGTTGCCTTCAATTTATTGTTCAGGTTTCAGACAAATACAATTTCTTCAGTTACACTCGCATTTCTTCGGGGTGCAGTTTAAATAAAACTTTGTTTTTTTTAATAAAAAATATGTTCTTTTAACCCAAGATACTTATGTATCTCCACGATGTTACACAGATTGCTCATGTTGACTGAATAAAAACACTGGTGGTCAATGTGTCTCATGCATCGTGGATACCTCACTCCTTTTCAACATGTGAGATGACTAACATGTCAAACTCTAATTTAAAATTTCATTTGTCATTTATCACCAAGCCGTACTTTGCCATATCGTTCTATCTATACTATTGAAGACCGGCCCAACAATGCCAAGAGTCAATGACCTTAGACTATAAATACTTTGAACTGTAGACAGTCATCTCATCTCTGGAGTTGAATGACTTCTGGTTCATGCCGCCAGTCCTTAATGAAATCATTATCTCCTTCTCGAATATTAGGACACCACACGCCCGTCAGCAATCAATGACCAGGCAAACTGGTGACCTCAGGGCCAAGGTTGACGCACATCGGCCCCCGTCTTCCAAGTCAGCCCCTAATCTCATAACGTACCACGATAGTGTAAAGTCCCACAGTTCCGTTGAGAATGAACATCCTGTAGGGCTTGATAAATGAGGCATTACATATGTATCCCAAAGTAAATATGTCTGGATTCGTCAATGTCCCGTTGTACTGTACTTTCCTTCAGTCTGGCTTACTTTTTCAAAACACGATGAACACAATTTTAACGTTGCATTAAAAAATAGTTTTAAGGGGTGTGGGGGTGGGGGTGAGGAGGCGGTCTTAACTTATCTCACAGTAAACCATCGATGATCTGGACGAAAAATTCGGAGCGTCGAAACCTTGAAATTACGAAATCAGAATAGAATATGTCTGTGAAGCGAGATTCGAACCGTGATATAAAATGAACGAACTTGCATCTCTTATCTTTACTAAAAACATATTAAACAAAAACAACCCTTTTATTGGCGCAACTAATAGAATAACGTTTAACATATAGCAAGGGGGTGAATCGTGACCTCGATGTTAGCAGCGCGTGTTTATACGTACGGGTTCGATGATCGGGTCGGGTGGATAACCAGGACGCGGTCGAAATGCAGTTAATGAGCATTAAGCGACTTAGCTAGGGTTAGTGTCTTCTGTCTTGCCAGCGACTTAGCTAGGGTTAGTGCCTTCTGTCTTGCCAGCGACTTAGCTAGGGTTAGTACCTTCTGTGGCTGCGCAAAAAGTTTGGACTTCTTAAAAGGGGCGTAGCTATGGCTAGTGCCGCCTGGGGCTGGCCAACAATTTTGTTGCACCCTTCCACGAAACAACTCCTTTAGTCAGCCGAAAAGGTAGCCCCACCATATACAAAAGTGCCTGCCTGGGGGCCGATCACCCCCTCCACCCTCCCTACCTAAAACACTGCGTCTCACTGTGTTGCAGACGCAGTTAGCTGACTACATCAGCGGTGCCGATGTACTGCCCTTTGTGTAACGGTAGTAACAGCGCCCTTTCCTCATATCAACATCCTCAGTGATAAGACGAGACCATCATTACTTAACAGCATCGTTAAAAAAAAAAAAAAAAAAAAAAAAACTTGTTTGCTCAAAATTCTTGTCTTTTAATGAAATCAAGGTTCAATAAATAGATCAAACCCTTTAATAACTCACATTTAAGGGGGAAAATAGTTTAATTAGGTACGTCATGAAAAACTACGATTTAATATTGAACCAGATACTCGCGTGATGGGACGGCATGATAATCAAAATAAGAGGAGACTGAAATACATGGGCGTAAACAAGCAATGACAGATACAAGCTTGTGGCAAGGTTAAGATACTCATGTCGTACATATTCAAGCGTACATGAGTAATGCTTGACTTCAGGAACAATTTAAAAAATTGCGCTAGAATCGATAAACTCCACCATGGTAGCATCAGATTAGAAATATGGAGTCGGTGCCATATTTGATTTTAAAAAAAAAATAGAGTGCTGGTCTGGTTCCCTTGATGGCTGTCAAGGGTATGAGAATCACTGTCGTTATGTGTAGATCACTGTTGTTATGTGTAGATCACTGTTGTTATGTGTAGATCACTGTTGTTATGTGTAGATCACTGTTGTTATGTGTAGATCACTGTTGTTATGTGTAGATCACTGTTGTTATGTGTAGATCACTGTTGTTATGTGTAGATCACCGTTGTTATGTGTAGATCACTGTTGTTATGTGTAGATCACTGTTGTTATGTGTAGATCACTGTTGTTATGTGTAGATCACTGTTGTTATGTGTAGATCACTGTTGTTATGTGTAGATCACTGTTGTTATGTGTAGATCACTGTTGTTATGTGTAGATCACTGTTGTTATGTGTAGATCACTGTTGTTATGTGTAGATCACCGTTGTTATGTGTAGATCACTGTTGTTATGTGTAGATCACTGTTGTTATGTGTAGATCACTGTTGTTATGTGTAGATCACTGTTGTTATGTGTAGATCGCTGTTGTTATGTGTAGATCACTGTTGTTATGTGTAGATCACTGTTGTTATGTGTAGATCACTGTTGTTATGTGTAGATCGCTGTTGTTATGTGTAGATCGCTGTTGTTATGTGTAGATCACTGTTGTTATGTGTAGATCACTGTTGGTATGTGTAGATCACTGTTGTTATGTGTAGATCGCTGTTGTTATGTGTAGATCGCTGTTGTTATGTGTAGATCGCTGTTGTTATGTGTAGATCACTGTTGTTATGTGTAGATCACTGTTGTTATGTGTAGATCACTGTTGTTATGTGTAGATCGCTGTTGTTATGTGTAGATCACTGTTGTTATGTGTAGATCACTGTTGTTATGTATAGATCACTGTTGTTATGTGTAGATCACTGTTGTTATGTGTAGATCGCTGTTGTTATGTATAGATCACTGTTGTTATGTGTAGATCACTGTTGTTATGTGTAGATCGCTGTTGTTATGTGTAGATCACTGTTGTTATGTGTAGATCACTGTTGTTATGTGTAGATCACTGTTGTTATGTGTAGATCACTGTTGTTATGTGTAGATCACTGCTGTTATGTGTAGATCACTGTTGTTATGTGTAGATCACTGTTGTTATGTATAGATCACTGTTGTTATGTGTAGATCACTGTTGTTATGTGTAGATCACTGTTGTTATGTGTAGATCGCTGTTGTTATGTGTAGATCACTGTTGTTATGTGTAGATCACTGTTGTTATGTGTAGATCACTGTTGTTATGTGTAGATCGCTGTTGTTATGTGTAGATCGCTGTTGTTATGTGTAGATCACTGTTGTTATGTGTAGATCACTGTTGGTATGTGTAGATCACTGTTGTTATGTGTAGATCGCTGTTGTTATGTGTAGATCGCTGTTGTTATGTGTAGATCGCTGTTGTTATGTGTAGATCACTGTTGTTATGTGTAGATCACTGTTGTTATGTGTAGATCACTGTTGTTATGTGTAGATCGCTGTTGTTATGTGTAGATCACTGTTGTTATGTGTAGATCACTGTTGTTATGTATAGATCACTGTTGTTATGTGTAGATCACTGTTGTTATGTGTAGATCGCTGTTGTTATGTATAGATCACTGTTGTTATGTGTAGATCACTGTTGTTATGTGTAGATCGCTGTTGTTATGTGTAGATCACTGTTGTTATGTGTAGATCACTGTTGTTATGTATAGATCACTGTTGTTATGTGTAGATCACTGTTGTTATGTGTAGATCGCTGTTGTTATGTATAGATCACTGTTGTTATGTGTAGATCACTGTTGTTATGTGTAGATCGCTGTTGTTATGTGTAGATCACAGCTGTTATGTGTAGATCACTGTTGTTACGTGTAGATCACTGTTGTTATGTTTGGTACGTAACAGATGTTAGTTAGAGATTATATGTGTAGCTGCATCTATTGTGTGAGATTGTTGTGACGTAGTTGGGTAAAGGGAAATTACGCGCGAGCTTGGTTGTTGTTATGATTGTGGATAGATGGCCGCCGTACGACAGTGTGTTGCTTAGTGTGTTTGGCTGGAACGACTTGATGATTAGTCGTAAGTTATACATCAGCGATAGTTAAATAATTGTTGGAGAATAAACGTTATCGTGCAACAAACCGGTTGGTGTATCAGTATCAGTTGCTATTGGTTACACTGGCCTGTTGGATGAAGTGGGAGACATATCGCCTAAACAAGTACACATCTATCGTCATGAGTAGATGAGCACAAAGACACTAAGATTAAGATCCTACATCTTGTCAATGGTCTCAAGAACATTCAGATGCGTTCTGTTTTACTTTCTTATAAGAATTGTATAGCTTTCATATCAGTTACGTAGCTTAGACATCTAGAGGATAATAATCTATAGCTTGCATTTATATCTTTTGTAGAATTATATGTCTTGGAGATCTAAGTAATCAATAGCGTAGAGATGTTTGACTTTGAGATGTTTGTTTTTGATATGTTTGGCTTTGAGATCTATGGCTTTGAGATATATGTCTTTGAGATCTATGGCTTTGATACTAAATTACAAGACCTGGTGAACAGTCAGAATTAAACTAAGATTCGTGGTCCAACATCAAACAGATTAGACCATACTCATAGATATATTGTACCGTCATCTGCGTGTGTATGGAGTGTATGTGTACATATTTGTGGGGAAATATTGTAAATGCCATCGTCGTCCAATAATAAGGAAGGGACTCACAATATGATACATTGATGGCCGGCTTATGAATGGGTCACATAAAAAATGGCTACTGTTGAGACCCGCTGGTCCTCACTTGTGTGAGACCCGCTGGCTCACACAACCTACCGGTCACTTGTCAGTCGCTTGTCACGTGATCGACTCAATTAGGCCAGTACTGATGATAATAATGACTCATAGTCAGAAACAATGGAAGTTCCCGGTCAACCAGAAAAATGGTCAGCGTGTGACCAAGCTTGTGACCTAGGGTCAGCTGGTGAACCATTGGTTGACCAGGCGAAAAATTAGCATATAATATATTAATCATATGTATGACCCAGAGGTCACCGTTAACTGGACTAGGTCAGCGTTAGTTCGATCCGAGTATATATAGAGTTGTAAGTCAGTTAGTCGCTCTCTCTCGTCCCTGTAATTACGGTAGTGTAATTGACAGACAAGTCTGAGCCTGGCTTATGACTATTTGCTTTTTGGAGTGTGTCCAATCAAGTGTCGTAGGGTTGGTAACATTATTATTGTTGTTAGTTTCACATGTTTGTAATGTTAGCATTTTGTTAGAGGATATGTTAGGATTATAGTTAGTTATCAAGTCATTGTTAGAATACTACGTTATATGTATGATTAGTAATATTGTGATAAGACTGTAATTCTTAGATGTAGCTTATGTTGTATCTATTATTCTCTTTACAGCCAGTTAGTTAGTAGTTAGTAGTTAGTAGTTAGTACAGTTAGTACGTTAGCTCAGTTCAGTCAGTTGAATGAGATTAGGCTCAGGGCTATAGAAGTATATGCCATAGCAGAGCTCAGTAGACTAGAACTCAGTACTGTATAAGACGTCAGCGGTTAACAGTTTAACCCTGACGCAGTAATTGCACAAGGAAGATAATAACGAGCGAGTAACGCACTAGAGAGATAAGGTCAGCAGACGACCCAAACAGAAGTGTTGTAGAGGTAGCAGAGCGTGGCGAGCAGTTCCTCCCCCCCCTGCACAGCTGAGTGACCAGTGGCGACCCTTCCAGGGCTTTGTTGTGTGCTGTAAGAGTCTGGCAGTGTGTATAGCAGACGAGAACAGGCAAGAGAGGGCAAGCTGAGACGAACGTTCCACCGAACGTCCAGCATCATAACCTTGTATTAGTAAAGCATTGTATTTGTATCGATATTAAGTATTACTATTTGTATGTTTCTATATGTATTTAGTATTTTAAATAATTAAAATAATTATTTGTGGCTGAACCACTGGTGTTTTTAAGTAATAGTAACGTTATTGTTGTAACTGTTGATTGTAGTAATCATTCCCTAGACAGAGTCATAGTAATACTAATCAACGTATCGCTAGGGACCTTTATCTATATATATATCCCCTGTTCTGAAAGTAATTATTCGTGGTTCGACATTTTGGGGACCAGAAATATATAGATAAGAATAGAATTTTCGACAGCTACGAAGTAATGTGAAAGAAAACTTGCTTTTATTTAATCATCCTTTATGAGACGTTTAGCTGTATTTGTGTTTAAGTCTGCATCTATTAGTTTAAGTTTATTTATTTTATTTTTTTCCTTGAAATTTTGAGACGACAAGATGTGACTAAATAAAACAAGCTGTACACACGGGTAAAATGGATCTTAGCAGAGACTGTACACACGGGGAAAATGAATCTTAGCAGAGACTGTACACAAGGGGAAAATAAATATTATCAGAGACTGTACGCACGGGGATAAGGAATCTTAGCAGATACTGTACACACGGGGAAAATGAATCTTAGCAGAGACTGTACACACGGGGAAAATGAATCTTAGCAGATACTGTACACACGGGGAATATAAATCTTAGCAGAGACTGTACACGGGATAAGTCCGAGAGTGGGTGGTCAGATAAGAACCAAATATTACATAGTTGACGGGTTGGGGAGTCAGTGGGTGAGGTTTGAAAAAAAAGTATTAGGTTTAGAGTTGAGGGTGCATTCATGACGAAGACGCAGGGTTTCAGGCTAGAGGCGTAATGTGCATCTTTTTCAGCCTTTTTTACAGTTTTTACATGTTGGATTTCATTGTGTTTCAATCCAGTACAAATCGATCAGCTAAGGATGATTTTCTTGTATGTTTTGTGTCTTTTTCTTCGCGGGAAACAGCTTTAATATGGACTTTGGATATCTAAATAGTCAGCCTGGTATTAAAATGTCACTTCCGCCATTTTTGTAAACTTCCGCCATGTCAAAAACAAATGGCGACCAACTCACGACTAAAAGGAAGAAGGCAGGGAAGAAGGGGAGGCATTCGTTTAAAATGCGGATACATGGGACAGCGAGACTTTCTTCCACATGTTGTTTTGGGAAACGTTAGATCACTACGTAACAAGATGGATGATGTGGGTTGTTTCTGTAAGCATTTCTATCAATTTCGTATGAGCTCTTTAATGTGCCTGACAGAAACATGGCTTAACGAAACGTTACCAGATTCAGCAGTGGCACTAGACGAATTTAACATTTTCCGTGCCGAAGGAACAACCGACAGCATCAAATTCAAAGGAAGGGGTTGAAATATAATGAGGTGTTATACAAAAATGGCTGCCGCCAGGGGAACACGATTAGGATTACAATGCAAGGTCGTTTGTCATAAGTCTTCAACACATTGTGACTTCATCAAGTTTAACTATTGTTGGGGGATCAGAAACTGGTTCTGCCTCTACAAAATGAAAGTGCTGATGAGAAGAAACCCGGAGATGGGGAGATGGAGTTCACGTGCGCCTAACAGGCGGCAGTGAGGCCTCTCGAACATCTAACATCGGAGCGCAACGAGCATGCTACCATAGCATGGAATTAGCGCTATATAAGAACTCCAATCAATCAATCAAATATGATACGACTTTTAATGTGAAGACATAAAATATGGTAAGACTTGTAGTGTGAAGACATGAAATATGGTACGACTTGTAAAGTGAAGACAAAAAAGCTATGGTAGTGCATGTAATGCGAAGACATGAACGATGGTGGTGCTTGTAACGTGAAGGCAAAAAATATGGTAGGTCTTGTAAAGTGAAGCTATGAAAGATGTCAGTACTTGTAAAGTGATGGTATGAATGATGGTAGTGTTTGTAAAGTGAATGCAAAATGGATGAGGAGGGAAGCAGCTAGGAGTTATCTCGTAGAACATAAAAAAACTGATTTAAAAAAGAAAGATATAATCAGAGAATTATCACAATTTATATATTCTTTTAAAAACAACATTGATTTCATCTTTCAATTCCATTGATGTGAAGAGTCATGTCAAAGATTTTTGTATGTTAACCTGGAGCTCTATGAATTTTTTTTTGTATGACAGGAAAACGTCAATAGCAGATATTGGGCGAGTCCCTTAACGAGCGCAAGCTTGCACGAACATTGCTCAATCTATAGATATCAATATATAAATATCGTGGGTAGTCGATGCTCGCTAAGTTCTCACCACACATGAATATCACGCCACTCTGCGTGGCACGTGACATGAACTAAACGAGGCATACAACACAAAAACGTTGGACACGTGCACTCTTAACGGCGTCAGATTGTTTCTGATTCTAGAGTTCAACATGGCACAATCCACACAATCAGACAACGGAGATGTTTGGCCGAACGGAAAATAGATTGTGGCTTAGAATTTTGAGAAAGCACAATGGACAGATCTCGTGTTTAATTCAGAAATTTCCCGAGCAGACGCGTACGACCGGGAAACGATAACAGGAACTTCAGATTTTAATTACAGTTTCAAAAATAAATAGAGCGACGCCATTTTCAATGGCAGATACGAAACACGTCTGAAGGAGATGAAAATATGGGGAGGGGAGGGGTGTGGTGGGCATTAAAACGTAGAGATGTTTTGTCGGGTCATTATTTCTTCACGATTTCTAGAGAAAATTTTTTTTTTTTAAAAATTGTTAATTTTCGATTGAGGTTTTGGGACTTGGGGCTAAGATTGGGATATTCAGCAGGGAGGTTGTAGTTGTAGTCTCAAAGGATTTCGGTCGTCTACCAGAAGAAGAGAACTAGTAATAATGGGTGGAGGCAAACTTAAATTATTTTCTTTTTGTATCGTATTGAGTTCTGTATTCTAAAATTACATTTTAAAGTTTACTTTGTTTTATTCAGATATTTCAATTTTACAGAATAATAAAACTATCTTATTAATTGTAATCAAGGGTCAATTCCATTACCGGTAAAGATACCAAAAAATAATCAAAATTATTTTTTTCCATTCGGGGATAGCGGGACGCGGTTTGAGGAGGGGGGAGTGGGGGTGGGATGACAAGATGAAAGGGCCTGCATCTAGCATTCACGGGAAAATGGAAAATGGATTATTTGGAAAGTTATTCCCCATAGAGTTTGGGTGATACACAAGGATTTTTAGGCCCTACTAAGTAGTTCAGTTGGCCAATAATTAAGGTAATAAAGCTTATCAAATAGTTAAAGTTACTCCGCAAAAAATAAAAAAAAGTAAAAAATTAAATTAAAAGAAATAAAGAGAGTTTCGTCACATTGTGTAAATTGTATGCGCGTCATCGTATGATATTATTTTATGTAATTGAATACAAAATTATTCTGTGACGTAAAACGCAAAAATCCAAGCCACCGTAGTGCAGACATTTTTTTTTCTCGTCACTCTTTCGACGTGCGCAGAACGTGTGCGTGAACGAGTCTCGAAATCCCTAGTTATTTATCTCTCTGGTTTCGGCCGAAAGTCTCGTTAATCTTTTGGTTTCAGCTTCGATTTCGGCCGAAAGTCAATTTTGACTTTCGGTTTGGTTTCGGTTTTTTTCCGAAACCAGTAAATCATATTCGGAAGGTCTCTTATGGCTTTATATTTAAATACGATTTTTATAGATTTGATATTTCTAACTTTTTTTTCCACACTTAAAGCTTTAAAATCAAGCACGGACTAAAGTGTTTCATTAATCTTTATACCTTTACAATTTTATAATCCCACAGTTACACCCCCCCACCCCATTTCCCTTCGATTGTCTAACCCCTAGCTAGGAAGATATCCATAAATGTTGCCTCTTTAGAAAAAAAATCCTTTTCAATGATTTTACTAGTTAGATCTGTCGTCTTTGCTGCCAATTATCACGGAGCTCGTCAAATAAATTTAAATGTAATAAATATATTTAATTTTTATTTAACTCTACACTCTGCACGTTATGGGATCATCCGTAAAGACGTCATGCTCAGTCAAAGGAAGTGTGACAGTTTTTGACACCGGGGTTGGTGGGGGGGGGGGGGTAGTTTAAATAATTTTTGACGTCTCACATTTAAGTATTTAAAAAGAAATCATTCTTATAAAAGTTGACATTGACATGGCTGTTGAACTTCCTTTTATGCTGGATGTGTTCTAATACTTAGTAGTGTCTAATTTGAACAGTAAAGTCTGTTTTAGATAAAATGTTCAATACTTGTTCATTTAAAAAATAAATATTTTAGTTAAAACGTGTGACGAAAATTTTTCTGAAAAATTGTGACTGGAAGAGAGGGGAGAGAATTGTCAAAAATAGCATGAAATACTCTATGGTCGACTCCTTTACTGTTATAAAACTGGATTGGAGAGGAAAACAGATTTTAAAATTCAGGAGTCCATTTTTTTCGTTTATTAGCTAGACGCATAACTTGTCCGAAAATACTAATAACTCCAAGAATTTACAAGGCGTCTATTTTTAAGCCTCTCGAAGGCGCTGCCATCCACGCTTGACCCCACACGGGGGTGGGTGGTGGGGAATGTGGACAGCGTCTGCTTCAGAATATCAAGTGTGGATATCTCATTTATGGCGTCGTGTCTGCCTGTCAAACAGAGACTCTCCAATTATCAATGTGGGGTCCCTTTAAATTTTGAGCCCCGTATTAGTGATAGGTATAACATAATAGATAGAGACTCCGCAAATGATTATAAAAAAATGTTATGGTATATAGTAAAGAAACTCGTTACCCCATAACTGAGTGTGTGTTTGATATAATCGTAGACCCAAGGGATTTCTGAACCATCGAAGAAACCAAACATTACTATCTCTACCGCTGATGGCATCTTGACTTTTTTAACCGACGCACTCACGACGACGGCCGGCACCATCCAGTTCAGACCGGTTGCCAAATTTATTCCCCGGAGTTGCTGCTTTAATTCCCCATCACCGCGGCTGTTCAACTGCGGTCGTATTGAAATGACCCACACATCGCCCTGTCTCGTCGCAACCTAGTGACCTACATCACAGCCGCACGGCCAGGTAACACTAATCTTTTGCTGCCCTCTGGGATACTACTTCTGAGCTAAGTGCTACAATTATATTTTTTGATACATTGTTTAATTTTATTCGTTGTTCTGTTTGTTCGCTGATGAAGGCTTCCTGCCTGTTTTGTTGCGTTCCTTTTATCAGCTTTAACCTTACTGTGTTTTACTAATTTCCAGATAACACGACGTCTCCTAAGACATCACAATGGACAGCTAGCACCATCCTATCAAGCATGACCTGGGGAATATTCAGCAAAGCACGTGGAGTGACAATGGGCGCCTTTGTGTCATATCCGATGAGCGGTGGCTGATGTAATGGACCGGGCTATCACGATACAGAAGTAATCAAATAATGGATGGCGCTAATCACGCCTCGCTTAAAGGAATCTTTTGGGAGCGTTGCCCTACTAATGAGCCTAATGCAAATACAACTCATATTAATACTGAGAGGGATGATTCTACTTCACGATGAACTGGTGATGTCATCAAACGTTTTGTTACAGGGTTGGCTGAGTAACAATAATAAAATTTAAAAAACCAAATCTTTTCTCTCTCTTTATTAATAAAAAAAAACACTTCTAGTTGCAACTTTTCTCTTTAGCTCTAGATACATAGACGTAGTTTGGGTCTAGATACAGTGGCGAAGTTAGGTTCTAGATACCATAGCGTAGTTTGGGTCTAGATACAGTGGCGAAGTTAGGTTCTAGATACCATAGCGTAGTTTGGGTCTAGATACAGTGGCGAAGTTAGGTTCTAGATACCATAGCGTAGTTTGGGTCTAGATACAGTGGCGAAGTTAGGTTCTAGATACCATAGCGTAGTTTGGGTCTAGATACAGTGGCGAAGTTAGGTTCTAGAAACCATAGCGTAGTTTGGGTCTAGATACAATTGTGTAGTTAGAGTTTTAGATACAGTAGCATATTTAGTGTTTATATACAGTGGTGTAGTTAGTGCTAGTATTCTTTCTTTTCTTTTCTATTCTTTCTTTTTTTTTATGTATACAGGATTTTTTATTGCTTCCCCCCCCCCAACTTTGTTACGTCGACTTTATTCCAATAGATTTCTTTTCTTGCCAATAATTTCAAATAAGTCTATAAACTGAACGTGCTGCCCACAAACAGATTTTTATCTTTTAATCTATTTAAAACCTTATCATAATTCTTGTAATATGGGCATAACCAATATAAAATATAACATTCAGAGTAGGGGAACACCTGAAAGATCCCAATGAACATTTACCAATGACTGCTACAATTTATTATTACTTTTCCGACGCATTTATCACTGTGTGTGTGCCATTTTAGTTTGTTCTATTATGTAAATAAACGTATATATAAAAACATTTTAACCACCCTTTCTGTTTGTTTTTTTCCTCTTTCATTTTCTTGGTCAAGTTTATCTTTATGTCCCTCTTATTTTTGTCTGCTTTTTTTTTTTTTACTTGTGTTGTATTTTGGTTTTAGCCCTACTATGTATGTCAGCTCTATCTATCTCTATATCTATTTAAAAGCCAAGTTACAACTCTCTGATCATAGGGTCCCAAGAACAACACGCCTTAAAAAGTTAAATTATGATTACGTTCACTTTTTGGGACCGAACTATTGCTCTTTCATGGCCCAGGCAAGCGCATTACAGGCATGCCGCATCTGCTGGGCCTTGCCGGAAAAAAAAAAAGACTCTCGATGTGGTTGACTGGGTCATTCCTCGTCCCTCCACTCGTTAGTATCGGGCACTCGGCTAGTAGAGGCACTACTGTATCGGGCACTCGGCTAGTAGGGGCATTACTGTATCGGGCACTCGGCTAGTAGGGGCACTACTGTATCGGGCACTCGGCTAGTAGGGGCACTACTGTATCGGGCACTCGGCTAGTAGGGGCACTACTGTATCGGGCGCCTGTCCACGTGACGGCAGCACGGGTCCCGAAGCGGCTGAAACCTATTCAGGGGTGCTCCGGGTAGGGCAGTGCTCCGTTCCCATTTGCGTTATGAGACTCGGGTGTTGCGTTTAAGACGCCACCACTGATCGCCCTTCGTGTTTGGTTTAGGCCTCTTCCAGCCAAACTTGCGGGCTGTCTGTCCATTTTCCCAATTCTTCAGCCATTCCTCTTTAAAGAGGTCCATAATCCAGGTCTTGACCCCCCTTGTTAGGTCATTGGCCTGTTTTGTTGTGGCTGGCAGATCCTTGTCTGCAAGGATATTGCCTCTACGCGGCGCAGCGGACCAGCACGGCGGACTCGATCACCTGAAGCTAGAAAAACCCGGCTCATTGTGCCATTTGTCCGATCGAATGCTTTCTTGGGAGAGGGAATTAGGCGACGTAAAACCTAGTCCATAAGGGGTAAAAGCAGAATTTACCATGCTAAGAGCACAATGTCCCTACGACGTTAACATTTTCCATATAGATTATTCTTATAATCAAGGCGTGCACTGACAACTTACAAACAAAAAAACAAGTTTTATGTCGCCAAAAGATGATTATGATGAATGATTTGTTTTTTTTTGTTAGCTTCATGCTTTGAAATGTTTGTCGAGAGTAATTGAAACAATTAGTTGCTATAATTTTTGTTGGATCCGTTTTGAAACTCGGTGCTTTTAAACATCTATCTTTATAAAAGTCAAGTATGACTGACTGACTGGCTGGCTGGCTGACTGACTGACTGACTGGCTGGCTGACTGGCTGGCTGATTAACTGGCTGGCTGACTGACTGACTGGCTGACTGGCTGGCTGGCTGGCTGACTGACTGAATGACTGGCTGGCTGACTGGCTGACTGGCTGGCTGACTGACTGGCTGACTGGCTGGCTGACTGTCTGTCTGGCTGATTGGCTGGCTGACTGACTGACTGGCTGACTGGCTGACTGACTGAATGACTGGCTGACTGACTTAATGACTGGCTGGCTGAATGACTGATTGACTGACTGACTGATTTACTGACTGACTGGCTAGCTGGCTGACCGACTGGCTGACTGACTGACTGTCTGACTGGCTGACAGACTGACTGAATGACTGGCTGATTGCCTAACTGGCTGACTGACTGTCTGGCTGGCTGGCTGGCTCACTGACTGTCTGACTGGCTGGCTCACTGACTGGCGGACTGACATACTGACTGACTGATTGACTGGCTGGCTGACAGAATGACTGGCTGACTGACTAACTGGCTGACTGACTGACTGTCTGGCTGACTGGCTCACTGCCTGTCTGACTGGCTGGCTCACTGACTGGCGGACTGACATACTGACTGACTGATTGACTGGCTGGCTGACAGAATGACTGGCTGACTGACTAACTGGCTGACTGACTGACTGTCTGGCTCACTGACTGGCTGGCTCACTGACTGGCGGACTGACTGACTAGCTCACTGACTGTCTGACTGGCTGGCTCACTGACTGGCGGACTGACTGACTGACTGGCTAGCTGACTGACTGACTGACTGGCTAACTGACTGGCTCAATGATCTAGAGATCTCAAGAATAACAAACCTTAAATAAGTTGATGTTATTCCTCAGATACAATAAGGTGCCTAAATAACCAAATTCCGAAACACATAATAAAATCCAAGGTTTGTTTCGTCGGGGTATTTCTGTGTTGTGTTTTGATGTCATGGTTTATATATTTTGCATTGCGATCTTCTGGTTCTGGTTAGGTACGTTGCTGCATCCACAAACTGGCATATGTGCAACGGTTGGGGAAGCGATGTTGCCAATCTAACGGCTCCTAGCAGATCAGATGCCAGGGCGGCCTTGAAGCTTTCGATCGTTGTCGAGTTCACGGCGGTATTGTCCAGGTTGTTCCAAGCAATTATGGTGCGTGGAAAGAATGACTGCTTATGTTGCACTTTAATTTTTTTTTGCTAGTGATGAGCTTCCAGCAAAAGTGTTAATTTTTAAATTCTTAAAGGGTGAAACACCACCAAATGGTGTAAAAACTTCTATCCCTCAATAACATTGTACTCTTGTGTTGAAATCGACACCATTGTTTCCGTAAAAAGTAAACATAAGAACTTGCCATTATCTTCAAACTGATTTACGAGTCTTTCTTAGTAGGTCTGATGACGTATTATTTTATGTTTTTACGTATGCACGTTGTCAAAATAACAAGAGCATCGGATTAAAAATTTGAACGAGGTAAGAGACATTTTGAAGTAGCCAGGGAAAAAACGTTTTGGAGGCAGCTTGAATGATAATACAATAGTGTTTCCTTCGTTATGCACGTACAACTTTTAATATGACATGCGTCCAGTTAATTTGGATGATGAACATATGAATGTACAGAGTTGTGCGCGGGGAACAAACAAATTAATAAAAAAGTCTAAGTCAGCCTCAGATATTGATACGAGATTCAAGGTCAATGTTTTCTTTAAAAGTGCATTGGCTGTGTCTTTTTTTGGAAGGGCCTGTCACAAAGAGGATCCAGTTCTTTGTAAACCATGCAGTATTTCCTTTCAGGATCCACTATTCAATTAACTCTGTGAACATATTATCTACGCATAGCTTTGTTTTATTTAAAAATGATGTTTCGGAACAAAGTTCTCATCATTATATTTTTAAAATAAACATCAGCATGTTTTAGAATAGAATCACATAAGATGTCCCGTAGTTATACATGGGCAACATTCATCACGCGGTTAACGGGAGAAAAAAAATATAACAGAAAACTGAGCCAGTAAGTTGCCTGGATACTTATTACTAACATTATAGGCGTCTAGTTTACTTTCATTCATCTTTTCTAATGAATGAACTTTACCGAACTTTTGGTGTGGCTAATTAAAAATAGTCTCCATTGACCTTGTTAACAAATAAGTAGAGTCTATAGTCTGTATTATTTTTTTAGAATTTTTTAGAAAATACTAGGTTGTTCGGGAAAGGAATACATTGTGTAAGCCCGTTTTAGAAATGTCTCTGAAACAGGATATATATACGCGATATATATACGCGATATATATACTTATATATACGCCTCTAGAGAGATGGAGAGAAATTTTTGCTATCACAATTACGATAGAGATTTGCTATACGAGACAGATCTTTGTTTATTAATATTTTGCCGTGTGTGTGCATGTTCCTTTTTCAACATTGTATCTTCTTCAACATTGTACCGGTACAAACCATCGTTATACTGTAAGTCAAAAGATTTATTTTTTATTTCTTTTTGATTTTGTAATTTATTATTAACTTAATAATTAGCCCAAGATTGAGTATAGTTTCTTTATTATTGAATATAATTTATGGTATTGTATTTTGGTGTGTACACTTTTTCAACGAGCCATATACTTAAATAAAATATTAAATTCTCTTTATTGCAAACAGTACGTAACACTAAGCACTGGGGTTGGCTGTGGGTCCTAAGGCTCTATCGGCCCAATAATCTTGTCGTTGTTAGACCCGCAACTCATTACCATTGGTAGAGGATGGTGTTGCGGAGGGGGCGATCCACCCCGGCTGGCACATTTTTTGTTTTTATAGTTTTTTGGGCGTAACTGTTTTTAGCCAACTGCAGAGATTTTTGTAGAGAATCTACAAAACGTTTAGCCCACCTCTATGCCACCAACCTTATGCCACCAACCTTATGCCACCAACCCTATGCCACCAACCTTATGCCACCAACCCTATGTCACAGCCCCATGCCACCAACCCTATTCCACCAACCTTTTGCCACAAACCCTATGCCACCAACCCTATGCCACCAACCCTTTGCCACCAACCCTATGCCACCAACCCTATGCCACCAACCCTTTGCCACCAACCCTATGCCACCAACCCTATGCCACCAACCCTTTGCCACCAACCATATGCCACCAACCCTATTTAGCCACACACAGCTTTTGATGATCAATATCTGTTAGTACTTGAACTTTGACCCCTCATCTCATCATATTGACTCAATTGTTGCGTTTAAGATATACAGTAAATACAAAACCAAAGCCTTTATTTTTTAAAATACTTTTCAGTTTATTTCATTCTACATTTCATTCTCTCAAAAACCTTTGCGAAGCAACGGTATTAAACATTCTAGCATTCCACAATTCTTGCTCTGATTCTGTTTCCATCCTGGTGACCTCTTGATGTTCAAGTCACATTCTTTTGAGTTCGGTTTCTCTTTTCACTTCCTTTTGTTTTCTTTGTTCTGTTCGCGGACGAAGGCTTTCAGCCGTAACATCCATTGTGCTGATTTCCAATTAAAAAAAGTGGGGAAAAAAAACGATTTCAACACTCTTGTTATAATATTAATCATCTTCTCAGTCGAACCCTCTTATATCTCAGTCGAACCCTCTTATATCTCAGTCCAACCCTCTTATATCTCAGTCGAACCCTAATATATCTCAGCTCAACACTCTTATATCTCAGCTCAACACTCTCATATCTCAGTCCAACCCTCTTATATCTCAGTCGAACCCTCATATATCTCAGCTCAACACTCTTATATCTCAGTCAAACCCTCTCATATCTCAGTCTAACCCTCTCATATCTCAGTCTAACCCTCTTATATCTCATTCGAACCCTCATATATCTCAGCTCAACACTCTTATATCTCAGCTCAACACTCTTATATCTCAGTCCAACCCTCTCATATCTCAGTCTAACCCTCTTATATCTGAGTCCATCTCATCTTTTAAATCAAGAAATAAAACAATCATGTGTAGCAGAGCACAGACCTGGACTACACATGGCGATCACCTAATAGTTGATGCTTTAGGTTGTATTACACGACTTTCTGGTTAACCCCCCTCGTCTGCCCCCTCCTCAACGTATGATGATTGTTAAATCAGGAACCCCCCCCCACCCCACCCCCCCCCAAGAGATTCGGAATTGTTTTCCTGCTTGGGAATTAAGTTACGTGTAACACGTGTGTCAGTGTTGTGAAATGTGTGTCAGTGTTGTGACGTGTGTGTCAGTGTTGTGACGTGTGTGTCGGTGTTGTGACGTGTGTGTCGGTGTTGTGACACGTGTGTCAGTGTTGTGAGCACCAAGCAACACATTCTCCCACCGTTTCATCATTTTCTAAAAGACTGAAAACAGGGTCGGTGTGTGTGTGGTTAAAAGGTCATATCGAGAGCCGCCACACATTTCCTCTAAACACACATTCACTTTAAACACACATTCACTTTAAACACACATTCACTTTAAACACACATTCACTTTAAACACACATTCACTTTAAACACACATTCACTTTAAACACACATTCACTTTAAACACACATTCACTTTAAACACACATTCACTTTAAACACACATTCACTTTAAACACACATTCACTTTAAACACACATTCACTTTAAACACACATTCACTTTAAACACACATTCACTTTAAACACACATTCACTTTAAACACACATTCACTTTAAACACACATTCACTTTAAACACACATTCACTTTAAACACACATTCACTTTAAACACACATTCACTTTAAACACACATTCACTTTAAACACACATTCACTTTAAACACACATTCACTTTAAACACACATTCACTTTAAACACACATTCACTTTAAACACACATTCACTTTAAACACACATTCACTTTAAACACACATTCAATTTAAATGAAAACATAAAAATCAAAAACTGTTTTTGTTATCACGTTATTCTTGTAAAATCTTTAACACGCTTTGTTTGCCCATAGTTTTCGACAGGAATTTTTTTTTTTTTTTAAATTAGCATACGCGGTTTAATGATGGATGAAACAGGCCTCGCTACGATTACACCCAATGCTATTAAGGTAGCGTGTATATATAGAAATAAGATCAACTATATATATATATATATATATATATATATATATATATAGACTAGAGACCGATAGAAAGTGACATTTCTGATTTCCGAAAGAAGGCAGAAAGTTAAAAATGACTTTTATCCGAAACCGAAGCCGAAACCAAAAGCTCAACGAGACTTTCGGTCGATACCGAAGCCGAAGCCAAAAGCTTAACAAGACTTTGGGCCGAAACCGAAAGATTTAGATATTTTTAATTCGTTCACGCATACATTCTGCATACATCGAAAAATGATGCGGGAAAGTATCAATATTTACGTTATTTATATAAAAGAGATATCATCTTGAATATTTTTTTTTTTTTTAAAAACATGTAATGAATACTTTGAATTTTACCATTTTAATTAAAGGGAAATTTAAATTTCTTAAAAAATTATTTTACAGTAATATGTTAAAAGAAAATTTGGATGCGGGGGGAGGGGGTGGCGGAGGACGCGAAATTCATGCAAAATAGACCCTTGAGTGTCCTTTTCTTATATGATATAATTACAAAGCTACCGAGAAATATATCTACAATAATTATTATGTCAGTTATTAATGCTAAACATTTATCACCCCAATGTTTCGCGTTTATCGTCATACTAATGCTTTGTGTTTTCGTAGATAGCTTGCAAGATAACGCTGTATTAATATTTAGCCTAGTACCAACACACTCGTCTTACCGTGCTTATGATGTAATCATTACGTTCGTCGACGAACCTCCGTCACCCCCAATGGCCGGGGGGGGGGGGGGAATTATTATTTTTTTAACTGGGTCTTTTAAGTTGTTGTTCTGCAAAAAACAACACAAAAATCGTAAATTGGTCGCCAAAATAAGAAAGGTAAGCAGGCTTACTACATAATTATTATACGAACCCGTGATACATGCACACGCTTTTTATTTCTTCAATCAGGGCCGACCCTAACAATTGCGGGGCCCTATGCGAAACGGATTGCGCGGGGCCCATTCCGGGTAGGGGATAGGGATAATAAGTGAAAATTAAGATTTTGTATTAGAAAATAAATTCGTGGCGGGGCCTATGAAAGTGCGGGGCCCGCTGCGGCCGCATGGGTTGCAGTGGCTTAAGGCCGGCCCTGTCTTCAATAGCAATGTTTATCAGCATGAATTTCAAGAAATGAATGAATTGAAAATAACACGAAGTTTTCCTCATTTAAAAAAAAAAAAAAGGGAAATATTACCATTTCCTAGGATTGATTATTCAGTATTATTCAACTTTGCCTATAACAACATTGATTAACATGATAATGATCAATCAAAACGAATATCACATATTAATTACCGTATTTATCGGCGTATAACACGCACTTTTTCTTCATGAAAATAGGGTGCAAATGATGTGTGCGTGTTATACGCCGATATAATGTTAAGTTTTTTCCCCTAAAATTTCCTTTTTAAAATGAGGTGCGTGTTATACACCGGTGCGTGTTATACACCGGTGCGTGTTATACGCCGGTGCGTGTTATACGCCGGTGCGTGTTATACGCCGATAAATATGGTAATTGAATAAACCCAGGGTTCCAAATGTTATTTTTTAGAAGGAAAAAAAAACAAACCAAAATAGTGAAATAAATATTACCACTGCCGTAGTTTTTCTTCCACAAAACTATCTACATTTGCCGATGACTAATTGAAATTTAATTTTGGGGAATATAGGACAAGTAGGTCATCATGCAGCTGTGAGCAGTTTTCACAGAGTATTAGTCACATAACGTACGATGACAGCAAGACGTCGAGCAATAAGGAATATCGGAATGCCGGAATACCGGCCTAGAGACAGATGGATAGTCTTACTTCTGGTAGATGACCATAAAACCTCAATTAATTTTGGCCAGATGGCCGAAAGTCTCAATCACTTTCGGCCGAAACTGAAATTAAAACAGAACGTTAACTTCTCTGTTTCGGCCGAAATCAAAACCAGGCCGAAAGTGATCAAATCTAGCTTTCGCCGCAGAAACCGGAGCCGAAATTCGGTCGATCTCTAATATAGTCACAATGTCAATTTCAATTAAATTTATTTGATCAGGTAGTCAAATGTCACACCGGTAATTTAATTTATAGACAAGATTCAACTTCCACATAAGTCAATGGGCTGATGAAAGGCTTTTTTCGGAACCCAAAATGCAGTTATTTACAGACGAATTCCTTTTATTATTCTTCTCTAGAAAGTTGTAGTCAGATAGGTTTTTGTTAGTTTGAACAGAAAAAAAACCCAACTTTCTTTGCACAGCCCAAACAGGTAAAAAGATTGTCTCACCTTACAGCTCACCACATACCACAGATCTGGTCGAGATGACCTCTCAGAGTCACGATACGGACGCATCTGATATTTGACCTTGTCCCAACCACCCGTCCACACGAATCGATGTAATCGGTTTAGGAATTGAAGTTCAGTATCAGCACCGAAATGGCGGCTAAGTACCAGACAATCCCTAATGTGATTGGCATCTTGAGCGTTGCACGTGACATAGCCGATTTTGCACATTTCTGAAGATTTTCCACTCCAAAATCCTCTTCACATCAGACGAATCAATCACATTAGCGCCCCATCTGTCCCGCCTCCTCTGTCTCCATCTCCTCAGTCCTCAGCTCCTCTGTCCTCCCTTTTCACTTCATTGTATTGTTTAAAAATTCATACTTTTTGTTTTGGTTCGTATTTCAGGTAAACAAGTCGCAAAATAAGACGCTACATTCCGACATTTTGATCATCTTCTCTTTCGTGGGCAATAGGGTATGCGCCAAAATTATCTGAAACTGCCACATCTTGAACGCGTGCGTGCGTTTATCATCGGTGCATAGCTCTGGCCGCCAAGTGTTCACTAAAGTGTTACGGAAGTTGTGTTTGGCAGTTGTCATTGGAAATAGGTGTCTCTACGAATGAAAAACAATATTTTTACAGTTAAACATTACTTAGGCTCATACAGAACTGGTCGTGAAGGGTCTAGATTTTATCAAAATATGGCAGATTAATTCCTAGAGAGATTATATATGACGGCACCAAGTAGAGGTTTATGTTTTCAATTGTTAAGAAATTTTTTCCGTTCTGAAGTGCACTGTCTCAACCGAAGGATAAGCATGGTCGGCTATTAACTTTCTCAACGGAAGAATAAGACTGGCCGGCCCTTATCTGTGTTGACAAATTTGGAGGAGGAACAACCTAACTTGACCTAAAAGTGACATTCTAAGCCGTCGTCCCCCTTAAAAATACTAGAATATAAAATACAATAATTGCCATTTGTACGGTAAAGTGTTGTACAATCTAAGAAAAAGTCTTACTCAACCAAAGATCAACTCAATCATTAAATGTCTGTTACAAAACTCAATGTCACGTATCTCACTGTCACACATGTCATTGTAACGTATCTCTTTGTCACGAATCTCCCTGTCACGTATCTTACTTTCGCGTATGTCACTTTCGCGTATGTCACTGTCACGTATCGAAGGGGTAATAGACAGTAAGAAGTTTAGTAAGATGGGAAGGACAGGAACCAGAGAAAACGTCGTGACAGAGATAATACAGCTTGCAATCAATGCGTGCCTGTATTTGGGTGCCAATGGAGTGAGTGAAGTAGTGGAGTGACGTGATCACGTTTTTTTGCCTTTTGAACCAGCCTAGCAGCTGAGTTTTGGGCCTGCTGCAGTTTTAAAATGAAATGTTTCTGTGAACATGACAGAAGAGTGTTACAATAGTCGGGAGACAAAAAATATCACAGACTAGGGTTTTTGTTGCTTTAACTGTGAGGTAGTGGCGGGTGGAGCTGATCTGACGGATAGCGGCGTACGCAAAGCGACAGATGTGAGAAATATGATTATTGATAGACGTATCTCACTGTCACGTAATTCACTGTCACGTACCTCACTGTCACGTAGCTCACTGTCACGTAGCTCACTGTCATGTATCTCACTTTTACGTGTCTTATTGTTCCGTATCTCACTGCCCTGTATCTCACTGTCACGTAGCTCACTGTCACGTAATTCACTGTCACGCTTCTTCCTGACCGGACCTCGATCCTGCACTTGTTCGTACCTCAGTCGTGACGTAACCACAACTGGGATAATGAATGAGACGTGGTATTGACCCACCATTTATGCCAACAATGTTTACGATCTTAAACAAGAAAAAAAAAAGAAAGAAGATACTTCACCGAGTTTTCCCCATTCAAAACAAGTAATTACGCGGGATTTTTTCTTTTTTCAAAGTCTGCTCTCGCTGCCCCCCCCCCCCCACACACAGTTTATGTCTGTGTTAAGACGTAGACAGTCGCTGCAGGCTCCAGACAGAAATATTATATGTATAGTAGGGGGGGGGCGGGGTGGGGGGCAATGATCTTTTCTCCAAGTAAATTTTGAAAACAAAACATTAACGAAGAGCCAAAAACCAAAATTGAGCATCCAAAAGTAAAACATCAAAATTAAAAATAAAAGCACGAAAATAAATGTGTATTACCCTTTGTTACACCTGGTTGTCTAGTCTCCATTCGTTATATCTCAGCCAGTGCATCGTTCCTCTAAACGTCTTACCTGTTTTAGTTCATCTTTCAGACCTAAACCTGTCTGTCTGTTATATTATTCATTCATCCGTCTGTTATATTATCCATTCATCCATCTGTCTGTTATTTTATTCATTCATCCGTCTGTCTGTTATATTATTCATTCATCCGTCTGTTATATTATTCATTCATCCGTCTGTCTGTTATATTATTCATTCATCCGTCTGTTAATTATTAATTCATCCCTCTGTCTGTTATATTATTCATTCATCCGACTGTCTGTTATATTATTCATTCATCCGTCTGTCTGTTATATTATTCATTCATCCGTCTGTTATATTTTTAATTCATCCCTCTGTCTGTTATATTATTCATTGATCCGTCCGTCTGTTATATTATTCATTCATCCGTCTGTCTGTTATATTATTCATTCATCCGTCTGTCTATCTTGCACCCAACCGTCTTCTGTTTGGGTTTCTTTATTTTAAAGTCAGAATTGACCCAGACACGCAGCGCCCCCTTTCGGACCCGAGACACATTAGACTCAATGCTATTGGGATGTCATTTGTGATAGTTTATTTTAGTTAAACTGAAGAATTAAGTTTAAAAACATATAGTCCATTCAATTATCTTTCATTTGATACCAAATTTTGTCTTACAAACCCAACAAAAATATTTTTAATCGTTTAATCCCAACCTCTCACTTCTGGTACCCGGGTACCAATAGCCACTTCGTAAAATAAAACGCCCTGCATTTATTTTGATCACGTGACATTTGTGCCGGACATGCGCATTCGTCTCACGCCATGAAACTCTTGTTGCTGACCTTACCATCATCCCTTTAGTGGACCAAAATAATCAAGTACCACAATACGACACTCACGAACCCCCCTACACCCCCCCCCCTCCAATTTCTGTTTCTGAAGATTATTTTTAATTGTCAGATTATTTATGCCGAAGACATTGCGTCATATTCCATAGATGACACATTCAAAAAAAAGAAACAGAAAAAAAAAACAAATAATAACGAAACAACTCAGTAGTCGGAGTGTGCACGCCATTTTGTGATGGCATTATGGGGGATTTCTATCCGTTTGACGCTTGGCGCGCACGTGCAGCCGTTTTCAGCACCGTAGTTCAAGGACATCCAAGAGTCACGTGCCTGGCACACCCAAATCATCCCGTGAACGTAACGACCCGGAGAGACACGTATATGGGGGTGGGTGAACAAAAGCTAAGAGCATTGTGAGTGGTGTCCTCTTCGTCTCTGGATAAGGCACATCGTACTTCCAGTATATTGTAGAGATTGTTTCGGTGCTCGTATTGAGCTGTCCCAATGAGGCTATTCAGCCACGCACGTGAGTGCAAGAACCGTGCGGGGACAAACTCCTTGGCGTGTGTGCACCAGCATTAATTTAAGCGCTTCTGAGATAAGTGAGACGTTGTGAAATATATTGGCGCATATATTTTTAAGATTTTTACATTACTTCATGTCAGACGTATTGACTAATATTGTATTAGTCTCAGCCATTTTTACGACGTGGACATTCAATGTCATTCTACTCTCTAACCAAATGACAGGGTATAATGTCAAACTCAAAATTTGTTGATTTGGAAAACGGATGATTATTACTCTCTGGTTCCAAACAATATTTACCTCATACTCTCAGATTTCATACTATATCAACCCCACTGACTCTCTGATTTCAAACTATATCAACCACACTGACTCTCTGATTTCAAACTATATCAACCCCACTGACTCTCAGATTTCAAACTATATCAACCCCCCTGACTCTCTGATTTCAAACTATATCAACCCCACTGACTCTCTGATATCAAACTATATCAACCCCACTGACTCTCTGATATCAAACTATATCAACCCCACTGACTCTCTGATTTCAAACTATATCAACCCCACTGACTCTCTGATTGGGAACAATATTGACCTCAGACTCCTTGTATTTCAAAAACCGTATGAAACGCTCGCGTGAGACTCCCTGACTCTGAACAACAAGCCAAAGCCCTCAGCCTAGATTCCCAGCTCAGACGTAACTGACCTAGTTTTAAAATAGCAGCACCATTCTTCGAGCACCTCCAATACAATACACCAAAGCATTAATTTTGATATAGTTTACTTTAATTTAAAAAAACAAGAAAGGTTAATAAACTGAATCATTAATTTAACACGGTCATCTCCGCCTTGTGAGAAAGCTAGAAATCTCTTAGTAGGCATCGTGAGGCAGGCCGTAATTGATGCAATTAAAATCCAGCTTTTTAAAAGTCCGTTACAAAAAAATATAGAATAAGTGTCATTGCCCCACTACGCTAAAAGCTTTTAGTCAACTGTAACAATGTGTGGGTTATTTTTGTTTTTTGATATACCTGCAAGTTGATGCAAATAATTATAAATTTTTAAGAAAAGATCGAACAATTGTCCAGCGATCCAGACTATTAGATTCTTTAAAGAAGATCAATTGTTTCGCTGAATAAAAATAGAGTGTTTAAGATAAAATCGGAAATGAGAAAAGGTAAACAAAACAAATCAACATTTACGTGTCTGTGGCAGAGACCTCGTTAGTGGATAATGAAAGCTGGGAGCGTGTTTTGAAGTCCAGGGCAACAAACTTCCTATGGTCTCGTGTCTGCAAACTAACCGAGCTTTTAACGGGTTTTTTTTTCCACGTGCTAAATTTTAGTTGACTGACGCTACGAGTCAAGACTTTTACTGCAGGACGCTGTCACGCGGTGAAACAGTGACATCAGGCACGGCACCAAGCAGTGGCGTAACAACGGCTTGGCATTGGGGCAGTTGCCAAGGGCGCCGGCCTGCGCAAGTTCGAAAGGGCGCCGCTAAATCTCTAATTTTTAAATTTTTTTCAGTTTATCAAGGGCGCCAAAAATAAATTAGCCAAGGGCGTCAAAAACCCAGTTACGCCTCTGGCACCAAGCATTCGGTATGAACCACTGGTCAAACACACGTTGGATGAACTGTACTTCCTGGAGCTGCACATTGCATTAGGGAATGGGAGCACGTTGATTGAATAGCCTGTTAAGCGGTTCTCAAACAGGCATCGGATATCACAAAACGAATAAGGTTTCAGGGCTGAAACGAATGGATTAGGAAGACCAATGGTCAAGGTGCTGTCCTACAAACAATTCATCCGTGACAGCAGCCATTTAATCGGTCTCACAATTGAACATGTCGAATGGGTCAAGAAAAGAACAACCACAGAATCGTCGCACCGAAATGAACGAAGGCCTAATGAATGCTACGTAAAGTGTGATCACTATAGATGAACAAAATACAATTATAATATCAACTTTCAAAGGTGATCTTTTATAATAAGTTTTCATAATTTAATTAAAATATTTCATCATCTATTCATACTTTTTGTATGTTCATAATTGGTTTTTGATATTTGTAAATATTGGATGTGTCGTTTGTCTAATGTTTGATGTGTCATATGTCTAATGTTTGATGTGTCATATGTCTAATGTTTGATGTGTCATATGTCTAATGTTTGATGTGTCATATGTCTAATGTTTGATGTGGCATATGTCTAATGTTTGATGTGTCATATGTCTAATGTTTGATGTGTCATATGTCTAATGTTTGATGTGTCATATGTATAATGTTTGATGTTCAGTATTTCAAGATGATTATCGTATTATTCTTGTATTTTTGTCCTTATTGGTCGTGTGTGATGTTTCATGTTTGACCAACTTAGGTTGATTTCCGCAAAAGAATCCAGTGTTAGATTGCTGATCAGAATAGGAAAATTAGGGGAACATGAGGTGGGGGAAGGGAAGCGCTAAAATTAATCGCGTCATCATTCCAATAGAACAGTTGAATAATGCCATCATTCCAATAGAACAGTTGAATAATGCCATCATTCCAATAGAACAGTTGAATAATGCCATCATTCCAATAGAACAGTTGAATAATGCCATCATTCCAATAGAACAGTTGAATAATGCCATCATTCCAATAGAACAGTTGAATAATGCCATCATTCCAATAGAACAGTTGAATAATGCCATCATTCCAATAGAACAGTTGAATAATGCCATCATTCCAATAGAACAGTTGAATAATGCCATCATTCCAATAGAACAGTTGAATAATGCCATCATTTCAGTAGAACAGTTGAATAATGCCATCATTTCAGTAGAACAGTTGAATAATGCCATCATTCCAATAGAACAGTTGAATAATGCCATCATTTCAGTAGAACAGTTGAATAATGCCATCATTTCAGTAGAACAGTTAAATAATGCCATCATTCCAATAGAACAGTTGAATAATGCCATCATTCCAATAGAACAGTTGAATAATGCCATCATTCCAATAGAACAGTTGAATAATGCCATCATTCTAATAGAACAGTTGAATAATGCCATCATTACAATAGAACAGTTGAATAATACCATAATTTCAGTAGAACAGTTGAATAATGCCATCATTCTAAAAGAACAGTTGAATAATACCATAATTTCAGTAGAACAGTTGAATAATGCCATCATTCCAATAGAACAGTTGAATAATGCCATCATTCCAATAGAACAGTTGAATAATGCCATCATTCCAATAGAACAGTTGAATAATGCCATCATTCCAATAGAATAGTTGAATAATGCCATCATTCCAATAGAACAGTTGAATAATGCCATCATTTCAGTAGAACAGTTGAATAATGCCATAATTTCAGTAGAACAGTTGAATAATGCCATCATTCCAATAGAACAGTTGAATAATGCCATAATTTCAGTAGAACAGTTGAATAATGCCATAATTTCATTAGAACAGTTGAATAATGCCATCATTTCAGTAGAACAGTTGAATAATGCCATCATTTCAGTAGAACAGTTGAATAATGCCATAATTTCAGTAGAACAGTTGAATAATGCCATAATTTCAGTAGAACAGTTGAATAATGCCATCATTTCAGTAGAACAGTTGAATAATGCCATAATTTCAGTAGAACAGTTGAATAATGCCATAATTTCAGTAGAACAGTTGAATAATGCCATCATTCCAATAGAACAGTTGAATAATGCCATAATTTCAGTAGAACAGTTGAATAATGCCATAATTTCATTAGAACAGTTGAATAATGCCATCATTTCAGTAGAACAGTTGAATAATGCCATAATTTCAGTAGAACAGTTGAATAATGCCATCATTTCAGTAGAACAGTTGAATAATGCCATCATTTCAGTAGAACAGTTGAATAATGCCATAATTTCAGTAGAACAGTTGAATAATGCCATAATTTCAGTAGAACAGTTGAATAATGCCATCATTTCAGTAGAACAGTTGAATAATGCCATCATTTCAGTAGAACAGTTGAATAATGCCATCATTCCAATAGAACAGTTGAATAATGCCATAATTTCAGTAGAACAGTTGAATAATGCCATAATTTCAGTAGAACAGTTGAATAATGCCATAATTTCATTAGAACAGTTGAATAATGCCATCATTTCAGTAGAACAGTTGAATAATGCCATCATTCCAATAGAACAGTTGAATAATGCCATCATTTCAGTAGAACAGTTGAATAATGCCATCATTTCAGTAGAACAGTTAAATAATGCCATCATTCCAATAGAACAGTTGAATAATGCCATCATTCCAATAGAACAGTTGAATAATGCCATCATTCCAATAGAACAGTTGAATAATGCCATCATTCTAATAGAACAGTTGAATAATGCCATCATTACAATAGAACAGTTGAATAATACCATAATTTCAGTAGAACAGTTGAATAATGCCATCATTCTAAAAGAACAGTTGAATAATACCATAATTTCAGTAGAACAGTTGAATAATGCCATCATTCCAATAGAACAGTTGAATAATGCCATCATTCCAATAGAACAGTTGAATAATGCCATCATTCCAATAGAACAGTTGAATAATGCCATCATTCCAATAGAATAGTTGAATAATGCCATCATTCCAATAGAACAGTTGAATAATGCCATCATTTCAGTAGAACAGTTGAATAATGCCATAATTTCAGTAGAACAGTTGAATAATGCCATCATTCCAATAGAACAGTTGAATAATGCCATAATTTCAGTAGAACAGTTGAATAATGCCATAATTTCATTAGAACAGTTGAATAATGCCATCATTTCAGTAGAACAGTTGAATAATGCCATCATTTCAGTAGAACAGTTGAATAATGCCATAATTTCAGTAGAACAGTTGAATAATGCCATAATTTCAGTAGAACAGTTGAATAATGCCATCATTTCAGTAGAACAGTTGAATAATGCCATAATTTCAGTAGAACAGTTGAATAATGCCATAATTTCAGTAGAACAGTTGAATAATGCCATCATTCCAATAGAACAGTTGAATAATGCCATAATTTCAGTAGAACAGTTGAATAATGCCATAATTTCATTAGAACAGTTGAATAATGCCATCATTTCAGTAGAACAGTTGAATAATGCCATAATTTCAGTAGAACAGTTGAATAATGCCATCATTTCAGTAGAACAGTTGAATAATGCCATCATTTCAGTAGAACAGTTGAATAATGCCATAATTTCAGTAGAACAGTTGAATAATGCCATAATTTCAGTAGAACAGTTGAATAATGCCATCATTTCAGTAGAACAGTTGAATAATGCCATCATTTCAGTAGAACAGTTGAATAATGCCATCATTCCAATAGAACAGTTGAATAATGCCATAATTTCAGTAGAACAGTTGAATAATGCCATAATTTCAGTAGAACAGTTGAATAATGCCATCATTTCAGTAGAACAGTTGAATAATGCCATAATTCCAGTAGAACAGTTGAATAATGCCATAATTCCAGTAGAATTGATTAAATAACGCTTTCAATGTCGACGCCTTCCTTTCCCCCTCACCTCACGTTCCCCTCATCCACCTAACGTTCCCCTCCCCCACCTCAGTGTTTCCCCTCCCCCACCTCACGTTCCCCTTCCCCACCTCAGTTTGTCCCCTCCCCCCACATCACGTTACTCTCCCCTCACCTCAGTTTGTCCCCTCCCCCACCTCACGTTTCCCTCCCCCACCTCACGTTCCCCTCCCTCACCTCAGTTTGTCCCATCCCCCCACCTCACATTCCCCTCCCCTCAGTTTGTCCCCTCCCCACACCTCACGTTTCCCTCCCCCACGTCACGTTCCCCTCCCCTCACCTCAGTTTGTCCCCTCCCCCCACCTCACGTTTCCTTAACCTGACTATTCTAATCAGAATGTAAACATGTTTGTTAGCCTACCTGAAATGTGATCGCAGGAAACATAAAAAAAGACTGCTGAGACTGACACATATGACGTCATTAAAGATGATCATTTTATTTCTTTTATTTAAAAAAAAAATCGAACTATGTATAGGCGTAAGGAGAAAAGCAAGGGAAACAACTAATTAATGCAACATGTGTTATCCCCCGTGGCAGTACAAAAGTCTTATATGACCTATAATGAAAACACTTGGAGATATAATTAGAGAAAAATAGAATATAATATTTGATTGGAGATGAAGCAAGAGAGAGAAAGAGAGATAGAGAGTGGGAGAGAGGGGTAGAGAGGGAGAGATTGATTGACCTGATCTATCTATGGATCTATGTATCTATGTATCTATTTATCTATGTATCTATCTATCTATGTATCTATGTATCTATGTATCTATGTATCTATGTATGTATGTATTCTATCTAGTATTATCTATCTATCTATATCTATATCTATCTATCTATCTATCTATCTATCTATCTATCTATCTATCTATCTATCTATCTATCTATCTATCTATCTATCTATCTATCTATCTATCTATCTATCTATCTATCTATCTATCTATCTATCTATCTATCTATCTATCTATCTATCTATCTATCTATCTATCTATCTATCTATCTATCTATCTATCTATCTATCTATCTATCTATCTATCTATCTATCTATCTATCTATCTATCTATCTATCTATCTATCTATCTATCTATCTATCTATCTATCTATCTATCTATCTATCTATCTATCTATCTATCTATCTATCTATCTATCTATCTATCTATCTATCTATCTCTATCTATCTATCTATCTATCTATCTATCTATCTATCTATCTATCTATCTATCTATCTATCTATCTATCTATCTATCTATCTATCTATCTATCTATCTATCTATCTATCTATCTATCTATCTATCTATCTATCTATCTATCTATCTATCTATCTATCTATCTATCTATCTATCTATCTATCTATCTATCTATCTATCTATCTATCTATCTATCTATCTATCTATCTATCTATCTATCTATCTATCTATCTATCTATCTATCTATCTATCTATCTATCTATCTATCTATCTATCTATCTATCTATCTATCTATCTATCTAAGACACGCATCGTTTAGCAGCTGTACATATAACCTCATCATTTAAACATAACTGTGTACTTTACTAAGGGCAGCTTCAACTAGGTTCAAGACTTTCGTTTCATGATTAAAATTAAACTTATATTTGTAAAGTAAGAGAGAGCAATGTTAAAACGGAACCCAATTCTTTCGGATATGTCTTGAAATTTTGAAAACAAACAAATGCATACAAAGTGTGCCCCGGCTTCACCACTAATATATTCAGTCCAATTTACAAGTCCAATCAAGGACTTTGGTTTCAAGAATTACTGACTGAAAAAAAGAGCACACAAAAAATCTATTAATGTTTAGTTTCCTAAATTCAGTTCAGCGTCTTGAATTCCTTTAGTTAATGTCTAACAATTTGACACTATGTGTTAACCATAAACAATGAGTAATGATGTTTTTGTGCTTCGCACTTTACCATTCTGACGACGTCATGATTTTGACCGCTGGTAACATGAAGCCCGAGCTAACCTCAACAAACAAGGTAAACTGTATCATTTTCTCGCCCCCACTGTTCTTCTCATGTCCTGCTCGGTCCTCATCTTCCTCTCACGCCCAGCTCTGTCCCCAGTGTCCTCTCACATCAATATGTCCTCACTGTCCTCTCACATCAAGACGTCCTCATTGTCCTCTCGCGTCCAGCTCTGTCCTCTCTGTCCTCTCGCATCCAGCTCTGTCCTCACTGTCCTCTCGCGTCCTCGCAGTCCTCTCACGTCCTCACTGTCCTATCATGTCCAGCCCTGTCCTCACTGTCCTCTCCAAGTCCAGCTCTGTCCTCAATGTCCTCTCGCGTCAAGCTGTCCTCTTGCGTCCAGCTGTCCTCACTGTCCTATCATGTCCAGCCCCGTCGTTACTATCTTCTCACGTCCAGCTTTGTCTTCACTGTCCTCTCGCGTCTCACAAATAACAGACAGTAATAAGTCTTACATAAACTCAAGAACAAAAATGAATGTAATATTTATCTTAAAAACAACAAATACATGTTTTTTTTTTACATTTCAAAACTCATTTTTAAAAACTGTACTTTTCCACAGCCCATAAAGATCACGAGGACCTAAAAATAATCCATTAACCATCAACACGCTAGTTCTTAATGACGTGATTCCCAGAGCAATCACAACTAATTTATGGATGGTGGAGAGGGGAGGGATGGGAGGGATGGGGGAATAGAGGGGAAATGGCATTGTGTAATTTGAACCTTTTCTGGTGCTTATGTACTGATAACGTAGATGTTAACAGACGCTTTGATGGATGGCATTACACGTGACACAGTGGGAAGTGATTCTGATTGGCTGGGAGTCGTACGAGAGCGACAACTCGTGCAGCTCTTTGTGTATAAAAATAGATCAATGGAAGTAAATTTCCTAACATCGTTTCGAGCCAAGGAACTATCTATAACAGCTATTTCATCACTTGAAACCTCAACCACTTGAAATTCAGTGATTGAGGGAATAACAACATTGTACATCACGGTTTCAAACAACAGTCGCTATTGTTAAGTGTTGAAACAGAACCACAACCATTTGAATTCAGTGATTGAGGGAATAACAACATTGTACATCACGGTTTCAAACAACAGTCGCTATTGTTAAGTGTTGAAACAGAACCACAACCATTTGAATTCATTATTATTGTTGTTGTTACTTCTTCTTCTATGTATCGATCGATTTATCGTGTCAGTTTGTACCGGGAGGACGGGGAGCGGAGCTACGTTTTAGCGA
Organism: Omphiscola glabra; assembly: GCA_964017045.1. Classification (NCBI taxonomy): domain Eukaryota; kingdom Metazoa; phylum Mollusca; class Gastropoda; family Lymnaeidae; genus Omphiscola; species Omphiscola glabra. Next base: position 19,967,018 of record OZ024797.1, read on the forward strand.
TCTAACATAGAGTAGGGAAAGGCTCTCAACCTGTGGCTCGCGAACCCTTTGGGGGTCGAACAACCCTTTATCTGGGGCCACCTAAGACCATCGGAAACAAATATACTCTACAGTTATGAAGAAGCAACGAAAATAATTTGTGTTGGGGGTCATCACAACAGGAGGAACTGTACTAAAGTGTGGTGGCATTAGAAAGGTTGAGAACCACTAGCTTAGGGGATATATTTTTTCTCCCTGGGATCATAATATAGGAAACAGCTATAACAACATAACTTTTGGTCTAAGATCGATTTGATCAATCAAACCAAAGAACAGGGGATTTTGATGAATAGAACATGGACTTTGTGTAAGGCAGTGAAAGTATTTATGTCGATAAATGAAAGGTCATGGTACTCAAAGACAGCTGACGAAATAAATAAATCTATACATATTTAGCGAAATGATTTATTGTGTTCAAAATGTATTCATTAAAACTTGAACTAAGGGGACAACTTTATTATCCCTATTAGAAAAAACTAACACATGAGACACATCGGTCAGTTCACTAACCCACGAGACAAATCGGTCAGTTCACCAACCCACGAGACACATCGGTCAGTTCACTAACCCACGAGACACATCGGTCAGTTCACTAACCCACGAGACAAATCGGCCTGCTAACTAACCCACGAGAAAAACTATACAATACTTCCCCGTCACAAATCTCAAACATTTACACACAAAAAACGATGTATTAGGTTTCAGAGAGACACGATGCTTAGACCATAAAATGGCTGGAGTGAGCTACCAGTTCTTTTTTTGGCTCCTCCAGGTAAAAACAACAGTCGAGAAAAAATGCCAAAGACGTTGCCTACATGGCTTCAGTTTTTGTAGCTACAGAGAACACAGAGAAGTTGGCACAGAGAACACAAAGCAGTTGGCCCAGAGAACACAGAGAAGCTGGCACAGAGAACACAGAGAAGTTGCACAGAGAACACAGAGAACACAGAGAAGTTGGCACAGAGAACACAGAGTAGTTGGCACAGAGGACACAGATGACACAGAGGACACAGAGAAGTTGGCACAGAGAACACAGAGAAGTTGGCACAGAGAACACAGAGAAGTTGGCACAGAGAACACAGAGAAGTTGGCACAGAGAACACAGAGAAGTTGGCACAGAGAACACAGAGAACACAGAGAAGTTGGCTCCGCGGTCAGCAGCTTCTTAAAAGGATTTGAGGGCAGCTATAGGGTTTACATTGATGTGTAGGTGCGAAAATAATCGCCAGTGCACATATCTTACATGACATTAGTGTACGCGTATCACATGGCATTAGTTGACATTTGCTGCCTGGCATGAGTGTACGCGTATAACATGGCATGTTTTACGCATATTACCTGAAATTGTTTTACACCAATCACCTGGCAGTAGTATACACGTGTTACCTGGCCTTAGATTTCACGTATCACCTGACATTAAATGACACATTTTACCTGGCATAAGTGCACATCTTTTACCTGGCATTAGTTTATACGTATTACCTAGCTTTAGTGTACATGTATTATCTGGCAACAGTGTAAATTTTACATTGCATTACTTTATACTTATTATCGGGCTTTAAAATACATGTATTACCTGGCATAAGTGAACTTGTATTACCTGGCAAAAGGGAACATGTATTACCTGGCAAAAGCGAACATGTATTACCTGGCAAAAGTGAACATGTATTACCTGGCAAAGGTGAACATGTATTACCTTGCAAAAGTGAACTTGTATTACCTGGTAAAAGGGAACATGTATTACCTGGCAAAGGTGAACATGTATTACCTGGCAAAAGTGAACATGTATTACATGTCATAAGTGAACATGTATTACCTGGCAAAAGTGTACATGTATTATTAGTGGTAGGATTTAAATAATTGAACAACTGCTTCGCCGCCCAAAAGACTGGTTTTAGCATTACAAGCGCTCTACCGACGGACAGTTATTATTTCATGAATTTGATATTTAAGAGATACATATAACTTTAATACTAAAAAGGAACATTAAAAATGAGTAAGAAACGTACATTCACCTTTCCCAATATAGACGCCAAGCAAGACAAGTATAGAGAGAAGCATACTTACAAGTATAGAGAGAATCCTGCTTACAAGTATAGAGAGAGTCCTACTTACAAGTTTAGAGAGAGTCCTACTTAAAGTAGAGAGAGAATCCTGCTTACAAGTATAGAGAGAGTCCTACTTACAAGTTTAGAGAGAGTCCTACTTACAAGTATAGAGAGAATCCTGCTTACAAGTATAGAGAGAGTCCTAGTTACAAGTTTAGAGAGAGTCCTACTTACAAGTATAGAGAGAATCCTGCTTACAAGTATAGAGAGAGTCCTACTTACAAGTTTAGAGTGATCCCTGCTTACAAGGACCATTTTAACAATTAGCTCGCTGAACTCGACAAGACATTAGATGGCATTTGTAGCGAGCCGGCTAAATGCCGACTCTGTGCATTAGCTGAGACTAGTTTACATATCAAGGATGTTTGAAATAAACGTCCCCTCAAGCTGGTACAATGTGTTTACATCACAGTTCTAGCATGAGAGCTATTCCATATTAATTTAAACGAATAATGACACGTTCATTTTATAAGTTGACAACAACTGAACGGTAAAGGTAAGTGTCTACTGACGTCATGGGGTACAAGTGAAGGTCGGGGACACTCTGGTATTTATTGGTTCAATGGAAAGACAACGACCACCCAAGGGATCATACTAACACCTTGTTGTTACGGAGACATCTTGTTGTTACGAAACACCTTGCTGAGATATTTAGAGATCAAGTGATGTAAAAGAACACACAAAAACACAACGTTTACAGCATCCATTGTAAAAATCCTTCGATCTGTGCATCCACTAGATTGGCTGGGATTAACCTGACATTTCTATAAAAAAAAGCACACGAAAAACTATTTAAAAAACCAACAAAGATTCATTTATTATAAAACCGTTATATAACTGCCGTCAATAGCGCTTGATATTTCTATGGTATCCAAGGTTACGGAAGTGTCACAAGCCTTTAAAAAAAATATGAAACTGTTTAAAAGTGGTGTTCATAACGTAGTCGTTTTTAGTTTCTTTTAAGCAATCTCACGGCTTTATCAGCTCTGGCGGGTCATGTGTTACTGAACAACACAACACCAGTACAGAGGCGTAACTATGGTTAGTTTCATCCGCCTTGTTACTTGCTGGCATCTCTCCGCCCGAGGAGGTGGCGAATGGAGTGGGATGCGGCAGTGCCCCCCACGGAGAAAAATGTGTGCAACAAAAAAAGGAATCCATGTTTAATTTTTTTTAAAAGCCCCCCCCCCCCACGATATTTGTCATTTTTATAACATTTTTAACCAGATTACCAACTTGTGCCTTTGAGCAGTTAAAGAATTAGTGGAACCAATGAAATCTGGCTGTGCTCCATATATAATTGATGATCCGTTTATTTAAGGCTAATCTCGTTACAGGTTTAAGGTATTTGATACTAAATATATCTTATTGTTTTAAAAATGTGCCGCTCCTCATGATAAACCAAGTTCTTCCTCCCCGTTGTTCGCATTTTTTGGGTACTTTTTTTTATTACTTAAATATTTTCAAACTCACAAGGTTAAAGACTCAACACTGTATTAAACGACCCTGACATCAAGATGAAAAAAAAAGGATTTTTAATAATAGTTCTCTCTAAGCATCAATCATTGACAATCTTTTCTCAAAGTATATCTCTTATAAATATTACGCTTCTGGTGTGACTCGTAGACTGCTTCCATTTCCGGCTACTCCATAAGCGTCATTTCACACGATCAAATTACTTTTAAATTTGGCTTCAAATTTTTGTATGAATGCACTATTAATGTGCGAGGTTTATATTTTTTGGAAAAAAATGGGAATATGATCAAATACTAATTTGCAAGTTGTGACAAGGCTTCATACAAAAATTGCATCAAATGAATGATCGAAAATGTGATTGTGTGAACTGACGCTAACATGCTGGCTGCTTCGTATGCAGCGTATTTGTTATTGGGAGTATCTTACTAATATATTACAAATAATTCTACATGCTTCAAAGAAAGTTTGGTTCAACAATGAGTTCAAAAGCGCGCAAGATATAATTCCCGATAAGTACGCTAAATGATATATTTTTAAAATCACGCAACTGCCTTTGGTGCGTAATATTTTCTTTTCTGAAAATGAAATCGTCTCATTTTAAGTATGGAGTAAATTTAATCGGGACATTAGAATAATTAATATAGTTCATGGGCGTGAAATAAAAAGTGTGCAGGGACGTATCATGGGGGGAAGGGGTGTAGCAAAAATTGCGATTCTTAAATGTGCGTTACTTGAGTTCATGTTTTGTCAAGTAACTTTATTAGATGGGAAGTTTACGCATTGCTGTCGCCAATGTTTTTTGCGGGCTATATCCGGTTTCATCATAAAAGAAAAACTTTTAAAGTATCGATATGGGTTCATTATAAATTGTGTAACGACAACGTCTTTTTAAAAATATTGTTATTTGCATAATTTTAAGCGAACTTGATGCCGTGAATGTTGAGATAAAATGAAAACTTGAAACAAAAAATTATAGATTTCAAAAGAGAAATTAAGAATTTAACGTGTGCAAACAAACAGTGCAAGTTTAGTCAAATGATGTGCAATAAACAGTGCAAGCTTAGTTCATTGATATGTACAAAAATAAATACAAACTCTTTAGATTTGAGTGTGTTACTTTTATGGCACAGTTTTCAGAATAAAGAAAACAAAATTAAAATACTTAGTCTATATAAATTACATTCGCAACTGCTGATCTCTAATTGAATATCAAAATAATAAGCAATCCGACTCACTTACATATAGTGAACGCAGTTTTAAAATTTAATTTTTCTTAAAGAAGATCCAGCAGAAAACTATAAAAAAAAAAATGTAAAAAACTTAGAGAACTAACATTTCTTTTATCATGCCAAGTTCATTTTGGATTCTAGTTTTAGAGAGATTTTTTTTTTAAATCGTCAATTTTAAAATAAAATCTATGGATTTGTTAACACAATTTAAGTATATCAAAGAGGTAATATTTAAATTATCTTACGAAAATTCAATCAGTTTGAAATTGCAGTTAACACTTGAGTCAATGAAACATAGAGAAATGTATTCTTTATATGCATAAAATTATACTTGGATAATTACACACATTAAATATATACTGTCTTTTGTAAAATATATCATGTCTTTTTAACATAATTATTACATTCTTCCAGTGACGTAGCGAGCTTAACTCGCGCCCGGGGCACAATACCTTTTTAGCGCCCCCCGCCCTATTCGAAAACCATACAATATTATATGTAAAATATACCGTTTTGCACCCATTTGTGAGTAGCGCCCGGGGCATGATGCCCCCTTGCCCCCCACCCTCGCTACGCGACTGCATTCTTCTTACATTTATAAAAGTGACCAGTTGTACAAGCCTTTAAAATCTATGACATTTCTACACACAAAAAAACACACAAAAAAAAAGGGGAATTTTCTTGTTGAATTTGGTAAAACTTAGTATTACATGTATTAAAAAAAAGGAAATTATTAAAAGCAAAATTATTTTGTTGAGAATCTTTTATATTAACTTCTCTTTTGTTCGGGTGTTTCTTTATTTCTAGCGCCGCCCTGGGTGCGCCAAGATTTTTCAGTACTTCCTTCCACGATACAAACCCTGCAGGTGCCCGAAAATGACACCCCTCCTCCATATAAAGAAAAAAAATTACACAAGGCGGACAACCATCTTCGCTCCCCTTCCTACCGCCCAACCTACGCCCCTGGCATTGCTGATCCACAAATCAGACCTGCCCCCAAGGACATTTTCTGAAGAAAAAAAACACAGTTTATCCGTTACGGTCCGCTCCCCCTCCCCCCCCCAACCCCCAGTGTCGCCACTCACCAGTACACCGAGTTTTCCCATAATCAGAGAGAAATGGCGCGGAACTCCTTGGAGTCGTCGACATCCCACCATCTCTCCCCTGTATGAAAGTCGTGATAAAAAACACGAACTGATAAATGATTTGAACCAAACGGAAATGTCAGGTAATATATGTACCGGAAATAACCAACGTTTTGACATGAAGTAGTGTGTGATCGAATTGGATTTGAACCCGAGCCTATCAAGATGATTCTATTTCAGAATGCGTCATGAATTGTTCCTGTGCGTCACTCGTGCATCCTTGAGAGCAGATCTCAATGATAAAGTTATTTACTATTTGTGGTCCCGACTCGACCTGACGTGCACAGATTGGGATGCAACACGTTCGATTAGATCCTTATACTTGATTATAAAGGTACAAACTATGGCCTTATGCCCTACTTGTTTGAATTGTCAGATTCTGCTTGTAGGTACAAAAAATGGCCTTAAGGCCAACTAATTAAATTTTTCGATAGTGCCTAAAGGCACAAAATGTGGCCTTATGGTCTACGGGTTTACATTGTCAGATTCGGCCAAATTGTTTACTAAAATTCATTCATTTTATTTTCCACTGAATTCTGTTTTCGGTATTTGAACAATCCATCACTCATCTGGAAATTAGATTATCCATTTATTTTATATTTTTTTCAGATCTAAATCCAACCTACAACTCCACATATAAATCCAATCTACACTTCAACCACCTAACTTCAACCAGCCATTTCCTCCAAGTTGAATGTCCTCTTTAAACTAGTCCATTATCAGTCTGTGCAACCTTTCATTTTTTACTTCGTAGAGCCTCGGGGGCAAATGGGGGGTGGGGGTGGTGTGGACGAAATGGTGAGATGGCGGGAAAAGGAAAGTAAAGGTAAAATATTCTGGAGCCGTGAGACAGGATTAATTAAGCTTGTTGGCTATTACTTTAGAAAGTCGGGAATGTTCCAGACAGTTCAATGACCTCAATGTTTTCGTCTCCAATATTACCTTTGCCGGCTTCAGCTAACCTCATAAAGGGAAACACACTTTTTAAAAAACCCAAATTGACATGAGTAATACATTTTTACGACCAAAAAATACTAGAAAAATTACACCTTTAAAAAAAGTATCTTCTAGGGGCCATCTGACTACAATGACAAAGGTAACGACCTCTACTGGTCTCCTGAAGACAATTAAAGTTAATTACTTCCACCTGTGGCATGAACACAGAGACAGAGGTAACTACTTCCACCTGTGGCATGAACACAAAGACAGAGGTAACTACTTCCACCTGTGGCATGAACACAAAGACAGAGGTAACTACTTCCACCTGTGGCATGAACACAAAGACAGAGGTAACTACTTCCACCTGTGGCATGAACACAAAGACAGAGGTAACTACTTCCACCTGTGGCATGAACACAAAGACAGAGGTAACTACTTCCACCTGTGGCATGAACACAAAGACAGAGGTAACGACTTCCACCTGTGGCATGAACACAAAGACAGAGGTAACTACTTCCACCTGTGGCATGAACACAAAGACAGAGGTAACTACTTCCACCTGTGGCATGAACACAAAGACAGAGGTAACTTCTACCAATCTTTTGAAAAGTCAAGTTTTGGCGCTAGTTACCACCAATTAATTTAAGATAACCAAAATGTGTAGTCAGACATATTTCCAGTTTATAAGATATACCCCCTAAATACAAACTATTTCGTATGAATCCTATATAAAATGTAATATCGAGCAATGGGCTTTGGGCTGAAAATTTGACAAAACATTCCTACACGTAAAGTAATTTAAAAGAAGCCAAACTAGAGCCCCTAATAATTATTATTTTTTTTTAAACTTCATTACTATTTTAAAGACCCACCCAATTTTACACTGCATATTATTTCACCAAATAAATGGGAAACACAGAAAATTTTACGCAACAAACATATTTGCGATTTTTTTGAAAGCATCCCATTTAGCGCAGTTATGGAGGAATTTTTTTTTCGTGATATCATATTTCCTCTACCTTCCAATTGAAAAACAGATGATTTTTGTCGGTTGGGGTTGAAGGGTGGGGCTGAGAATTTGAAAGAATGTGTTGTCATCGAAAACGAGTCAGTGTGCCAAGTTACAACCCGATATGTTGACGGGAAGTGGATCAATTAACCGTCCGATGGTTTACCAGCCACCAACAAACGCTAAGTTAATATAAAGGATTTCAAAATCAAAATCAACAGCTTAAAAAAAAAATATTTATTTGCCGAAATGTATCATTTATTTTGTGTTATAAGTGTCATACGAATTTCTGCTTTTCCATAGTAGAATAAAAACAAAAGGCCAAGGTGCGTGCTTCGTTGACCAAGAGGATTAAGGCAGGTCAAGTTGCTTTGGAGATGTTGAGCAATAGTACGGGCCTCACTTTCTGTGTTTAGACCTACTTTTAAATTAGCAAAAGCGTTTACAAGAAAGTAAAAAAGACAACAGCCACAAGGATACGAAAGAAAACTTTTGACGTGATATTTTAAAGTAGTATCAACTGAAGGGAAATCACCCATGCATTGAAACAGTCACAGGCATATCACGAGTTATCAAACGCTCCAAAACACTTTTTTTTTTCTAACACGCGTTTGATTCTTCTCCTTTTGAGCATCATTTATACTTCAATTTAATGTATAACAAATTGTATGGAACCAATTATACTTGAATTTAATGTATAACAAATGGTATGGAACCAATTATACTTGAATTTATCGTATAACAAACGATATGGAACCAATTATACTTGAATTTATCATAGACCAAACGAAATGGAACCAATTATACTTGAATTTATCATAGACCAAACGATATGGAACCACCTATACTTGAATTTATCATAGACCAAACGATATGGAACCACCTATAATTGAATTTATCATAGTACAAACGATATGGAACCACCCATAATTGAATTTATCATAGACCAAACGATATGGAACCATCTATACTTGAATTTATCATAGACCAAACGATATGAAACCATCTATACTTGAATTTATCATAGACCAAACGATATGAAACCATCTATACTTGAATTTATCATAGACCAAACGATATGAAACCATCTATACTTGAATTTATCATAGACCAAACGATATGGAACCAATTATACTTGAATGTATCGTAGACCAAACGATATGGAACCAATTATACTTGAAGCATCAAACAGCAAAACCGTTTCGTTAGTTTTGTAACTGCTGACAAATGGTTGTTTATATAGTCGTCCATGAATATTGCGTAAATACACCACCGTCAAAAAATATAAAGGGAATCAGTATTTTATTTTTTTAGAAAGGATTTTGAATAATATTGCTTCCCTGGAGAGTACAACTAGAATCATCTCTCGACAGACAATCACGTGATCAATACATCACTGCTTGCTGAGACTTTTTAGATCTATGAGACCATGAGTGATGCATCTTTTTATATGTCTCGACGTGGTTAACATAATAAACATTTTGGGAGACGTCATAATACACATTTTTGGAGACTTCATAATAGACATTTTGGGAGACTTCATAATACACATTTTGGGAGACTTCATAATACACATTTTGGGACACTTCATAATACACTTTTTGGGACACTTCATAATACACATTTTGGGACACTTCATAATACACATTTTGAGACACTTCATATACACATTTGGGAGACTTCATAAAACACATTTTGGGAGACTTCATAATACACATTTTGGGAGACTTCATAATACACATTTTGGGAGACTTCATAATACACATTTTGGGAGACTTCATAATACACATTTTGTGAGACTTCATAATACACATTTTGGGACACTTCATAATACACATTTTGAGACACTTCATAATACACATTTTGCGACACTTCATAATACACATTTTGGAGACGTCATCAAAATTCTGATTTTCGGTACATAAATCGACTGTAAACAAATTAGCCCGACGTAAATGATTGTAAAGCAACTGTAAAGAGACTGTAAATCGATTGTAAACAACAGTCACCTGATCATTTAATCGTGTCTTTTAGACATTAAGCATGATCTGATCTCATTTATTTAATCCACAATGCCGTCAAAACTTAAGATTATGTGTCTTTGCTCTATGGGACCACTCATTGGTCCTATACTCAAATACTATGATGTAGCACCAATTAGTGCAAGAACAGAAAGCGTAGCCAGACATTGTGCCGACCGGGACGGGCTTTAAGTTTGCCGATTCCCTCCCCCGAAAACGCTACACCAAAAAATATAACAGCGTGCTTTCTGCCACAGTTGAAACTTGCAGTAACGAACCTTGAAATAGCGCTTCATACTACATGCCCAGTCCTTTATTATTGTCATCATACTACATGTCTAGTCCTTTATTATTGTCATCATACTACATGTCTAGTCCTTTATTATTGTCATCCTACTACATGCCCAGACCTTTATTATTGTCATCATACTACATGTCCAGTCCTTTATTATTGTCATCATACTACATGTCTAGTCCTTTATTATTGTCATCCTACTACATGCCCAGACCTTTATTATTGTCATCATACTACATGTCTAGTCCTTTATTACTGTCATCCTACTACATGCCCAGACCTTTATTGTTGTCATCATACTACATGTCCAGTCCTTTATTATTGTCATCCTACTACATGCCCAGTCCTTTATTATTGTCATCATACTGCATGTCCGACCCTTCATTTTTGTCATCATACTGCATGCCCTGTTCTTTATAATTGTCATCATTCTACACGCCCAGTGCTTTTAGCCCAAGGGGCGTGCTACAATCATTATCAATGGACGATAAATAGACAACTCTTTCCCCCTTTGTTGACCCGAAAAAGTGCACCAGGGACCGGTGGACAATTTTCTAAATTGCACCAGGGACCGGTGGACGAATTTTTAAAGTGCACCAGGGACCGGTGGTCAAATTTCCAAAGTACCCCAGGGAACCGTGGACACATTTCATAAATTGCACCAGGGACCGATCGAACAAATTTCTAAAGTGCACTTCGGACCGGTGAACAAAGTTGCACCAGGTACCGTTGGGAAAAATGTTTAAATTGTACCAGTGACCCGTGAAAGCATTTCTAAATTGTACCAGGGTCCGGTGGGACACATTTCTAAATTGTACCAGGGTCCGGTGGGACAAATTTCTAAATTGTACCAGGGTCCGGTGGGACAAATTTCTAAATTGTACCAGGGTCCGGTGGGACAAATTTCTAAATTGCACCATGGTCCGGTGGGACAAATTTCTAAATTGTACCAGGGTCCGGTGGGATAAATTTCTAAATTGTACCAGGGTCCGGTGGGACAAATTTCTAAAGTGCAACAGGGAACGGTGCCAGATTTATCAATTTTATTTTCTTAAGCTTCGCCGAGTTAAAAAAAAAACCTCTCAAATTTCAAACTTTGATAAAAATTGCCATGTTGATGAACAGGTTGTTTTGTTTCTACTTACCTCCCTTGTTTTTGACATAATCTTACTAATTAACTGGGCCAGTCATGTAGACTTCCAATATCTCATGATAATAAGTAGCAATTGATGGTAAAATAAAGTTATGTTTTGCGTCTAATGCGCTAAAAATGCCGCCGCCCCCCACACTTTTATATAAAGAAAAATGAGCCGTCAGGAGCGGACCGCTCCACAGACTCCTTCTCACGCCAGTCGCAAAAACATTTCCTGATGTTCTAGAACAGGGGTGGCCAGACCTGTAGTAACTGAGAGCCATTTAAAAAAAACACAATTGTCGAGAGCCGCATTGAAGCACTATGGGTCACGACCCCACTCGCAATGAAAAATTACTTTTGTGATTTATTTTTAAAAATTACTTTTTATTCGAATTTAATGTTTTAAATATTTCAATTGTTTTAACCCTAGCCGTATAAACTTTCATTTGTTTTTGATATTATATATTTCAAACGAAAAGTTTTAATTTCATAAATTGTTCGCGAGCCGCAATGTGAACACAGAAGAGCCGCATGCGGCTCGCGAGCCGCGGTTTGGCCACCGTTGTTCTAGAACCTCATGTTTGTCGGCCCAGGTTAATCTGAACACACGTTTTCAAACATCCCGTACATGAACTGTCATGGCGCCAGGTCACGCCACCCCATCAATCAGGGCTGAAAGCTTTTTTCTCTCATTCAAGGAGTTCTCAAGTCCTTTAGTTCGAACACGACCTGAAAACTTGCTGAAAGCGATCCCTTGTCATTTGTCTGGGTCTTTAGGAAAAAATGACAATATTGTAGCAACCTTAATAAAAAAAATCATGACATTTTACCTTTCACTTATCTTAACCCTCACAGTGACTTGAACCTCCACTGATTGAGAACCGTTGAAACAATCCATTATATCCCTACCACGTCAGGTGTTTCTCGTAACGTCGTAGTAAGGTGTAATCCTTTTCATCCAAGCTTTTTGATGAACAATACAGACTGTAACGTTACGCAATCAAAGGTGGCCTTATAAACATGGTGTTTTAAAAACAAAACATGTTACTTTATCTGGAGTTAAGTTCTATTTTCAAGGGAAACACTGGGGGGGGGGGGGGATTGTAAACGTCACCTTTTACACAAGATTCCTTACCAGTCACCACCCTATAGTTTCATTTGTTTAATTTTAAATTAATTTATTTTTTATTGGAAAAAAAATTCGTTTTCAATATCTAAACCTTTTCAACTTTGCTTTTGTGTTGTTGTTTTTTCTTATAAAAAAATAGGCTTTGCCTAACATACTAAAAGAGAAAGATTATTTAAAGTGGACTTAACTAGGAAGAAATACTAATTTATTGATCGCCATGCCACTATTGATGACAAGTAGAACTAAACGCCAACCTTGAGCCAAAACAAAGAAGAGACTTTTTCATATTTTTTTTTGTTGACAGCTGTGTGCGAGGTCCGATTAACTCAAACAATTAATTTCAATTTGCAGTTTCAGCCTTCCACTGATGACAGTTGACATTTAGGATTTTGCCGCCAGACTGTGAAATAACAAGTCGCTCCATACGCTGTAAGTGACTTGTCACAGAATAAATTCTTTGAAAGGTTAACGTGCCGATTCTAGCCCGGGCAGAACTCGTGTTCTCTTGAGTTCTCAGTCGGGCAGAACTTGTGTTCTCTTAAGTTCTCAGTCCGGCAGAACTCGTGTTCTCTTAAGTTCTCAGTCCGGCAGAACTCGTGTTCTCTTAAGTTCTCCGCGCGTGCTTTTCATGCCCAGGGGCGACCCTTGAATCATCTGTTACTCCGCCTTCACATAGTGTTGGTGTTTTGCACATATGATACCAGTGACTGATATGCTATAGCGTCATTTGTAGTAATTTATTTTAGTTAAAATGAAGAATTAAGTTTACAAACGTATAGTCCATTCAATTATCTTAATTTGATACCTCATTTTGTCTTACAAACCCAACAATAATATTTTTAATCGTTTTTTAATCCCAACTTCTCACTTCTGGTACCCGGGTACCAATAGTTGCAGCTTTTGTGTTTCTTCAATAGATAATCCCTAATTGAATTTTAAAAATCCAAAGCCAAGAACTTGAAATGATTAGAAATAACATTGTTACTCGCTCCTGTCCATGTTATGTTATGAAAATTTAAAGGGAAGACTAAGAGGAAATCACTATCTCCAGATTTTATAAACATTAGTGACGAGTCATGAGTTATTTGTGAACCGTGGGCTTAACAAAAATCTACAAACAAGACAACGCTACGGGTACGGCATCAATTAAACCAGGCACGTTGTCCTACTGCGACTCCATGCATCATTAGTCATCAGATTATACACCACCACCCCTACAACGTGTGCCACAGACACCACCTCGCCCCGCCAACCAGCAAACGTGTCCTGTCGACACCTCGACTGTCACTGAGAACCTGTTGGAGAGAATAGTTTGTGCCATGGGGTCTGCTGATCTCATGATTAGTCGATTATCAATAAATGAAATTTCGTGTGACGGGCGTTGTAGTAGAAAAGAACTACACGTCGAAAGAGACTGCAGTCTCCAAGCTACGAGCAGTGATAAAACACTCTTTACTCTGTGACACTTGCTATACACTCAAAAATCACAAAACACTCTTTACTCTATGTAACACTTGCTATACATTATACACTCAAACATTACAAAACACTCTATACTCTATGTAACACTTGCTATACATTATACACTCAAACATCACAAAACACTCTATACTCTATGTAACACTTGCAATACATTATACACTCGAACATCACAAAACCCTCTATACGCTATGTAACATTTGCTATACACTCAAATATCAGAAAACCCAATATTCTCTATGTAACATTTGCTATACAATCAAACATCACAAAACACTCTATGCGCTATGTAACATTTGCTATACACTCAAACATCACAAAACACTCTATGCTCTACGTAACACTTGCTTGACACCCCAACATCACACAAAGGCGTGAACGCAGACATTCCACAACACAAACATTTTAACCAACCAACTAGTCAAAGAACACTCTAAACACTGAGTCACAACAAAAACTAAACACAAAGTCACACCACAAACACTTTAAACACAACATCACAACACAGACAGTTCAACGCAATTACCCAAGAACAAACACTCTCCACTCGTACACACCTGCGTACGCACATACTCACATACTGACACACACATTCACTCACACACCCATATACACACACTCATTCACACACACACACAATATCCCAAACTCACTGACACACTCACTCTCACATACTCACACCCATACACATAGGACTAAAAATTTATTCTATCGCTTTTTATTTGATCCCCTATATCCAGTAGACATCAAAACATTGCACACGCTTATCGTCCACTGAAAATTCCGCACCAGACATACGGTCAAATAAATAAATAAAATAAAAAAAAATTAAAATACCAATTTAAATAAAATTGATCACAGCGCACACCTACAATTGCGCACTTAGACATTTACTCAGACAGACACCTGCGCACATTAACAACGATTTGCAACGATTTTTGAAAACACCAAATTTATAGAGTTGAAATGGTTTAACTATTGTGGGTGTGAGCAAATTTTCTGTGTGCTTAGTTATATGTGCGTGCGCTCTCTTTTAATCGCGCAAATATGGTGTGCGAGTTTGTCATGTGCGCGTTTGTCGTGTGCGCGTTTGTCGTGTGCGCGTTTGTCGTGTGCGCGTTTGTCGTGTGCGCGTTTGTCATGTCCACGTTTGTCACCGATAATACATTCACGTTTCCGGAAAGACAAAGGAAAGGTCATCATCCATCATTGGACAGTTTGATCCATCATTGGACAGTTTCATCCATCATTGGACAGTTTGATCCATCATTGGACAGTTTCATCCATCATTGGACAGTTTCATCCATCATTGGACAGTTTCAGCCATCATTGGACAGTTTCATTCATCATTGGACAGTTTCATCCATCATTGGACAGTTTAATCCATTATTGGACAGTTTCATCCATCATTGGACAGTTTCATCCATCATTGGACAGTTTCATCCATCATTAGACAGTTTAATCCATCATTGGACAGTTTCATTCATCATTGGACAGTTTAATCCATCATTGGACAGTTTCATCCATCATTGGACATTTTCATCCATCATTGGACAGTTTCATCCATCATTGGACAGTTTATCCATCATTGGACAGTTTCATCCATCATTAGACAGTTTAATCCATCATTGGACAGTTTCATCCATCATTGGACAGTTTCATCCATCATTGGACAGTTTCATCCATCATTGGACAGTTTCATCCATCATTGGACAGTTTCATCCATCATTGGACAGTTTCTTCCATCATTAGACAGTTTAATCCATCATTGGACAGTTTCATTCATCATTGGACAGTTTCATCCATCATTGGACAGTTTCATCCATCATTGGACAGTTTCATCCATCATTGGACAGTTTCATCCATCATTGGACAGTTTCATCCATCATTGGACAGTTTCATCCATCATTGGACAGTTTCATCCATCATTGGACAGTTTCATCCATCATTGGACAGTTTAATCCATCATTGGACAGTTTCATCCATCATTGGACAGTTTCATCCATCATTGGACAGTTTCATCCATCATTGGACAGTTTCATCCATCATTGGACAGTTTCATCCATCATTGGACAGTTTCATCCATCATTGGACAGTTTCATCCATCATTGGACAGTTTAATCCATCATTGGACAGTTTCATCCATCATTGGACAGTCTCATCCATCATTGGACAGTTTCATCCATCATTGGACAGTTTCATCCATCATTGGACAGTTTCATCCATCATTGGACATTTTGATCCATCATTGGACAGTTTGATCCATCATTGGACAGTTTCATCAATCATTGGACAGTTTCATCCATCATTGGACAGTTTAATCCATCATTGGACAGTTTCATCCATCATTGGACAGTTTAATCCATCATTGGACAGTTTCATCCATCATTGGACAGTTTCATCCATGATTGGACAGTTTAATCCATCATTGGACAGTTTCATCCATCATTGGACAGTTTAATCCATCATTGGACAGTTTCATCCATCCTTGGACAGTTTCATCCATCATTGGACAGTTTCATTTCTCTCCCTGCCTCTCAAAATTGTATGGAATGAACACGTGTCTCACTCTTTTGTTTACATCTACCGTGGGTCGCTCTCGTCATGTTCTCATTTAAAGTTTCACTTTTAACAGGACAGGTCAATTGTCTGACATTATTCATTCAATGGTGGTGGAGGAATCGAACAAAACAGACGCAAAAAAAAAAGGCTTCAGAACATTGGAGAATCGATGAAAAAACAGCGAATGTGAAAACTATGTATTAAATCAACGAATTTAAAAAAAAAATTTGAAGCTAACAGCCAACTTTACCGTTGTTATTTTAGCCCAGCGAATGACACAAGGTTTTAATTGGTCGTTTGTTAATTTCTCTACAAATTACGCAACTCTTGCAATCCAAATTTAAACTACCGCTCCCCACGACGGAAGTTAAGCAAAGGGTTTTAGCGTTAAACCAACAGAGCAGCATTTCAAAATCATTAACCGATTAATTAAAAAGTTGGATGTAGAGGACTGCCCGTTTTCTGGATTAGTATTTACAATGTTTATATTTTCTTTTTCTTTTATTTCCCTAAGAACTGTCATTCAAACTGTCATTCAAACTGTCATTCAAACTGTCATTCAAACTGTCATTCAAACTGTCATTCAAACTGTCATTCAAACTGTCATTCAAACTGTCATTCAAACTGTCATTCAAACTGTCATTCAAACTGTCATTCAAACTGTCATTCAAACTGTCATTCAAACTGTCATTCAAACTGTCATTCAAACTGTCATTCAAACTGTCATTCAAAGGGTCATTCAAACGGTCATTCAAATTGTCATTCAAACTGTCATTCAAACTGTCATTCAAACTGTCATTTAAACTGTCATTCAAACTGTCATTCAAACTGTCATTCAAACTGTCATTCAAACTGTCATTCAAACTGTCATTCAAACTGTCATTCAAACTGTCATTCAAAACGTGAAAAATCTAAAGTTTGTAGAAAAAAATGAGAAATGTCCGCCGAGTTAAAATTTCGTAAGCAAAGAAAAAAAATTAGGTCGAACTAATGAAACTTTTATTAATCTGAATTTGCCTCAGCCTTAGGGGGGGGGGGGTGGCGACGGCCGAATGGCGACTGAGAGACCATAAATCAGAGATTTGTTTAATTAAGATAATGAGGAAAATCATCCAGTCTTCTATTTATTGTTAGACTACTTCCTGGTTTTAAAATAATGGCAATATATTTTATAAAGGTGTGATGACATACATTTAGATCATTATAAAGGTGTGATGACATACATTTAGATCATTATAAAGGTGTGATGACATACATTTAGATCTTTATAAAGGTGTGATGACATACATTTAGATCATTATAAAGGTGTGATGACATACATTTAGATCATTATAAAGGTGTGATGACATACATTTAGATCATTATAAAGGTGTGATGACATACATTTAGATCATTATAAAGTGTGATGACATACATTTAGATCATTATAAAGGTGTGATGACATACATTTAGATCCTTATAAAGGTGTGATGACATACATTTAATCATTATAAAGGTGTGATGACATACATTTAGATCATTATAAAGGTGTGATGACATACATATAGATCATTATAAAGGTGTGATGACATACATTTAGATCATTATAAAGGTGTGATGACATACATTTAGATCATTATAAAGGTGTGATGACATACATTTAGATCAGACTTTACAAAAAAATGTGGCCCATTTATCATAATATTAACAAAGGAGCACGCAACAATAGCCATATATATGTCACATATACTGGGATAATGAGGGGAAAAAAATATAATTATTGATGGACTGCATTCAAGTTGTGTAAATTAAATTTTAAGGACAATGAAGTAGGATGTGTTTTATGTCTGTCTGACGGTGAGCTGCGCTATATGCATGTGTTTATGGATTTTTACAACCTGTAAATATAATTAGATAGCATGGGACCAATATAATGAAAAGAGACCAAATCTAACTGATCGCTAATTAAGTCATCATTGTCCTAATGAAGTTCATTTAAGCCTCATTTCTGTGCTAGAGAAATAATTTAGATGTCTTGTTTGTAAATTTTTTATAACTGTATAATGTCGTATTGGTTTAAATATGTATTTATTGATGTGCTAAGATGAATATTTACAATGTAATAAAAAAACCATGTCCATTTTTTTGGATCAATAAAGAATCGTATCTTTTATTATCTTTTCTTTTAAGAGAATTATTCATCTAAAGAAACATTCAATTTGTCCATAGGACATACACTGGGCAAATGTGACATACACTGGATAAATGTGACATACACTGGTCAAATGTGACAACGTACTTGGGTATGTAGTATAAGATGTCATCCCATTATGCAGCCAATAGTCTTGAATTTAAAGAGTTTTCCCTCAAACATTACAACAAGGGCTATTTTTATGCTGAAGACAATCTCGATTTTTTTCAAGTTTGCTATGAAACGAGACTCAAAAGAGTGACATGTGACTTGTGACATGTGACTTTTGTCGCAGTTTCTTGCATCTCTTTCTGCGGACCGGCAACGTAAGTTTTGAGGGCCGGCGCCCGTCCACGGACCACCAAACGGGGAACGCTGCCGGAGAGAACGGTACCTAAAGAAGAAGAGAAGTAATAGAGAAGTGGTCCGTGTACCGCATAGTGGTTTTTAATTTTGATGTAAGCAGGAAAAAACCAAAGTGCTACAATTAGCGGAAATGGTCATCGTCGGATCATTAAGGAAACTTATGAGGGAGGCGTGTCGTTGAGCGCTGCTTAAGATAAAAGGAAATACAGGTGACATCAGGAATGACAGAATACGACAAGGAAATCTCGAGTTATTTATAACTCTGTAAGACGTTAGTAGTCGATGAATTCAATTTACAACTTAGCAACTATTATGTACAACAAAGGGAAATTCCTCATCAGAACTAAACAAAGAGCAATAACAACAAAGGGAAAAAATGAAGAAAAGCCATGTCGGTATTATAAGTTATATGGGGAATGTTTACAATAGGAAGCATCATACAAAGGATCCTACATATTATTACCATTTATATCTGTTGACATAGTCACACAGTAATATGTTGGCTTTGTCGTCAGTGGCGCTACAGCCCGTGCCACACACCCAGGGCCATCATCAGGGGAATTACAGCCCGTGTCACACGCCCAGGGCCATTATCAGTGGCGCTACAGCCGTTGTCACACGCCCAGGGCCATCTTCAGTGACGCTGCAGCCGGTGTCACACACCCAGGGCCATTATCAGTGGCGCTACAGCCGTGTCACATACCCAGGGCCATCATTAGTGGCGCTACAGCCGGTGTCACACACCCAGGGCCATCATTAGTGGCGCTACAGCCGGTGTCACACACCCAGGGCCATCATCAGTGGCACTACAGCCGGTGTCACACACCCAGGGCCATCATTAGTGACGCTACAGCCGTTGTCACACGCCCAGGGCCGTGTGACAGGGAATAGGAAGGGGAACCCTCCTTTGTGCCGTCTTTAGAGGGCACGAAAATCGTAATTGTTCTTCACAAAATCAGTGTTTAAATGGACACTTTTGATTGAAAGGGGTGTCTAAATCTGGTAGCATGGTAACTTAATCAACAGACACTTAATCAACAGACACTTAATCGACAGCCATTTCATCAATAGCCATTTTATCTACAGACACTTCATCAACAGACACTTCATCAACAGACACTTCATCAATATAGCTCAAATGAGGAAACAATACACTTGCCTCCCCCCCCCCCCCCCCGCTTCTAAAGGAGTCGTTTGATGAGTTTTTATCACCATAATAAAAGTCAATGACTGTTACACAACAAGTTAACCTTGATCCGTCACATGACGTAAGGATCTAACAATAATGTATTATATCACGAGAAAAAGCAGGAACTAGTTTTTGATAGCGGAAGGAGAGCTGATGATTTCCTGAGAAGTAGAGGTGTACAATTTATCTGTGAGGATATCGGTCTTGTTTGATTTTCCATTGTATTAATTTAAGAAGGAATAGTATTCAGAGTGTATTATATTCTTGACATCTTTACATGTAACTATGTATGTTACAAGGATGCGCCAATAGCAAGGATTTATTTGTACTGATTAACATGTAACAAAAATACTGTGTGATTTACACAATCGGAGTGTCTTCATCACGTGAAAGAAAGTGACAGTGGGGTTAAGTTAAGGAATGAATAACGATAGCTGCATACCATCCATTATATCACAAGCATTAGTTAACTTTGTAACATTGTAACATCAGAAGTATTACATATGTTACATCTGTTACTATGACTATTTTGTATTGACGCTCTCTGTCAATGAAGTGTCCGTGTCAATATTTTGTTTGCGTCGATGTATTGTCTGTATACAATGATGAAAGGTTGTCATTTTTTCTCACCAAATGCGATTGTAGACGACCGGGAATAGCTAAATTAAATAGTGTATTTTTTAAAAAAAAAGACGGGTGAATTAAGAAAAAATTGGCAATAATAGGCAATAATACGACATTTTAAAAACTTGAGTAATGTTCATACATGATCTAAGGGAGTTAAGGCATATATATTTTTAACAATGGTTTAAATGATTTACGGTTCTTGAATCTTCGGCACGAATACTTCTGTCTCTTTATTTTACTAACAAACCATAGATTGGTTTGCCACTTTGCAGCGTAATTTTGTGATTTCACACGTGACCAACCCATTTTGTTTGATTCAGTCATGCTGATCTGTAAGGGAGCATCTGAGATGATGCCACGGAGTTAAAGCTCCGGTATGCTGGGAGGAGGCAGAGGGGTGAGGGCTTGTTCGGAGGTGGTGGGTGAGGGGGAAATTAGGAAAGGTGATGAAACAAAGAAGAGCCCAACACTTGGCTCACAATTACTACCGGTCTTAACTGCAGGATCTCGGGATTTCAGAAATTAGTCTCTGGACAACAGGCGGCAAGCAGTCGTAAACCTGGACAACAGGCAAAAAGCAGTCGTAACTCTGGACAACAGGCGGCAAGGAGTCGTAAATTCTAGTTTTTAGTTATATGCCTTGGTCAAGACCGAAGCTACGATAACCTTATATGAGACATGTAGGTGTAACGGTATGGGCCAACGTGACATGTAGGTGTAATGGTATGGGCCAACGTGACATGTAGATGTAATGCTATGGGCCAACGTGACATGTAGGCCTAATGGTAGGGCCAACGTGACATGTAAGTGTAATGGTATGGGCCAACGTGACATGTAGATGTAATTATATGGGCCAACGTGACATGTAGGAGTAATGGTATAGGCCAAAGTGACATGTAGGTGTAATGGTATGGGCCAACGTGACACGTAGATGTAATGCTATGGGCCAACGTGACATGTAGGTGTAATGGTATGGGCCAATGTGAAATGTAGGAGTAATGGTATGGGCCAACGTGACATGTAGGTGTAATGGTATGGGCCAACGTGACATGTAGGTGTAATGGTATGGGCCAACGTGACATGTAGGTGTAACGGTATGGGCCAACGTGACATGTAGGTGTAATGGTATGGGCCAACGTGACATGTAGGTGTAATGGTATGGGCCAACGTGACATGTAGATGTAATGCTATGGGCCAACGTGACATGTAGGTGTAATGGTATGGGCCAACGTGACATGTAGGAGTAATGGTATGGGCCAACGTGACATGTAGGTGTAATGGTACGGGCCAACGTGACATGTAGGTGTAATGGTATGGGCCAACGTGACATGTAAGTGTAATGGTATGGGCCAACGTGACATGTAGATGTAATTATATGGGCCAACGTGACATGTAGGTGTAATGGTATGGACCATCGTGACATCTAGGTGAAATGGTATGGGCCAATGTGACATGTAGATGTAATGCTATGGGCCAACGTGACATGTAGGTGTAATGGTATGGGCCAACATTACATGTAGGTGTAATGGTATGGGCCAACGTGACATGTAGGTGAAATGGTATGGGCCAACGTGACATCTAGGAGTAATGTTATGGGCCAAAGTGACATGTAGGTGTAATGTTATGGGCCAAAGTGACATGTAGGTGAAATGGTATGGGCCAACGTGACATGTAGGTGAAATGGTATGGGCCAACGTGACATGTAGGTGAAATGGTGTGCAGCAAAAACAGCACGGGGCAATTTTTTTTCATGCTTTGATTATCCATTAAATTTGATGGGACCTCCCGCTGTTGATTGCTGTCTTGCCGTTCTGCTGTTGATTGCTGTCTTGCCGTTCTGCTGTTGATTGCTGTCTTGCCGTTCTGCTGTTGATTGCTGTCTTGCCGTTCTGCTGTTGATTGCTGTCTTTCCGTTCTGCTGTTGATTGCTGTCTTGCCGTTCCGCTGTTGATTGCTGTCTTGCCGTTCTGCTGTTGATTGCTGTCTTGCCGTTCTGCTGTTGATTGCTGTCTTGCCGTTCTGCTGTTTATTGATGTCTTGCCGTTCTGCTGTTGATTTATGTCTTGCCGTTCCGCTGTTGATTGCTGTCTTGCCGTTCTGCTGTTGATTGCTGTCTTGCCGTTCTGCTGTTTTTATGCAGTGAACTGCTTTAACATCAACAAAGACATTTATAATTTCTTGTCATCGCCCAACAAAAATTGGCACTCTTTTAATATGACTGTCTCATTCCCAATTGTTCAAATATTTGTGTAAAATAATTTGGGATATCCATGCCAAAGCAAGAAATAGTATTTTTTGGAATGCTACAGTGATATTACTGATGCCCTAATCCATTTAGGCCTTGGAATGCTACGGTGATATTAAGATTCATTTTGGCATACTGCCATGCTTATTTAAATAAAGTTAGTAAAACTCTTTGTCCACACAATGAGAGAATTTGATGAGCTAGAACGAGATCAATTGTTTTCATTTATATTGTTAACAGATTTCTTCAAACAACCTGTTTAATCTTCTTCTGACCTCCTGTCTCGGGAGAGTGTCGTGGGGAATGTTTAATGATAAGAAGAATTTAGACTTAACGATAGTGCTACAATGGCAGGTAGACATGATTTCTTATCCAAAATAGCACATTCCTGGTAATAATAAGAAATGTTTTTACAATAATGTTTATTAGATATATAGAAATAGCACAGAACCACTATATCCAGACCTTGTTTTACAGTACCACTATATCCAGACCTTGTTTTACAGTACCACTATATCCAGACCTTGTTTTACAGTACCACTATATCCAGACCTTGATTTACAGTACCACTATATACAGAACTTGTTTTACAGTACCACTATATCGAGAACTTATTTTACAGTACCACTATATACAGAACTTGTTTTACAGTACCACTATATCCAGACCTTGTTTTACAGTACCTTATATCCAGACCTTGTTTTACAGTACCGTGATATCCATACCTTGTTTTACAGTACCGCTATATCCAGACCTTGTTTTACAGTACCGCTATATCCAGACCTTGTTTACAGTACCACTATATACAGAACTTGTTTTACAGTACCACTATATTCAGACCTTGTTCTACAGAATCGCTATGTCCAGACCTTGTTCTACAGAATCAATATATCAAGACCTTGTTCTACAGAGCCACTATATCCAAACCTAGCTCTAAAGAACAAAGGTTCTAATTCACTACCGTGGTCAATACATCGCTTTTTTAATTATTGAAATTTAATAGTGGTCACTTTAAAAAAAAAATTACTCAGCATATTTCTATTAAAGTTCATTTATTTATACCACCTTGCTGATGCGGTCGAGGACACGACGTGGTATCTGTCTGTGTGTGCTACAATTATCTAAAGCTATAAATAGACCGTAGCGCAAGCTATGGTAATTGTCTTCAGTATAATTGGACATGTCCACGTCACGCATTCCGGATTGTTATAGAAGCATCATCGTCAAATTTTGCATTCAGTAATGACAATAATACGGTAGCAACATAGAGGGAAATAGGGGGGGGGGGGGTAGAAAAACGGAAATTCCCCGGATGGATGGGACTCGTTAACCTTGGACGGCAACTCATCTAAGAGAAGGCAACTCTGAATTCAAACCCGGAGATGGGAAGATCGAGTTCACGTGCGCCTAACCGGCAGCAGTGAGACCTTTCGAACATCGAACATCGGAGCGCCGTGAGCATGCTATCATAGCATGGAAATGAGCGCTATATAAGTACTCCAATCAATCAATAGTTAAATGAGCTGTCCCCACTATGAAGCCATTGCTTGATCTTCTTTGAGATCTACCATTCATTTCTATTTATAGTTACATTTAAAAGGTATGATTTAGTCCTAGATCTATTCATTGCCAATACAAAGACATAATCCCTTAAAATGGAACATATAAATATGGATAACCAGTAGTTATAATTTGATTAGCCTGTAATATTTTTGTGCTTGGGTTAATAGGATATTTATTATTTGTGTTACTAATAAAAACTTTAAAAAAAAAAAAAAAATGCTGAACAGTGATGAGTCGCGAGGCACTAAGAGTACAGTGGATAGTAGGATATTGAGGCACTAAGAGTACAGTGGATAGTAGGATATTGAGGCACTAAGAGTACAGTGGATAGTAGGATATTGAGGCACTAAGAGAACAGTGGATAGTAGGACATTGAGGCACTAAGAGTACAGTGGATAGTAGGATATTGAGGCACTAAGTGTACAGTGGATAGTAGGACATTGAGGCACTAAGAGTACAGTTGATAGTAGGATATATGCTAAGTTATTGAATTAAACCTTTTGAAAAAATAACTCTTTAGTGCAGAGGTTCTCAATCTGTGGGTCGCGACCCCTTTAGAGGGTTGAATGACCATCGGAAAACACATACACATTACAGTTATGAAGTAGCGCCGAAACTAATTCTGTGTTTGGGGGTCGCCACACCTTGATGAACTGTATTAAAGGGTTGCGGGATTATGAAGGTTGAGAACCACTGCTTTAGTGTTTTGCTTCTAATTTCTCCATTGTGCAAAGGTTATATCCCAATGATACTTTATATTTATAATTTGATCGAACGGAAATTTGGTCGAATCTTTTTTTCAGTCGAGACGTTAAAATTTTCGTCACATTTCTTTTTGAACGCACTATACTATATAGTAAAACAAAATAATGCGTTCAAAAAGAAATTTGACGCAAAATGTTAACGTATAAATAAAAAAAACGATTCGACCAAATTTCCGTTCGATCAAATTTCCGTCAATCAATTTTCCGTCGACCAAATTTCTTTCGATCAAATTTCCGGATACGATTTGTAACATTAGATTTGTTATAGGTCTGTTACTAAACTCATGTTTTCCTGTAAGTTTAAATTCGGAGATAGTTGTAGAAGGAACCTTTTCCGCCCTGAAGAGAGATTAACTACTTCATTATACTCTGATATACTTTGAGGAGTCCACTCGCAAAACCTGCCACGTAACTTTGCATTGATCCTGATAAAAATTTTCTTTTAACAAAAATTTAACTGAATGTATATAGCGAATATAGTCTTCAGTTGTTTTTTTATTGTGAAACATTAGTCTTCTAATGAAGCTTTTCATCAACTACATACAACTATACTGTAGAGTAACGCTTGTGCTTTGTGCACACGATCAAATTATCGTCAAATTTGTTTTAACGCACTATTCTGTGTTACAACATAGTGAACCAAGATAGTGCGTTCAAACAGAAATTTGACGACAATTTGATGAAAATTTGATCGTGTGATCTGACCATTAAAAAACCAGCTATAGTAATCAACTCTCTTCAACACAGTTCGTTTAACCCACCAAACAATGTTTAACTAAAAGTGTGCACTGCTTACTATCACGTCCATCCATCTCTTACTTTATCTTACTAGTAATACTATTTTGACTCAAGATTGTTAAAATGTAACCTCCTCCTTGACTTCTCACCACCTAGCGACGCCCACGTACCTGTTAGTGAGATTAATGCAATTTGTTGGGCAATAACAGTATCCAAGATAACTTAACTCTTATCAGCCTCGTGCCTGATGTCCAGGGTTATGCGCACCTGAGCCGTCTTGTGACATGTTAAAATGTGAACTGTTGGATGCAACGCTATGCCTGGTCATATCTAAAATAGAATTGGATTGTGTAGTCTATCTAAAGTAGAATTGGGGTTTGTAGTCTATATAAAGTAGATTTGAAGTTTGTAGCAGATCTAAAGTAGAATTGCAGTTTTTACCAGGGGCGTTATTTTAGGATTTTTCAGGTATGGGGGAACCAAGACTTGGTCCGCTACTTAAGTTGTTTATTACTGGAGGTACCACAATACATAGCAATTTTAATAACACATGCAAATTCAGGCCTTTGCCCCGCCTGCCCTACCCAAAATGACGCCCCTGTATTTATGGTATCTATCTCAAACTATAGCACATTTTGTCTTAACAAGGAAAAGGGCAAACTCTAGAATCTAGAACTTTACAACAGTAATCACTCAGTAAATATACTGGCCTAACAGCTGACACAGTCTCCGAATAGCAGATCTTGGAATACTTTAAAAAAAAAATTTTTTTAAAATTAGAATAAAGACAGTTAAGCCATAAGACAATATTGTAATTTTAATTAGGATTTTGTCAGGAAAATTAAAGGGTTGAAGAAGTTCTTAATTAAAAAAACACATTTTGTTTGGTTTTGTATTGTCTGCTTAAGAAACCTGTTCTGTATTTCTCTTGCTTGTTATCCGTAGAGGTTGGGAGGGGGGTATAACCCAGCATATAATTTTCCCGGAACAAATGTGTAATAGCTTCCTTGTAATGGGCGCAAGTTTATGGTCGTGTTTCAATTAAGCTCATTTTGTTAATTAAAATAAAACACAAACTGTACTATAAAGTATATTTATGACTTTATTAAAATGGTTTTTAAAAAAGAATTTAATGAAAAGTGTCTTAACTTTTGCATAATTCAACATTTAATAATTTTTTTTCCACATGATCAATCTTTGTTGACATCGTCAATCATTTTCTTTTTCAATTTCTTTATCATTTCACATTTCCTTAGTTCTACTTCATTCAAAATTATTTCTACTATAAACATTACAATTCTACTCCAAAATAACACAACAAGGACAGTTTATCTCTACGCCAGCGTAGTGCCATCGTGACAATCACGCAATAATTCTAACATTATTACTGCTAGGTATTTGTTAAGAATTATTAGTTTCAAAAATAAAAAAAAAATTTTAAAAATAAATAAAAAACATGTATTGACATTTTTACGTTCATTGATTCATCAGATGCATAGAAGGGAACAAGGCGAGACCAAATAAAGGCCACACTTAAAATACATGCAAAACACGACACTTTTCAACGATAAACTTACTCTATATGTAATGCAAAATGTTAAAGCAATAAAAAAAAAAAAAAACCAAAAAATAATTCAGACATTGCCTGCAATGTCAGTAAAGTTTACATATTCGTTGTCTCTAGGACGAAATGTCAGAAGTATTGGACTCACGTAACGTGAATAAAAACAAATTGATTGTTATCGATACCAGTATCTGATTTAAATTGTAATCGATATATGATGTCAATCAATTAAGATCGTCTTCTCTCATAAAAAAATTTGACCTCCAAGTCATGCGAAACAAGACAAAAAATAAGGAGGAGAAATTTGAGAAGGAGATCTTGGCAGTCTTATGAAGGTATACGTTTGTGATTGTATACTTTTGTCTGTTTGCAGTTGGTGGTGTGTGGTGTGTGGGGTTTCTTGTAAATTGTGTGTTGCCTGGGCAAAGATTATTTGGCACTCATAAGCAATGATTTGTTTATCGAAATGATATTAGATCAAGCATTTTGGGGAAAAACGCTAGGCTGGGCGGGGTTGTGGTTGGAGGGGCTGCAGGAAAATAATGTTTGAGAATCTTATGCAATTGAACAAACTGCTGGGTCTCGGTCGGATAATTAGAGAGGTAAAATTTCTCTAGTGGCGCGCCACAGAACGACTGGAGATCTCTGGCGTTGCGCCCCCCAGCTCCACTAAGGAGCACATTGAAAGAAGTAGCTGTTCAAGATCGTTAGCTCCTAATCGAATTCTTGAGTTTCTTCTCTTTGCATTGAGATGTCTGTCTTTAGCATCTTCAAAGCAATACTTTTGCTACCTTTGGAAAATTCTCCCCAGAAAACTGTTATTTCTCTTCCTTCGTCTCAGGGCACACCCAAGAACCTGTCCGAACACATCGTTAACTCCGGACCCGTCTTTAGCTGAGCACTCTACGTACTTGACCGCTCCAATCAGCTTCGACATAGCCTGACCTTCTTCCCGAGACACTTCCGTTCCCTTGTTGCCCGTGCGCAGGTCAGTCTGTGTGCCGACGAGGATGATTGGTCGTTTTTTCTTCATGTGACGTTTGATTTCTGGAATCCACGAGTTGAAGACGCTGGCGAAAGAATCCCGATCACAAACGGAGAAACAGAGGACTAGCACCTCGCTCTCCTGGTATGTGAATACTCTCAGGTCTTCGAAGTCACTCTGCAAGACAGGAGAAACTACTTTACGGACAACTTTTATGTCTGGCATACATTTTATATGACTACAGGGAGTACAAAAAACAACAACAAATAAAAAAAAGAAAAAACAAAAAGAAAAAAGGAAAAGGAAAAAAGAGAAGAAGAAAAAAAAGAAAATCAATGAATGTATTTTTTAAATGTAAAAGTCTCGATATGCTATGCTTCGATAAACTTTCCCAATGATTAGAGAAACCATGTCTATAAATTTAGACGGCGTGTCGATTGCTCTGTTGTCAAATCATCTTACAGTCACGTGACATAACAAAAATACGCAGTTGATATAGCCGTAGACACTGATATAGCCGTAGACACTGATATAGCCGTAGACACAGTTTAAGAAGGACTCACCTGTCCAGCTGTGTCAAAGACACTCACAGGGAAATCTCTGCCTTCTTTTTGGACTTTAACTGAAATAAATAACACATATTTGATCTCATCCAGTATTGGTTTCCACTCTGCTTATTGATGTAAAAACATAAATACCCGACTCTTGTTAAAGAAATATCAACTTATACCAATAAAGTATTTAAAATGATAATGAAATAGTACAAACAATGAACCTCTACTATCAGATAATAATCTAAAGTATTTTTTTAAAGTATAAAAACTTTATAACTCTGTACTAAAGCAATTGTTTTTTACCTAAAAAGTAAAAGGGTATAAAATAGTAGTGAGTTAATGTGTAATTTATGTGATCGACTGGGAAATTTTTTAAAGTTTAAATTAATCAAGTAAATAAAATATTTGATGGATAGTTTTTAAAGAAATTACTTTGTATAAGAAACCATTTGATACAAAGTCACACTGATGGATTGCATGAATGGATACATTAGCGGTGTAACATAATCCCCTCAGATCGCAGCTGTTCTCTCGCCCCCCCTTCCATTACCTTTATAATCGTCGTATATTGTTGCCGTGTACTCGTCCGTGAAGCGTTTAGTTGAATACGATAACGTTAAGCACGTCTTCCCAATCATGCCGTCTCCAAGCATGGCGCAGTGGATGGGGTGGCTGGTGCTCTCGTTGGTACGCTGGGATCTCATGGTTGAGCCGGTCTTGACTCGGGTTGTCCTGAATATCCAGATAGGACAAAAAAGCTTCAACTGAATGCAATCACAGTTGTAATAAACTATTTCCGACACTGTAAAAGATATATAAAGTCGTCCAACTTTGTCCCTGTTTAGAAATGTAAAGATTCCGCTTTGTTAAAGAGTTGGGTAAAGGTAATCCAAGCTTATTTTATAAGAATTGTTCGCACAATAAAATGCCGACACTTTTATATATCCTAGAGAAATGTAAAAATGATGTCCGGTTTCGTTCAACAATTACCATGCTCTGCTGCTTAGCTCTGGGACTGCTTCACATTCTACCCGATGTCATCTAGATAATGATTTAAATCTATTTATAAGCTTTCAAGTGGACCAATCAGTAATCGCTGGCCGTGATATTTTTAAAACCCGTTGTGTCACATGATTGCATCCCACAATTCGTAGGTCAAATCTAATACAAGCCGAGAAACGTGATGTCCTATATCATAAGGTAGATTACAGTCACATGATAGAAGATAATGTTAATTAATTAATCGCGCGACCCATCCTCACGTAAAAGGCGTTGTGAGAGAACAAACTACAGAGTATGAGTAATGTGTTTATCTTCATGTCTGACCCTATGAACGGTAAAAGGATCGCTCCGATTGGCTGGTCTCATTTCGATTTCCTATTCAAGGTCCTTTTCGGTTAATGGGAATCATTTTTGGAATTTGCAATTTCAATTTTTATTGGATGTGGTTTTGGTTTAAAAGTTGACAGGGAAAAGATAGTTTTAAAGAAGAGAAAGATATTAAAGGAAATCAAATATTGAAAGAAATGAAAGATATTGAAAGAGAGGCGTTAATCGTAATGGTAGACAGTAGAGGATGGAAATGGTTGTACAATTTTAATTTTTAAGATACGTCATCTGCAGCGTGACACGTTACTGACTCTTGAGTGTATCTGTACTTTGACTGTTTATAATTTGACTGTCTTTAACTTGACTGTCGTTAACGTCTTTAACTTGGCTGTCTTTAACTTGACTCTCTGTCCTCGGACTGTTTTCGCTCGGATTGTCTTTATTTTGATTGTCTTTGCCTTGACTGTCTTTACTGGGGCTGTCTTTCTTTGACTGTCTTTCCTCGCACTGTCTTCGATCGGACTGTCTTTACTTAGACTGTTTTTGCCATGACTGTCTTTGCGTTGATTGTGTTTACTTTTTGTGTCTTTGATTTTACAGTGTTTACTTTTACTGTCTTTTTGACTGCATTTGCCTTGATTGCCTTAAATTTGACAGTTTAAGTTTTAACTGCATTTACTTCGACCGTCTTTACCTTAACCGAATTTAGGACTGCTCCCCCCACCCACCCACTTCACCCCCTTTTTTCTGCGCAAGCTCTTATCTTAACATTAACATATCACAAAGAACCGCATTTTAAACTAGTTACCGTCGACACGTGTGAGAGAGTGAGAAGTTTGGGTTGTACATCAAACACCTTGGAATTGCCCCATAACAATTATTGTGATGATATTCATTAAAATGTCTGGTGGCCAATGTTCCCTTTAAGCTGCGCGGCTGCGCGGCCGCGCAGCTACCTCACAGATGCCGTGCAGCAGTTTTGGGCATCCGCGCAGCACATTTTTATAAAAATAAATTCGAACAGGTACGCTGCACTATGCAAAGTAAAACTTTGCACGCAACTTTATGATTTTGCACACGAACCAGCAAACCTTAGAGGGAACATTGCTGGTGGCTATTATTGTTCTCAATTTTTGTGATAATGATATTATTTTTTTATTAAACCCTGACTTGGCAGCTAAGATTGTGTACAATTTCTGCAACTCAGATTACGAAATGTAAATTAAATAAAAACAATTAAATCTAAAATTTAAATAAATTTGCATACGAGACGGCGTGGAAAGCTTCTCATGAAACATGTTGTATCTATTTCACCCAAACCCTGATGTTTGTATCACACGACAAACAACAAACAACGCCTCTGCGCTATCTTAGAAATGAAATATTTAGATTTTGTAGCACAAAGAACTTTTAGCGTCAGACCAAAGTCAAAGTTTACCAACGGCTTCGCGGAGGATGAGTTAAGTAGCCATAGATCGACGAGAAGAAACAACAACAACTGATACGTGATGTGGACCAGTAGCAACTCTAAGATTAAGATGTTTTGTTGTTGGAGGCTATGTGTTGATGTCCCGAGTCTCAATTTAATCACCGGATTAAAAAAAAAAAAAGTAAAATGCTTACAAAATAACATTATACAATTCTAAGATGAGCAAATTATTTGTATACAGTAGCTGATTAAAAAAAAATTTTTTTTTGTATTATTTTACTTTTGGGTGGGCAGGGGTTTGATCAGCAAGGAGTGAGAACCGTTATATGTTGAACGAACTAAGTGTTTTATATTTCTGTGTGCATTTATGCCTAAGCGATGCTGTGGTGGATGTATCACGCTGAAGTCCGTTTGTAGACCAGAACGTCCTACAATTTCTATATTCGGCACCCCTAAGAATTGTGTGACTTCGTCTCAGACCCCCTAAGAATGTTTTGACTAAATCTTACAACCCCTAAGAATTGTGTGACTTCGTCTCAGACCCCCTAAGAATGTTTTGACTAAGTCTTACAACCTCGAAGAATTGTTTGACTAATTCTTGCACCCCCTTAGAATTGTTTGACTAATTCTTGCACCCCTAAGAATTGTTTGACTAAGTCTTGCACCCCCTAAGAATTGTTTGACTAAGTCTTACACCCCTAAGAATTGTTTGACTAGTTCTCGCACCCTACACAAAATGTACATTGCATTTTAAAATATTAATAAAATAATTCTGTCATTGCATATGGATCAAATCGGGGTCAGATCTTACATTCGAGGTTGTCAGATCTTACATTCGAGGTTGTCAGATCTTACATTCGAGGTTTTTTGTTATATTTATTCTTGTGTCGCAAAGGTTTATGGGTTGGTGGCAATATTTTGAAATAAATTTATAAAAATAGATGTAAAAATATACGTATGGGTATGCTATCGCTATAATGTAAATATTACAATACCTATAATCGAACATAAAAATAATATTCACTTAACACAGTTCCACGATAATAAACACAGTTTTATTTCCTTAACTTAATGGTTTGTCACGGAGTTTTGATAGTGCTTAGCGGAAGGTAGCTTTATGTCCGGTTACTGGGTCCGGGTATCATTGAGACTTATCCCCGTGGATCCGAATGCTGGTTCGAGCATTACAATTCAGGAATTATCCATGGATAAATTAGAAAAGCGTGATCCACCCAATGGGGAGAAGTGCTTGAATAGAACTAGTAGCGATCACGAATGTATCGAAGGTGAAAGGTTCATAACTGAAATAGAAGATAACCCTAGCATATAAGCGTAACAAAGACGTGAACCGGAGCCGTGATAAGTATGTGGTAGCTGGTTGCTAGTAGTTGGTAGCTGGTTGCTAGTAGTTGGTTTCTGGTTGCTAGTAGTTGGTAGCTGGTTGCTAGTAGTTGGTTTCTGGTTGCTAGTAGTTGGTAGCTGGTTGCTAGTAGTTGGTAGCTGGTTGCTAGTAGTTGGTTTCTGGTTGCTAGTAGTTGGTAGCTGGTTGCTAGTAGTTGGTTTCTGGTTGCTAGTAGTTGGTTGCTGGTTGCTAGTAGTTGGTAGCTGGTTGCTAGTAGTTGGTTGCTGGTTGCTAGTAGTTGGTTAATGGTTGCTAGTAGTTGGTTGCTGGTTGCTAGTAGTTGGTAGCTGGTTGCTAGTAGTTGGTTGCTGGTTGCTAGTAGTTGGTAGCTGGTTGCTAGTAGTTGGTTAATGGTTGCTAGTAGTTGGTTGCTGGTTGCTAGTAGTTGGTAGCTGGTTGCTAGTAGTTGGTAGCTGGTTGCTAGTAGTTGGTTAATGGTTGCTAGTAGTTGGTAGCTGGTTGCTAGTAGTTGGTAGCTGGTTGCTAGTAGTTGGTAGCTGGTTGCTAGTAGTTGGTAGCTGGTTGCTAGTAGTTGGTAGCTGGTTGCTAGTAGTTGGTAGCTGGTTGCTAGTAGTTGGTAGCTGGTTGCTAGTAGTTGGTAGCTGGTTGCTAGTAGTTGGTAGCTGGTTGCTAGTAGTTGGTAGCTGGTTGCTAGTAGTTGGTAGCTGGTTGCTAGTAGTTGGTAGCTGGTTGCTAGTAGTTGGTAGCTGGTTGCTAGTAGTTGGTAGCTGGTTGCTAGTAGTTGGTTAATGGTTGCTAGTAGTTGGTTAATGGTTGCTAGTAGTTGGTTAATGGTTGCTAGTAGTTGGTTTCTGGTTGCTAGTAGTTGGTAGCTGGTTGCTAGTAGTTGGTAGCTGGTTGCTAGTAGTTGGTAGCTGGTTGCTAGTAGTTGGTAGCTGGTTGCTAGTAGTTGGTTAATGGTTGCTAGTAGTTGGTAGCTGGTTGCTAGTAGTTGGTTAATGGTTGCTAGTAGTTGGTTAATGGTTGCTAGTAGTTGGTTAATGGTTGCTAGTAGTTGGTAGCTGGTTGCTAGTAGTTGGTTAATGGTTGCTAGTAGTTGGTTAATGGTTGCTAGTAGTTGGTTAATGGTTGCTAGTAGTTGGTTAATGGTTGCTAGTAGTTGGTTAATGGTTGCTAGTAGTTGGTAGCTGGTTGCTAGTAGTTGGTTAATGGTTGCTAGTAGTTGGTTAATGGTTGCTAGTAGTTGGTTAATGGTTGCTAGTAGTTGGTTAATGGTTGCTAGTAGTTGGTTAATGGTTGCTAGTAGTTGGTAGCTGGTTGCTAGTAGTTGGTTAATGGTTGCTAGTAGTTGGTTAATGGTTGCTAGTAGTTGGTTAATGGTTGCTAGTAGTTGGTAGCTGGTTGCTAGTAGTTGGTTAATGGTTGCTAGTAGTTGGTTAATGGTTGCTAGTAGTTGGTTAATGGTTGCTAGTAGTTGGTTAATGGTTGCTAGTAGTTGGTTAATGGTTGCTAGTAGTTGGTTAATGGTTGCTAGTAGTTGGTTAATGGTTGCTAGTAGTTGGTTAATGGTTGCTAGTAGTTGGTTAATGGTTGCTAGTAGTTGGTAGCTGGTTGCTAGTAGTTGGTTAATGGTTGCTAGTAGTTGGTTAATGGTTGCTAGTAGTTGGTTAATGGTTGCTAGTAGTTGGTTAATGGTTGCTAGTAGTTGGTTAATGGTTGCTAGTAGTTGGTAGCTGGTTGCTAGTAGTTGGTTAATGGTTGCTAGTAGTTGGTTAATGGTTGCTAGTAGTTGGTTAATGGTTGCTAGTAGTTGGTAGCTGGTTGCTAGTAGTTGGTTAATGGTTGCTAGTAGTTGGTTAATGGTTGCTAGTAGTTGGTTAATGGTTGCTAGTAGTTGGTTAATGGTTGCTAGTAGTTGGTTAATGGTTGCTAGTAGTTGGTTAATGGTTGCTAGTAGTTGGTTAATGGTTGCTAGTAGTTGGTTAATGGTTGCTAGTAGTTGGTTAATGGTTGCTAGTAGTTGGTTAATGGTTGCTAGTAGTTGGTAGCTGGTTGCTAGTAGTTGGTTAATGGTTGCTAGTAGTTGGTTAATGGTTGCTAGTAGTTGGTTAATGGTTGCTAGTAGTTGGTTAATGGTTGCTAGTAGTTGGTTAATGGTTGCTAGTAGTTGGTTAATGGTTGCTAGTAGTTGGTTAATGGTTGCTAGTAGTTGGTAGCTGGTTGCTAGTAGTTGGTTAATGGTTGCTAGTAGTTGGTTAATGGTTGCTAGTAGTTGGTTAATGGTTGCTAGTAGTTGGTTAATGGTTGCTAGTAGTTGGTTAATGGTTGCTAGTAGTTGGTTAATGGTTGCTAGTAGTTGGTAGCTGGTTGCTAGTAGTTGGTTAATGGTTGCTAGTAGTTGGTTAATGGTTGCTAGTAGTTGGTTAATGGTTGCTAGTAGTTGGTTAATGGTTGCTAGTAGTTGGTAGCTGGTTGCTAGTAGTTGGTAGCTGGTTGCTAGTAGTTGGTAGCTGGTTGCTAGTAGTTGGTAGCTGGTTGCTAGTAGTTGGTTAATGGTTGCTAGTAGTTGGTTAATGGTTGCTAGTAGTTGGTTAATGGTTGCTAGTAGTTGGTTAATGGTTGCTAGTAGTTGGTTAATGGTTGCTAGTAGTTGGTTAATGGTTGCTAGTAGTTGGTTAATGGTTGCTAGTAGTTGGTAGCTGGTTGCTAGTAGTTGGTTAATGGTTGCTAGTAGTTGGTAGCTGGTTGCTAGTAGTTGGTTAATGGTTGCTAGTAGTTGGTAGCTGGTTGCTAGTAGTTGGTTAATGGTTGCTAGTAGTTGGTAGCTGGTTGCTAGTAGTTGGTTAATGGTTGCTAGTAGTTGGTAGCTGGTTGCTAGTAGTTGGTTAATGGTTGCTAGTAGTTGGTAGCTGGTTGCTAGTAGTTGGTTAATGGTTGCTAGTAGTTGGTTAATGGTTGCTAGTAGTTGGTTAATGGTTGCTAGTAGTTGGTAGCTGGTTGCTAGTAGTTGGTTAATGGTTGCTAGTAGTTGGTTAATGGTTGCTAGTAGTTGGTTAATGGTTGCTAGTAGTTGGTTAATGGTTGCTAGTAGTTGGTTAATGGTTGCTAGTAGTTGGTTAATGGTTGCTAGTAGTTGGTTAATGGTTGCTAGTAGTTGGTTAATGGTTGCTAGTAGTTGGTAGCTGGTTGCTAGTAGTTGGTTAATGGTTGCTAGTAGTTGGTTAATGGTTGCTAGTAGTTGGTAGCTGGTTGCTAGTAGTTGGTTAATGGTTGCTAGTAGTTGGTTAATGGTTGCTAGTAGTTGGTTAATGGTTGCTAGTAGTTGGTTAATGGTTGCTAGTAGTTGGTTAATGGTTGCTAGTAGTTGGTTAATGGTTGCTAGTAGTTGGTTAATGGTTGCTAGTAGTTGGTAGCTGGTTGCTAGTAGTTGGTTAATGGTTGCTAGTAGTTGGTTAATGGTTGCTAGTAGTTGGTTAATGGTTGCTAGTAGTTGGTTAATGGTTGCTAGTAGTTGGTTAATGGTTGCTAGTAGTTGGTTAATGGTTGCTAGTAGTTGGTAGCTGGTTGCTAGTAGTTGGTTAATGGTTGCTAGTAGTTGGTTAATGGTTGCTAGTAGTTGGTTAATGGTTGCTAGTAGTTGGTAGCTGGTTGCTAGTAGTTGGTTAATGGTTGCTAGTAGTTGGTTAATGGTTGCTAGTAGTTGGTTAATGGTTGCTAGTAGTTGGTTAATGGTTGCTAGTAGTTGGTTAATGGTTGCTAGTAGTTGGTTAATGGTTGCTAGTAGTTGGTTAATGGTTGCTAGTAGTTGGTAGCTGGTTGCTAGTAGTTGGTTAATGGTTGCTAGTAGTTGGTTAATGGTTGCTAGTAGTTGGTTAATGGTTGCTAGTAGTTGGTTAATGGTTGCTAGTAGTTGGTTAATGGTTGCTAGTAGTTGGTTAATGGTTGCTAGTAGTTGGTTAATGGTTGCTAGTAGTTGGTTAATGGTTGCTAGTAGTTGGTTAATGGTTGCTAGTAGTTGGTTAATGGTTGCTAGTAGTTGGTAGCTGGTTGCTAGTAGTTGGTTAATGGTTGCTAGTAGTTGGTTAATGGTTGCTAGTAGTTGGTTAATGGTTGCTAGTAGTTGGTTAATGGTTGCTAGTAGTTGGTAGCTGGTTGCTAGTAGTTGGTTAATGGTTGCTAGTAGTTGGTAGCTGGTTGCTAGTAGTTGGTTAATGGTTGCTAGTAGTTGGTAGCTGGTTGCTAGTAGTTGGTTAATGGTTGCTAGTAGTTGGTAGCTGGTTGCTAGTAGTTGGTTAATGGTTGCTAGTAGTTGGTTAATGGTTGCTAGTAGTTGGTAGCTGGTTGCTAGTAGTTGGTTAATGGTTGCTAGTAGTTGGTTAATGGTTGCTAGTAGTTGGTTAATGGTTGCTAGTAGTTGGTTAATGGTTGCTAGTAGTTGGTAGCTGGTTGCTAGTAGTTGGTTAATGGTTGCTAGTAGTTGGTTAATGGTTGCTAGTAGTTGGTTAATGGTTGCTAGTAGTTGGTTAATGGTTGCTAGTAGTTGGTTAATGGTTGCTAGTAGTTGGTTAATGGTTGCTAGTAGTTGGTAGCTGGTTGCTAGTAGTTGGTTAATGGTTGCTAGTAGTTGGTTAATGGTTGCTAGTAGTTGGTAGCTGGTTGCTAGTAGTTGGTAGCTGGTTGCTAGTAGTTGGTTAATGGTTGCTAGTAGTTGGTAGCTGGTTGCTAGTAGTTGGTTAATGGTTGCTAGTAGTTGGTTAATGGTTGCTAGTAGTTGGTTAATGGTTGCTAGTAGTTGGTTGCTGGTTGCTAGTAGTTGGTAGCTGGTTGCTAGTAGTTGGTAGCTGGTTGCTAGTAGTTGGTTAATGGTTGCTAGTAGTTGGTAGCTGGTTGCTAGTAGTTGGTAGCTGGTTGCTAGTAGTTGGTTGCTGGTTGCTAGTAGTTGGTTGCTGGTTGCTAGTAGTTGGTAGCTGGTTGCTAGTAGTTGGTTAATGGTTGCTAGTAGTTGGTAGCTGGTTGCTAGTAGTTGGTAGCTGGTTGCTAGTAGTTGGTTTCTGGTTGCTAGTAGTTGGTTTCTGGTTGCTAGTAGTTGGTTTCTGGTTGCTAGTAGTTGGTTTCTGGTTGCTAGTAGTTGGTAGCTGGTTGCTAGTAGTTGGTTTCTGGTTGCTAGTAGTTGGTTTCTGGTTGCTAGTAGTTGGTTTCTGGTTGCTAGTAGTTGGTTTCTGGTTGCTAGTAGTTGGTTTCTGGTTGCTAGTAGTTGGTTTCTGGTTGCTAGTAGTTGGTTAATGGTTGCTAGTAGTTGGTTAATGGTTGCTAGTAGTTGGTAGCTGGTTGCTAGTAGTTGGTTAATGGTTGCTAGTAGTTGGTAGCTGGTTGCTAGTAGTTGGTTAATGGTTGCTAGTAGTTGGTTTCTGGTTGCTAGTAGTTGGTTTCTGGTTGCTAGTAGTTGGTTTCTGGTTGCTAGTAGTTGGTTAATGGTTGCTAGTAGTTGGTTAATGGTTGCTAGTAGTTGGTAGCTGGTTGCTAGTAGTTGGTTAATGGTTGCTAGTAGTTGGTAGCTGGTTGCTAGTAGTTGGTTGCTGGTTGCTAGTAGTTGGTAGCTGGTTGCTAGTAGTTGGTTGCTGGTTGCTAGTAGTTGGTTGCTGGTTGCTAGTAGTTGGTAGCTGGTTGCTAGTAGTTGGTAGCTGGTTGCTAGTAGTTGGTAGCTGGTTGCTAGTAGTTGGTTGCTGGTTGCTAGTAGTTGGTTGCTGGTTGCTAGTAGTTGGTAGCTGGTTGCTAGTAGTTGGTTGCTGGTTGCTAGTAGTTGGTTGCTGGTTGCTAGTAGTTGGTAGCTGGTTGCTAGTAGTTGGTTGCTGGTTGCTAGTAGTTGGTAGCTGGTTGCTAGTAGTTGGTAGCTGGTTGCTAGTAGTTGGTAGCTGGTTGCTAGTAGTTGGTTGCTGGTTGCTAGTAGTTGGTTGCTGGTTGCTAGTAGTTGGTAGCTGGTTGCTAGTAGTTGGTTGCTGGTTGCTAGTAGTTGGTAGCTGGTTGCTAGTAGTTGGTAGCTGGTTGCTAGTAGTTGGTAGCTGGTTGCTAGTAGTTGGTTAATGGTTGCTAGTAGTTGGTAGCTGGTTGCTAGTAGTTGGTAGCTGGTTGCTAGTAGTTGGTAGCTGGTTGCTAGTAGTTGGTTAATGGTTGCTAGTAGTTGGTAGCTGGTTGCTAGTAGTTGGTAGCTGGTTGCTAGTAGTTGGTTGCTGGTTGCTAGTAGTTGGTTGCTGGTTGCTAGTAGTTGGTAGCTGGTTGCTAGTAGTTGGTTGCTGGTTGCTAGTAGTTGGTTTCTGGTTGCTAGTAGTTGGTTTCTGGTTGCTAGTAGTTGGTTTCTGGTTGCTAGTAGTTGGTTTCTGGTTGCTAGTAGTTGGTAGCTGGTTGCTAGTAGTTGGTTGCTGGTTGCTAGTTGTTAGTTGCTGGTTGCTAGTAGTTGGTAGCTGGTTGCTAGTAGTTGGTAGCTGGTTGCTAGTAGTTGGTTTCTGGTTGCTAGTAGTTGGTTTCTGGTTGCTAGTAGTTGGTTGCTGGTTGCTAGTAGTTGGTAGCTGGTTGCTAGTAGTTGGTAGCTGGTTGCTAGTAGTTGGTAGCTGGTTGCTAGTAGTTGGTTGCTGGTTGCTAGTAGTTGGTTTCTGGTTGCTAGTAGTTGGTTGCTGGTTGCTAGTAGTTGGTAGCTGGTTGCTAGTAGTTGGTAGCTGGTTGCTAGTAGTTGGTAGCTGGTTGCTAGTAGTTGGTTTCTGGTTGCTAGTAGTTGGTAGCTGGTTGCTAGTAGTTGGTAGCTGGTTGCTAGTAGTTGGTAGCTGGTTGCTAGTAGTTGGTTTCTGGTTGCTAGTAGTTGGTAGCTGGTTGCTAGTAGTTGGTTGCTGGTTGCTAGTAGTTGGTAGCTGGTTGCTAGTAGTTGGTTTCTGGTTGCTAGTAGTTGGTTTCTGGTTGCTAGTAGTTGGTTTCTGGTTGCTAGTAGTTGGTAGCTGGTTGCTAGTAGTTGGTAGCTG
Source organism: Omphiscola glabra (assembly GCA_964017045.1). NCBI lineage: Eukaryota > Metazoa > Mollusca > Gastropoda > Lymnaeidae > Omphiscola > Omphiscola glabra. Next base: position 20,007,477 of record OZ024797.1, read on the forward strand.
GTTGCTAGTAGTTGGTTTCTGGTTGCTAGTAGTTGGTAGCTGGTTGCTAGTAGTTGGTTTCTGGTTGCTAGTAGTTGGTAGCTGGTTGCTAGTAGTTGGTAGCTGGTTGCTAGTAGTTGGTAGCTGGTTGCTAGTAGTTGGTAGCTGGTTGCTAGTAGTTGGTAGCTGGTTGCTAGTAGTTGGTAGCTGGTTGCTAGTAGTTGGTAGCTGGTTGCTAGTAGTTGGTTTCTGGTTGCTAGTAGTTGGTAGCTGGTTGCTAGTAGTTGGTTTCTGGTTGCTAGTAGTTGGTAGCTGGTTGCTAGTAGTTGGTAGCTGGTTGCTAGTAGTTGGTAGCTGGTTGCTAGTAGTTGGTAGCTGGTTGCTAGTAGTTGGTTTCTGGTTGCTAGTAGTTGGTAGCTGGTTGCTAGTAGTTGGTTGCTGGTTGCTAGTAGTTGGTAGCTGGTTGCTAGTAGTTGGTAGCTGGTTGCTAGTAGTTGGTTTCTGGTTGCTAGTAGTTGGTAGCTGGTTGCTAGTAGTTGGTAGCTGGTTGCTAGTAGTTGGTTTCTGGTTGCTAGTAGTTGGTAGCTGGTTGCTAGTAGTTGGTAGCTGGTTGCTAGTAGTTGGTAGCTGGTTGCTAGTAGTTGGTTGCTGGTTGCTAGTAGTTGGTTTCTGGTTGCTAGTAGTTGGTTGCTGGTTGCTAGTAGTTGGTAGCTGGTTGCTAGTAGTTGGTAGCTGGTTGCTAGTAGTTGGTTGCTGGTTGCTAGTAGTTGGTTTCTGGTTGCTAGTAGTTGGTTTCTGGTTGCTAGTAGTTGGTTTCTGGTTGCTAGTAGTTGGTAGCTGGTTGCTAGTAGTTGGTTGCTGGTTGCTAGTAGTTGGTAGCTGGTTGCTAGTAGTTGGTTGCTGGTTGCTAGTAGTTGGTTTCTGGTTGCTAGTAGTTGGTTTCTGGTTGCTAGTAGTTGGTTTCTGGTTGCTAGTAGTTGGTTGCTGGTTGCTAGTAGTTGGTTTCTGGTTGCTAGTAGTTGGTTGCTGGTTGCTAGTAGTTGGTAGCTGGTTGCTAGTAGTTGGTTGCTGGTTGCTAGTAGTTGGTTTCTGGTTGCTAGTAGTTGGTTTCTGGTTGCTAGTAGTTGGTAGCTGGTTGCTAGTAGTTGGTTTCTGGTTGCTAGTAGTTGGTTGCTGGTTGCTAGTAGTTGGTTTCTGGTTGCTAGTAGTTGGTAGCTGGTTGCTAGTAGTTGGTTGCTGGTTGCTAGTAGTTGGTTTCTGGTTGCTAGTAGTTGGTTTCTGGTTGCTAGTAGTTGGTTGCTGGTTGCTAGTAGTTGGTTGCTGGTTGCTAGTAGTTGGTAGCTGGTTGCTAGTAGTTGGTTGCTGGTTGCTAGTAGTTGGTTTCTGGTTGCTAGTAGTTGGTTTCTGGTTGCTAGTAGTTGGTTTCTGGTTGCTAGTAGTTGGTTTCTGGTTGCTAGTAGTTGGTTGCTGGTTGCTAGTTGTTAGTTGCTGGTTGCTAGTAGTTGGTTTCTGGTTGCTAGTAGTTGGTTTCTGGTTGCTAGTAGTTGGTTTCTGGTTGCTAGTAGTTGGTTTCTGGTTGCTAGTAGTTGGTTTCTGGTTGCTAGTTGTTGGTTTCTGGTTGCTAGTAGTTGGTTGCTGGTTGCTAGTAGTTGGTTGCTGGTTGCTAGTAGTTGGTTTCTGGTTGCTAGTAGTTGGTTTCTGGTTGCTAGTAGTTGGTTGCTGGTTGCTAGTAGTTGGTTGCTGGTTGCTAGTTGTTGGTTTCTGGTTGCTAGTAGTTGGTTGCTGGTTGCTAGTAGTTGGTTGCTGGTTGCTAGTTGTTGGTTTCTGGTTGCTAGTTGTTGGTTGCTGGTTGCTAGTAGTTGGTTGCTGGTTGCTAGTAGTTGGTTTCTGGTTGCTAGTAGTTGGTTTCTGGTTGCTAGTAGTTGGTTTCTGGTTGCTAGTAGTTGGTTTCTGGTTGCTAGTAGTTGGTTTCTGGTTGCTAGTTGTTGGTTGCTGGTTGCTAGTAGTTGGTTGCTGGTTGCTAGTAGTTGGTTGCTGGTTGCTAGTAGTTGGTTTCTGGTTGCTAGTAGTTGGTTTCTGGTTGCTAGTAGTTGGTTGCTGGTTGCTAGTTGTTGGTTTCTGGTTGCTAGTAGTTGGTTTCTGGTTGCTAGTAGTTGGTTTCTGGTTGCTAGTAGTTGGTTGCTGGTTGCTAGTTGTTAGTTGCTGGTTGCTAGTAGTTGGTTTCTGGTTGCTAGTAGTTGGTTTCTGGTTGCTAGTAGTTGGTTTCTGGTTGCTAGTAGTTGGTTTCTGGTTGCTAGTTGTTAGTTGCTGGTTGCTAGTATTGGTAGCTGGTTGCTAGTAGTTGGTTTCTGGTTGCTAGTAGTTGGTAGCTGGTTGCTAGTAGTTGGTTGCTGGTTGCTAGTAGTTGGTTTCTGGTTGCTAGTAGTTGGTTTCTGGTTGCTAGTAGTTGGTAGCTGGTTGCTAGTAGTTGGTTGCTGGTTGCTAGTAGTTGGTTGCTGGTTGCTAGTAGTTGGTTGCTGGTTGCTAGTAGTTGGTTTCTGGTTGCTAGTAGTTGGTTTCTGGTTGCTAGTAGTTGGTTTCTGGTTGCTAGTAGTTGGTTGCTGGTTGCTAGTAGTTGGTTGCTGGTTGCTAGTAGTTGGTAACTGGTTGCTAGTAGTTGGTTGCTGGTTGCTAGTAGTTGGTAGCTGGTTGCTAGTAGTTGGTAGCTGGTTGCTAGTAGTTGGTAGCTGGTTGCTAGTAGTTGGTAGCTGGTTGCTAGTAGTTGGTTGCTGGTTGCTAGTAGTTGATTGCCGGTTGCTATTAATTGGTTGCTAGTTGCTAGTAGTTGGTTGCTGGTTGCTAGTAGTTGGTTGCTGGTTGTTAGTAGTTGGTAACTGGTTGCTAGTAGTTGGTTTCTGGTTGCTAGTAGTTGGTAGCTGGTTGCTAGTAGTTGGTTGCTGGTTGTTAGTAGTTGGTTGCTGGTTGCTAGTAGTTGGTAACTGGTTGTTAGTAGTTGGTTGCTGGTTGCTAGTAGTTGGTTGCTGGTTGTTAGTAGTTGGTTGCTGGTTGCTAGTAGTTGGTAACTGGTTGTTAGTAGTTGGTTGCTGGTTGCTAGTAGTTGGTTGCTGGTTGCTAGTAGTTGGTAACTGGTTGTTAGTAGTTGGTTGCTGGTTGTTAGTAGTTGGTAACTGGTTGCTAGTAGTTGGTTGCTGGTTGTTAGTAGTTGGTAACTGGTTGCTAGTAGTTGGTTTCTGGTTGTTAGTAGTTGGTTTCTGGTTGCTAGTAGTTGGTTTCTGGTTGCTAGTAGTTGGTTTCTGGTTGCTAGTAGTTGGTTGCTGGTTGCTAGTAGTTGGTTGCTGGTTGCTAGTAGTTGGTTTCTGGTTGCTAGTAGTTGGTTTCTGGTTGCTAGTAGTTGGTTGCTGGTTGCTAGTAGTTGGTTTCTGGTTGCTAGTAGTTGGTAGCTGGTTGCTAGTAGTTGGTTTCTGGTTGCTAGTAGTTGGTTGCTGGTTGCTAGTAGTCGGTTTCTGGTTGCTAGTAGTTGGTTGCTGGTTGCTAGTAGTTGGTAGCTGGTTGCTAGTTGTTGGTTTCTGGTTGCTAGTTGTTGGTTTCTGGTTGCTAGTAGTTGGTAGCTGGTTGCTAGTAGTTGGTTGCTGGTTGCTAGTAGTTGGTTTCTGGTTGCTAGTTGTTGGTTGCTGGTTGCTGGTAGTTGGTAGCTGGTTGCTAGTAGTTGGTTTCTGGTTGCTAGTTGTTGGTTTCTGGTTGCTAGTAGTTGGTAGCTGGTTGCTAGTAGTTGGTTTCTGGTTGCTAGTAGTTGGTAGCTGGTTGCTAGTAGTTGGTAGCTGGTTGCTAGTAGTTGGTAGCTGGTTGCTAGTAGTTGGTTGCTGGTTGCTGGTTGCTTGTAGTTGGTTTCTGGTTGCTAGTAGTTGGTTGCTGGTTGCTAGTAGTTGGTTTCTGGTTGCTAGTAGTTGGTTGCTGGTTGCTAGTAGTTGGTTGCTGGTTGCTAGTAGTTGGTTTCTGGTTGCTTGTAGTTGGTTTCTGGTTGCTAGTAGTTGGTTTCTGGTTGCTAGTAGTTGGTTGCTGGTTGCTAGTAGTTGGTTTCTGGTTGCTGGTTGCTTGTAGTTGGTTTCTGGTTGCTAGTAGTTGGTTGCTGGTTGCTAGTAGTTGGTTGCTGGTTGCTGGTTGCTTGTAGTTGGTTTCTGGTTGCTAGTAGTTGGTTGCTGTTTGATTGTAGTTGGTTTCTGGTTGCTAGTAGTTGGTAGCTGGTTGCTAGTAGTTGGTTTCTGGTTGCTAGTAGTTGGTTGCTGTTTGATTGTAGTTGGTAGCTGGTTGCTAGTAGTTGGTAGCTGGTTGCTAGTAGTTGGTTGCTGGTTGCTAGTAGTTGGTTGCTGGTAGCTGGTTGCTAGTAGTTGGTTTCTGGTTGCTAGTAGTTGGTTGCTGTTTGATTGTAGTTGGTAGCTGGTTGCTAGTAGTTGGTAGCTGGTTGCTAGTAGTTGGTTTCTGGTTGCTAGTAGTTGGTTTCTGGTTGCTAGTAGTTGGTTTCTGGTTGCTAGTAGTTGGTTTCTGGTTGCTAGTAGTTGGTTGCTGTTTGATTGTAGTTGGTAGCTGGTTGATTGTAGTTGGTAGCTGGTTGCTAGTAGTTGGTTTCTGGTTGCTAGTAGTTGGTTTCTGGTTGCTAGTAGTTGGTTGCTGTTTGATTGTAGTTGGTTGCTGTTTGATTGTAGTTGGTAGCTGGTTGCTAGTAGTTGGTTTCTGGTTGCTAGTAGTTGGTTTCTGGTTGCTAGTAGTTGGTTTCTGGTTGCTAGTAGTTGGTTGCTGGTTGCTAGTTGTTAGTTGCTGGTTGCTAGTAGTTGGTTTCTGGTTGCTAGTAGTTGGTTTCTGGTTGCTAGTAGTTGGTTTCTGGTTGCTAGTAGTTGGTTTCTGGTTGCTAGTAGTTGGTTTCTGGTTGCTAGTTGTTGGTTTCTGGTTGCTAGTAGTTGGTTGCTGGTTGCTAGTAGTTGGTTTCTGGTTGCTAGTAGTTGGTTTCTGGTTGCTAGTAGTTGGTTTCTGGTTGCTAGTAGTTGGTTGCTGGTTGCTAGTTGTTGGTTTCTGGTTGCTAGTAGTTGGTTTCTGGTTGCTAGTAGTTGGTTTCTGGTTGCTAGTAGTTGGTTGCTGGTTGCTAGTTGTTAGTTGCTGGTTGCTAGTAGTTGGTTTCTGGTTGCTAGTAGTTGGTTTCTGGTTGCTAGTAGTTGGTTTCTGGTTGCTAGTAGTTGGTTTCTGGTTGCTAGTAGTTGGTTTCTGGTTGCTAGTTGTTAGTTGCTGGTTGCTAGTATTGGTAGCTGGTTGCTAGTAGTTGGTTTCTGGTTGCTAGTAGTTGGTAGCTGGTTGCTAGTAGTTGGTTGCTGGTTGCTAGTAGTTGGTTGCTGGTTGCTAGTAGTTGGTTTCTGGTTGCTAGTAGTTGGTTTCTGGTTGCTAGTAGTTGGTAGCTGGTTGCTAGTAGTTGGTTGCTGGTTGCTAGTAGTTGGTTGCTGGTTGCTAGTAGTTGGTTGCTGGTTGCTAGTAGTTGGTTTCTGGTTGCTAGTAGTTGGTTTCTGGTTGCTAGTAGTTGGTTTCTGGTTGCTAGTAGTTGGTTGCTGGTTGCTAGTAGTTGGTTGCTGGTTGCTAGTAGTTGGTAACTGGTTGCTAGTAGTTGGTTGCTGGTTGCTAGTAGTTGGTAGCTGGTTGCTAGTAGTTGGTAGCTGGTTGCTAGTAGTTGGTAGCTGGTTGCTAGTAGTTGGTAGCTGGTTGCTAGTAGTTGGTTGCTGGTTGCTAGTAGTTGATTGCCGGTTGCTATTAATTGGTTGCTAGTTGCTAGTAGTTGGTTGCTGGTTGCTAGTAGTTGGTTGCTGGTTGTTAGTAGTTGGTAACTGGTTGCTAGTAGTTGGTTTCTGGTTGCTAGTAGTTGGTAGCTGGTTGCTAGTAGTTGGTTGCTGGTTGTTAGTAGTTGGTTGCTGGTTGCTAGTAGTTGGTAACTGGTTGTTAGTAGTTGGTTGCTGGTTGCTAGTAGTTGGTTGCTGGTTGTTAGTAGTTGGTTGCTGGTTGCTAGTAGTTGGTAACTGGTTGTTAGTAGTTGGTTGCTGGTTGCTAGTAGTTGGTTGCTGGTTGCTAGTAGTTGGTAACTGGTTGTTAGTAGTTGGTTGCTGGTTGTTAGTAGTTGGTAACTGGTTGCTAGTAGTTGGTTGCTGGTTGTTAGTAGTTGGTAACTGGTTGCTAGTAGTTGGTTTCTGGTTGTTAGTAGTTGGTTTCTGGTTGCTAGTAGTTGGTTTCTGGTTGCTAGTAGTTGGTTTCTGGTTGCTAGTAGTTGGTTGCTGGTTGCTAGTAGTTGGTTGCTGGTTGCTAGTAGTTGGTTTCTGGTTGCTAGTAGTTGGTTTCTGGTTGCTAGTAGTTGGTTGCTGGTTGCTAGTAGTTGGTTTCTGGTTGCTAGTAGTTGGTAGCTGGTTGCTAGTAGTTGGTTTCTGGTTGCTAGTAGTTGGTTGCTGGTTGCTAGTAGTCGGTTTCTGGTTGCTAGTAGTTGGTTGCTGGTTGCTAGTAGTTGGTAGCTGGTTGCTAGTTGTTGGTTTCTGGTTGCTAGTTGTTGGTTTCTGGTTGCTAGTAGTTGGTAGCTGGTTGCTAGTAGTTGGTTGCTGGTTGCTAGTAGTTGGTTTCTGGTTGCTAGTTGTTGGTTGCTGGTTGCTGGTAGTTGGTAGCTGGTTGCTAGTAGTTGGTTTCTGGTTGCTAGTTGTTGGTTTCTGGTTGCTAGTAGTTGGTAGCTGGTTGCTAGTAGTTGGTTTCTGGTTGCTAGTAGTTGGTAGCTGGTTGCTAGTAGTTGGTAGCTGGTTGCTAGTAGTTGGTAGCTGGTTGCTAGTAGTTGGTTGCTGGTTGCTGGTTGCTTGTAGTTGGTTTCTGGTTGCTAGTAGTTGGTTGCTGGTTGCTAGTAGTTGGTTTCTGGTTGCTAGTAGTTGGTTGCTGGTTGCTAGTAGTTGGTTGCTGGTTGCTAGTAGTTGGTTTCTGGTTGCTTGTAGTTGGTTTCTGGTTGCTAGTAGTTGGTTTCTGGTTGCTAGTAGTTGGTTGCTGGTTGCTAGTAGTTGGTTTCTGGTTGCTGGTTGCTTGTAGTTGGTTTCTGGTTGCTAGTAGTTGGTTGCTGGTTGCTAGTAGTTGGTTGCTGGTTGCTGGTTGCTTGTAGTTGGTTTCTGGTTGCTAGTAGTTGGTTGCTGTTTGATTGTAGTTGGTTTCTGGTTGCTAGTAGTTGGTAGCTGGTTGCTAGTAGTTGGTTTCTGGTTGCTAGTAGTTGGTTGCTGTTTGATTGTAGTTGGTAGCTGGTTGCTAGTAGTTGGTTTCTGGTTGCTAGTAGTTGGTAGCTGGTTGCTAGTAGTTGGTTGCTGGTTGCTAGTAGTTGGTTGCTGGTTGCTAGTAGTTGGTTTCTGGTTGCTAGTAGTTGGTTTCTGGTTGCTAGTAGTTGGTTGCTGTTTGATTGTAGTTGGTAGCTGGTTGCTAGTAGTTGGTAGCTGGTTGCTAGTAGTTGGTTTCTGGTTGCTAGTAGTTGGTTTCTGGTTGCTAGTAGTTGGTTTCTGGTTGCTAGTAGTTGGTTTCTGGTTGCTAGTAGTTGGTTTCTGGTTGCTAGTAGTTGGTTTCTGGTTGCTAGTAGTTGGTTGCTGTTTGATTGTAGTTGGTAGCTGGTTGATTGTAGTTGGTAGCTGGTTGCTAGTAGTTGGTTTCTGGTTGCTAGTAGTTGGTTTCTGGTTGCTAGTAGTTGGTTTCTGGTTGCTAGTAGTTGGTAGCTGGTTGCTAGTAGTTGGTAGCTGGTTGCTAGTAGTTGGTAGCTGGTTGCTAGTAGTTGGTAGCTGGTTGCTAGTAGTTGGTAGCTGGTTGCTAGTAGTTGGTAGCTGGTTGCTAGTAGTTGGTAGCTGGTTGCTAGTAGTTGGTAGCTGGTTGCTAGTAGTTGGTTTCTGGTTGCTAGTAGTTGGTTGCTGTTTGATTGTAGTTGGTAGCTGGTTGCTAGTAGTTGGTTTCTGGTTGCTAGTAGTTGGTTTCTGGTTGCTAGTAGTTGGTTTCTGGTTGCTAGTAGTTGGTTTCTGGTTGCTAGTAGTTGGTTTCTGGTTGCTAGTAGTTGGTTTCTGGTTGCTAGTAGTTGGTTTCTGGTTGCTAGTAGTTGGTTTCTGGTTGCTAGTAGTTGGTAGCTGGTTGCTAGTAGTTGGTAGCTGGTTGCTAGTAGTTGGTAGCTGGTTGCTAGTAGTTGGTAGCTGGTTGCTAGTAGTTGGTAGCTGGTTGCTAGTAGTTGGTAGCTGGTTGCTAGTAGTTGGTAGCTGGTTGCTAGTAGTTGGTAGCTGGTTGCTAGTAGTTGGTTTCTGGTTGCTAGTAGTTGGTTGCTGTTTGATTGTAGTTGGTAGCTGGTTGCTAGTAGTTGGTTTCTGGTTGCTAGTAGTTGGTTTCTGGTTGCTAGTAGTTGGTTTCTGGTTGCTAGTAGTTGGTAGCTGGTTGCTAGTAGTTGGTTGCTGGTTGCTAGTAGTTGGTTTCTGGTTGCTAGTAGTTGGTTTCTGGTTGCTAGTAGTTGGTTAATGGTTGCTAGTAGTTGGTTTCTGGTTGCTAGTAGTTGGTTTCTGGTTGCTAGTAGTTGGTTTCTGGTTGCTAGTTGTTGGTTTCTGGTTGCTAGTAGTTGGTTGCTAGTAGTTGGTTGCTGGTTGCTAGTAGTTGGTTGCTGGTTGCTAGTAGTTGGTTTCTGGTTGCTAGTAGTTGGTTTCTGGTTGCTAGTAGTTGGTTTCTGGTTGCTAGTAGTTGGTAGCTGGTTGCTAGTAGTTGGTAGCTGGTTGCTAGTAGTTGGTAGCTGGTTGCTAGTAGTTGGTAGCTGTTTGCTAGTAGTTGGTTTCTGGTTGCTAGTAGTTGGTTTCTGGTTGCTAGTAGTTGGTAGCTGGTTGCTAGTAGTTGGTAGCTGGTTGCTAGTAGTTGGTAGCTGGTTGCTAGTAGTTGGTTTCTGGTTGCTAGTAGTTGGTTGCTGTTTGATTGTAGTTGGTAGCTGGTTGCTAGTAGTTGGTTTCTGGTTGCTAGTAGTTGGTAGCTGGTTGCTAGTAGTTGGTAGCTGGTTGCTAGTAGTTGGTTGCTGTTTGATTGTAGTTGGTAGCTGGTTGCTAGTAGTTGGTTTCTGGTTGCTAGTAGTTGGTTTCTGGTTGCTAGTAGTTGGTTTCTGGTTGCTAGTAGTTGGTAGCTGGTTGCTAGTAGTTGGTTGCTGGTTGCTAGTAGTTGGTAGCTGGTTGCTAGTAGTTGGTTGCTGTTTGATTGTAGTTGGTAGCTGGTTGCTAGTAGTTGGTTGCTGGTTGCTAGTAGTTGGTAGCTGGTTGCTAGTAGTTGGTTGCTGGTTGCTAGTAGTTGGTAGCTGGTTGCTAGTAGTTGGTTGCTGTTTGATTGTAGTTGGTAGCTGGTTGCTAGTAGTTGGTTGCTGTTTGATTGTAGTTGGTAGCTGGTTGCTAGTAGTTGGTTGCTGTTTGATTGTAGTTGGTAGCTGGTTGCTAGTAGTTGGTTGCTGTTTGATTGTAGTTGGTAGCTGGTTGCTAGTAGTTGGTTGCTGTTTGATTGTAGTTGGTAGCTGGTAGTTGGTTGCTAGTAGTTGGTAGCTGGTTGCTAGTAGTTGGTAGCTGGTTGCTAGTAGTTGGTTGCTGTTTGATTGTAGTTGGTAGCTGGTTGCTAGTAGTTGGTTGCTGTTTGATTGTAGTTGGTAGCTGGTTGCTAGTAGTTGGTTGCTGTTTGATTGTAGTTGGTAGCTGGTTGCTAGTAGTTGGTTGCTGTTTGATTGTAGTTGGTTTCTGGTTGCTAGTAGTTGGTTTCTGGTTGCTAGTAGTTGGTTGCTGTTTGATTGTAGCTGGTAGTTGGTTGCTAGTAGTTGGTAGCTGGTTGCTAGTAGTTGGTTTCTGGTTGCTAGTAGTTGGTTGCTGTTTGATTGTAGTTGGTAGCTGGTTGCTAGTAGTTGGTTTCTGGTTGCTAGTAGTTGGTTTCTGGTTGCTAGTAGTTGGTTTCTGGTTGCTAGTAGTTGGTAGCTGGTTGCTAGTAGTTGGTTGCTGGTTGCTAGTAGTTGGTTTCTGGTTGCTAGTAGTTGGTTTCTGGTTGCTAGTAGTTGGTTAATGGTTGCTAGTAGTTGGTTTCTTAGTAGTTGGTTTCTGGTTGCTAGTAGTTGGTTTCTGGTTGCTAGTTGTTGGTTTCTGGTTGCTAGTAGTTGGTTGCTAGTAGTTGGTTGCTGGTTGCTAGTAGTTGGTTGCTGGTTGCTAGTAGTTGGTTTCTGGTTGCTAGTAGTTGGTTTCTGGTTGCTAGTAGTTGGTTTCTGGTTGCTAGTAGTGGTAGCTGGTTGCTAGTAGTTGGTAGCTGGTTGCTAGTAGTTGGTAGCTGGTTGCTAGTAGTTGGTAGCTGGTTGCTAGTAGTTGGTTTCTGGTTGCTAGTAGTTGGTTTCTGGTTGCTAGTAGTTGGTAGCTGGTTGCTAGTAGTTGGTAGCTGGTTGCTAGTAGTTGGTAGCTGGTTGCTAGTAGTTGGTTTCTGGTTGCTAGTAGTTGGGTTGCTGTTGATTGTAGTTGGTATCTGGTTGCTAGTAGTTGGTTTCTGGTTGCTAGTAGTTGGTTGTGCTGTAGTTGGTAGCTGGTTGCTAGTAGTTGGTTGCTGTTTGATTGTAGTTGGTAGCTGGTTGCTAGTAGTTGGTTTCTGGTTGCTAGTAGTTGGTTTCTGGTTGCTAGTAGTTGGTTTCTGGTTGCTAGTAGTTGGTAGCTGGTTGCTAGTAGTTGGTAGCTGGTTGCTAGTAGTTGGTAGCTGGTTGCTAGTAGTTGGTGTTGGTAGCTGGTTGCTAGTAGTTGGTTGCTGTTTGATTGTAGTTGGTAGCTGGTTGCTAGTAGTTGGTTGCTGGTCGACGTGAGTAGTTGGTAGCTGGTTGCTAGTAGTTGGTTGCTGGTTGCTAGTAGTTGGTAGCTGGTTGCTAGTAGTTGGTTGCTGGTTGCTAGTAGTTGGTAGCTGGTTGCTAGTAGTTGGTTGCTGTTTGATTGTAGTTGGTAGCTGGTTGCTAGTAGTTGGTTGCTGGTTGCTAGTAGTTGGTTGCTGGTTGCTAGTAGTTGGTAGCTGGTTGCTAGTAGTTGGTAGCTGGTTGCTAGTAGTTGGTAGCTGGTTGCTAGTAGTTGGTAGCTGGTTGCTAGTAGTTGGTAGCTGGTTGCTAGTAGTTGGTAGCTGGTTGCTAGTAGTTGGTTTCTGGTTGCTAGTAGTTGGTAGCTGGTTGCTAGTAGTTGGTAGCTGGTTGCTAGTAGTTGGTAGCTGGTTGCTAGTAGTTGGTAGCTGGTTGCTAGTAGTTGGTAGCTGGTTGCTAGTAGTTGGTAGCTGGTTGCTAGTAGTTGGTTACTGGTTGCTAGTAGTTGGTTACTGGTTGCTAGTAGTTGGTAGCTGGTTGCTAGTAGTTGGTTGCTGGTTGCTAGTAGTTGGTAGCTGGTTGCTAGTAGTTGGTAGCTGGTTGCTAGTAGTTGGTTAGAGCTGGTTGCTAGTAGTTGGTTAATGGTTGCTAGTAGTTGGTAGCTGGTTGCTAGTAGTTGTTTTGGTGGTTGCTAGTAGTTGGTTGCTGGTTGCTAGTAGTTGGTAGCTGGTTGCTAGTAGTTGGTAGCTGGTTGCTAGTAGTTGGTTGCTGGTTGCTAGTAGTTGGTAGCTGGTTGCTAGTAGTTGGTTAATGGTTGCTAGTAGTTGGTAGCTGGTTGCTAGTAGTTGGTTGCTGGTTGCTAGTAGTTGGTAGCTGGTTGCTAGTAGTTGGTTAATGGTTGCTAGTAGTTGGTTGCTGGTTGCTAGTAGTTGGTTGCTGGTTGCTAGTAGTTGGTTGCTGGTTGCTAGTAGTTGGTTAATGGTTGCTAGTAGTTGGTTGCTGGTTGCTAGTAGTTGGTTGCTGGTTGCTAGTAGTTGGTTAATGGTTGCTAGTAGTTGGTAGCTGGTTGCTAGTAGTTGGTTGCTGGTTGCTAGTAGTTGGTTAATGGTTGCTAGTAGTTGGTTGCTGGTTGCTAGTAGTTGGTTGCTGGTTGCTAGTAGTTGGTTAATGGTTGCTAGTAGTTGGTAGCTGGTTGCTAGTAGTTGGTTGCTGGTTGCTAGTAGTTGGTAGCTGGTTGCTAGTAGTTGGTTAATGGTTGCTAGTAGTTGGTTGCTGGTTGCTAGTAGTTGGTTAATGGTTGCTAGTAGTTGGTTAATGGTTGCTAGTAGTTGGTAGCTGGTTGCTAGTAGTTGGTTGCTGGTTGCTAGTAGTTGGTAGCTGGTTGCTAGTAGTTGGTAGCTGGTTGCTAGTAGTTGGTTAATGGTTGCTAGTAGTTGGTTAATGGTTGCTAGTAGTTGGTAGCTGGTTGCTAGTAGTTGGTTGCTGGTTGCTAGTAGTTGGTTAATGGTTGCTAGTAGTTGGTTAATGGTTGCTAGTAGTTGGTAGCTGGTTGCTAGTAGTTGGTTAATGGTTGCTAGTAGTTGGTTAATGGTTGCTAGTAGTTGGTTAATGGTTGCTAGTAGTTGGTTAATGGTTGCTAGTAGTTGGTTAATGGTTGCTAGTAGTTGGTTAATGGTTGCTAGTAGTTGGTTAATGGTTGCTAGTAGTTGGTAGCTGGTTGCTAGTAGTTGGTTAATGGTTGCTAGTAGTTGGTTAATGGTTGCTAGTAGTTGGTAGCTGGTTGCTAGTAGTTGGTAGCTGGTTGCTAGTAGTTGGTTAATGGTTGCTAGTAGTTGGTTAATGGTTGCTAGTAGTTGGTAGCTGGTTGCTAGTAGTTGGTTAATGGTTGCTAGTAGTTGGTTAATGGTTGCTAGTAGTTGGTAGCTGGTTGCTAGTAGTTGGTTAATGGTTGCTAGTAGTTGGTTAATGGTTGCTAGTAGTTGGTAGCTGGTTGCTAGTAGTTGGTTAATGGTTGCTAGTAGTTGGTTAATGGTTGCTAGTAGTTGGTTAATGGTTGCTAGTAGTTGGTAGCTGGTTGCTAGTAGTTGGTTAATGGTTGCTAGTAGTTGGTTAATGGTTGCTAGTAGTTGGTAGCTGGTTGCTAGTAGTTGGTTAATGGTTGCTAGTAGTTGGTTGCTGGTTGCTAGTAGTTGGTTAATGGTTGCTAGTAGTTGGTTAATGGTTGCTAGTAGTTGGTTAATGGTTGCTAGTAGTTGGTTAATGGTTGCTAGTAGTTGGTTAATGGTTGCTAGTAGTTGGTTAATGGTTGCTAGTAGTTGGTTAATGGTTGCTAGTAGTTGGTTAATGGTTGCTAGTAGTTGGTTAATGGTTGCTAGTAGTTGGTAGCTGGTTGCTAGTAGTTGGTTAATGGTTGCTAGTAGTTGGTTAATGGTTGCTAGTAGTTGGTAGCTGGTTGCTAGTAGTTGGTAGCTGGTTGCTAGTAGTTGGTTAATGGTTGCTAGTAGTTGGTTAATGGTTGCTAGTAGTTGGTAGCTGGTTGCTAGTAGTTGGTAGCTGGTTGCTAGTAGTTGGTTAATGGTTGCTAGTAGTTGGTTAATGGTTGCTAGTAGTTGGTTAATGGTTGCTAGTAGTTGGTAGCTGGTTGCTAGTAGTTGGTAGCTGGTTGCTAGTAGTTGGTTAATGGTTGCTAGTAGTTGGTTAATGGTTGCTAGTAGTTGGTAGCTGGTTGCTAGTAGTTGGTTAATGGTTGCTAGTAGTTGGTTAATGGTTGCTAGTAGTTGGTTAATGGTTGCTAGTAGTTGGTTAATGGTTGCTAGTAGTTGGTAGCTGGTTGCTAGTAGTTGGTTAATGGTTGCTAGTAGTTGGTAGCTGGTTGCTAGTAGTTGGTTAATGGTTGCTAGTAGTTGGTTAATGGTTGCTAGTAGTTGGTTAATGGTTGCTAGTAGTTGGTAGCTGGTTGCTAGTAGTTGGTTAATGGTTGCTAGTAGTTGGTAGCTGGTTGCTAGTAGTTGGTTAATGGTTGCTAGTAGTTGGTAGCTGGTTGCTAGTAGTTGGTTAATGGTTGCTAGTAGTTGGTAGCTGGTTGCTAGTAGTTGGTTAATGGTTGCTAGTAGTTGGTAGCTGGTTGCTAGTAGTTGGTAGCTGGTTGCTAGTAGTTGGTTAATGGTTGCTAGTAGTTGGTTAATGGTTGCTAGTAGTTGGTTAATGGTTGCTAGTAGTTGGTTAATGGTTGCTAGTAGTTGGTTAATGGTTGCTAGTAGTTGGTTAATGGTTGCTAGTAGTTGGTTAATGGTTGCTAGTAGTTGGTAGCTGGTTGCTAGTAGTTGGTAGCTGGTTGCTAGTAGTTGGTTAATGGTTGCTAGTAGTTGGTTAATGGTTGCTAGTAGTTGGTAGCTGGTTGCTAGTAGTTGGTAGCTGGTTGCTAGTAGTTGGTTAATGGTTGCTAGTAGTTGGTAGCTGGTTGCTAGTAGTTGGTTTCTGGTTGCTAGTAGTTGGTAGCTGGTTGCTAGTAGTTGGTAGCTGGTTGCTAGTAGTTGGTTTCTGGTTGCTAGTAGTTGGTAGCTGGTTGCTAGTAGTTGGTTTCTGGTTGCTAGTAGTTGGTAGCTGGTTGCTAGTAGTTGGTAGCTGGTTGCTAGTAGTTGGTAGCTGGTTGCTAGTAGTTGGTAGCTGGTTGCTAGTAGTTGGTAGCTGGTTGCTAGTAGTTGGTAGCTGGTTGCTAGTAGTTGGTTTCTGGTTGCTAGTAGTTGGTAGCTGGTTGCTAGTAGTTGGTTTCTGGTTGCTAGTAGTTGGTAGCTGGTTGCTAGTAGTTGGTAGCTGGTTGCTAGTAGTTGGTTTCTGGTTGCTAGTAGTTGGTAGCTGGTTGCTAGTAGTTGGTTTCTGGTTGCTAGTAGTTGGTAGCTGGTTGCTAGTAGTTGGTAGCTGGTTGCTAGTAGTTGGTTTCTGGTTGCTAGTAGTTGGTAGCTGGTTGCTAGTAGTTGGTAGCTGGTTGCTAGTAGTTGGTAGCTGGTTGCTAGTAGTTGGTAGCTGGTTGCTAGTAGTTGGTTAATGGTTGCTAGTAGTTGGTTTCTGGTTGCTAGTAGTTGGTTAATGGTTGCTAGTAGTTGGTTGCTGGTTGCTAGTAGTTGGTTAATGGTTGCTAGTAGTTGGTAGCTGGTTGCTAGTAGTTGGTAGCTGGTTGCTAGTAGTTGGTAGCTGGTTGCTAGTAGTTGGTTAATGGTTGCTAGTAGTTGGTTAATGGTTGCTAGTAGTTGGTTAATGGTTGCTAGTAGTTGGTTAATGGTTGCTAGTAGTTGGTAGCTGGTTGCTAGTAGTTGGTAGCTGGTTGCTAGTAGTTGGTTAATGGTTGCTAGTAGTTGGTTAATGGTTGCTAGTAGTTGGTTAATGGTTGCTAGTAGTTGGTTAATGGTTGCTAGTAGTTGGTAGCTGGTTGCTAGTAGTTGGTTAATGGTTGCTAGTAGTTGGTTAATGGTTGCTAGTAGTTGGTTAATGGTTGCTAGTAGTTGGTAGCTGGTTGCTAGTAGTTGGTTAATGGTTGCTAGTAGTTGGTTAATGGTTGCTAGTAGTTGGTTAATGGTTGCTAGTAGTTGGTTAATGGTTGCTAGTAGTTGGTTAATGGTTGCTAGTAGTTGGTTAATGGTTGCTAGTAGTTGGTAGCTGGTTGCTAGTAGTTGGTAGCTGGTTGCTAGTAGTTGGTTAATGGTTGCTAGTAGTTGGTTAATGGTTGCTAGTAGTTGGTTAATGGTTGCTAGTAGTTGGTTAATGGTTGCTAGTAGTTGGTTAATGGTTGCTAGTAGTTGGTAGCTGGTTGCTAGTAGTTGGTTGCTGGTTGCTAGTAGTTGGTTAATGGTTGCTAGTAGTTGGTAGCTGGTTGCTAGTAGTTGGTAGCTGGTTGCTAGTAGTTGGTAGCTGGTTGCTAGTAGTTGGTAGCTGGTTGCTAGTAGTTGGTAGCTGGTTGCTAGTAGTTGGTAGCTGGTTGCTAGTAGTTGGTAGCTGGTTGCTAGTAGTTGGTAGCTGGTTGCTAGTAGTTGGTAGCTGGTTGCTAGTAGTTGGTAGCTGGTTGCTAGTAGTTGGTTAATGGTTGCTAGTAGTTGGTTAATGGTTGCTAGTAGTTGGTTAATGGTTGCTAGTAGTTGGTTGCTGGTTGCTAGTAGTTGGTTAATGGTTGCTAGTAGTTGGTTAATGGTTGCTAGTAGTTGGTTAATGGTTGCTAGTAGTTGGTTTCTGGTTGCTAGTAGTTGGTAGCTGGTTGCTAGTAGTTGGTTAATGGTTGCTAGTAGTTGGTTAATGGTTGCTAGTAGTTGGTAGCTGGTTGCTAGTAGTTGGTTAATGGTTGCTAGTAGTTGGTTAATGGTTGCTAGTAGTTGGTAGCTGGTTGCTAGTAGTTGGTAGCTGGTTGCTAGTAGTTGGTTGCTGGTTGCTAGTAGTTGGTTAATGGTTGCTAGTAGTTGGTTAATGGTTGCTAGTAGTTGGTTGCTGGTTGCTAGTAGTTGGTTGCTGTTTGCTAGTAGTTGGTTAATGGTTGCTAGTAGTTGGTTGCTGGTTGCTAGTAGTTGGTTAATGGTTGCTAGTAGTTGGTAGCTGGTTGCTAGTAGTTGGTAGCTGGTTGCTAGTAGTTGGTTGCTGGTTGCTAGTAGTTGGTTAATGGTTGCTAGTAGTTGGTTAATGGTTGCTAGTAGTTGGTTGCTGGTTGCTAGTAGTTGGTTGCTGGTTGCTAGTAGTTGGTTAATGGTTGCTAGTAGTTGGTTGCTGTTTGCTAGTAGTTGGTTAATGGTTGCTAGTAGTTGGTTAATGGTTGCTAGTAGTTGGTTAATGGTTGCTAGTAGTTGGTAGCTGGTTGCTAGTAGTTGGTTAATGGTTGCTAGTAGTTGGTTGCTGGTTGCTAGTAGTTGGTAGCTGGTTGCTAGTAGTTGGTTGCTGGTTGCTAGTAGTTGGTTAATGGTTGCTAGTAGTTGGTTAATGGTTGCTAGTAGTTGGTTAATGGTTGCTAGTAGTTGGTAGCTGGTTGCTAGTAGTTGGTAGCTGGTTGCTAGTAGTTGGTTAATGGTTGCTAGTAGTTGGTTAATGGTTGCTAGTAGTTGGTAGCTGGTTGCTAGTAGTTGGTAGCTGGTTGCTAGTAGTTGGTTAATGGTTGCTAGTAGTTGGTTAATGGTTGCTAGTAGTTGGTTAATGGTTGCTAGTAGTTGGTAGCTGGTTGCTAGTAGTTGGTAGCTGGTTGCTAGTAGTTGGTAGCTGGTTGCTAGTAGTTGGTTAATGGTTGCTAGTAGTTGGTAGCTGGTTGCTAGTAGTTGGTAGCTGGTTGCTAGTAGTTGGTAGCTGGTTGCTAGTAGTTGGTAGCTGGTTGCTAGTAGTTGGTAGCTGGTTGCTAGTAGTTGGTAGCTGGTTGCTAGTAGTTGGTAGCTGGTTGCTAGTAGTTGGTAGCTGGTTGCTAGTAGTTGGTAGCTGGTTGCTAGTAGTTGGTTAATGGTTGCTAGTAGTTGGTTAATGGTTGCTAGTAGTTGGTTAATGGTTGCTAGTAGTTGGTAGCTGGTTGCTAGTAGTTGGTAGCTGGTTGCTAGTAGTTGGTAGCTGGTTGCTAGTAGTTGGTAGCTGGTTGCTAGTAGTTGGTAGCTGGTTGCTAGTAGTTGGTTAATGGTTGCTAGTAGTTGGTAGCTGGTTGCTAGTAGTTGGTAGCTGGTTGCTAGTAGTTGGTAGCTGGTTGCTAGTAGTTGGTAGCTGGTTGCTAGTAGTTGGTAGCTGGTTGCTAGTAGTTGGTAGCTGGTTGCTAGTAGTTGGTTAATGGTTGCTAGTAGTTGGTTAATGGTTGCTAGTAGTTGGTAGCTGGTTGCTAGTAGTTGGTAGCTGGTTGCTAGTAGTTGGTAGCTGGTTGCTAGTAGTTGGTAGCTGGTTGCTAGTAGTTGGTAGCTGGTTGCTAGTAGTTGGTAGCTGGTTGCTAGTAGTTGGTTAATGGTTGCTAGTAGTTGGTTAATGGTTGCTAGTAGTTGGTAGCTGGTTGCTAGTAGTTGGTAGCTGGTTGCTAGTAGTTGGTAGCTGGTTGCTAGTAGTTGGTTAATGGTTGCTAGTAGTTGGTAGCTGGTTGCTAGTAGTTGGTAGCTGGTTGCTAGTAGTTGGTAGCTGGTTGCTAGTAGTTGGTAGCTGGTTGCTAGTAGTTGGTAGCTGGTTGCTAGTAGTTGGTAGCTGGTTGCTAGTAGTTGGTAGCTGGTTGCTAGTAGTTGGTAGCTGGTTGCTAGTAGTTGGTAGCTGGTTGCTAGTAGTTGGTTGCTGGTTGCTAGTAGTTGGTTAATGGTTGCTAGTAGTTGGTTGCTGTTTGCTAGTAGTTGGTTAATGGTTGCTAGTAGTTGGTTAATGGTTGCTAGTAGTTGGTTAATGGTTGCTAGTAGTTGGTTTCTGGTTGCTAGTAGTTGGTTAATGGTTGCTAGTAGTTGGTAGCTGGTTGCTAGTAGTTGGTAGCTGGTTGCTAGTAGTTGGTAGCTGGTTGCTAGTAGTTGGTAGCTGGTTGCTAGTAGTTGGTAGCTGGTTGCTAGTAGTTGGTTGCTGGTTGCTAGTAGTTGGTTGCTGGTTGCTAGTAGTTGGTAGCTGGTTGCTAGTAGTTGGTTAATGGTTGCTAGTAGTTGGTAGCTGGTTGCTAGTAGTTGGTTAATGGTTGCTAGTAGTTGGTAGCTGGTTGCTAGTAGTTGGTTAATGGTTGCTAGTAGTTGGTTAATGGTTGCTAGTAGTTGGTTAATGGTTGCTAGTAGTTGGTAGCTGGTTGCTAGTAGTTGGTAGCTGGTTGCTAGTAGTTGGTTAATGGTTGCTAGTAGTTGGTTAATGGTTGCTAGTAGTTGGTTAATGGTTGCTAGTAGTTGGTAGCTGGTTGCTAGTAGTTGGTAGCTGGTTGCTAGTAGTTGGTTAATGGTTGCTAGTAGTTGGTAGCTGGTTGCTAGTAGTTGGTAGCTGGTTGCTAGTAGTTGGTTAATGGTTGCTAGTAGTTGGTTAATGGTTGCTAGTAGTTGGTAGCTGGTTGCTAGTAGTTGGTTAATGGTTGCTAGTAGTTGGTAGCTGGTTGCTAGTAGTTGGTTAATGGTTGCTAGTAGTTGGTTAATGGTTGCTAGTAGTTGGTTAATGGTTGCTAGTAGTTGGTTAATGGTTGCTAGTAGTTGGTAGCTGGTTGCTAGTAGTTGGTAGCTGGTTGCTAGTAGTTGGTTAATGGTTGCTAGTAGTTGGTAGCTGGTTGCTAGTAGTTGGTAGCTGGTTGCTAGTAGTTGGTTGCTGGTTGCTAGTAGTTGGTAGCTGGTTGCTAGTAGTTGGTAGCTGGTTGCTAGTAGTTGGTTGCTGTTTGATTGTAGTTGGTTTCTGGTTGCTAGTAGTTGGTTGCTGTTTGATTGTAGTTGGTAGCTGGTTGCTTGTAGTTGGTAGCTGGTAGTTGGTTGCTGTTTGATTGTAGTTGGTAGCTGTTTGATTGTAGTTGGTAGCTGGTAGTTGGTTGCTAGTAGTTGGTTGTTGGTAGTTGGTTGCTGTTTGATTGTAGTTGGTTTCTGGTTGCTAGTAGTTGGTAGTTGGTAGTTGGTAGTTGGTTGCTGGTTGCTAATAGTTAGTTGCTGGTTGCTAGTAGTTTTCATTTTCCTTAAACAAATATTTTTTAAAATGTGCTTATAGTTTTTTAAACACCCGGGATTTCGTTCCATTTCGTTGGCCGGTTCCGGGAATATCCCGGGCGCCCGGGTCGGCACCCTGCTTAGACATACATTTCACAATCAGTTTTAGTTTTTCCCAAGAAAGAAAACCACTGAGTAATAAGACTGCATGTGACATAGGTAGGAAAACCCCGTCCCTGCTAAGTGATTGACATCAAATATTGTTATGTTGAACTGTCAATTTCTGTTCGATATGCTAGGTATGTAATCAGATTACGATAAACATTTTACGGATCGTTACAGTTTGATACAAGAGAAGGTGCGACGTAGCTAATGCAATCATAGCGTAGCTGGCATGTCTTAAAAAAGTTACACTCCTTGCTGTACAGAACAGATAAATTTAATACAACCTTTTTTTAAAAAATACTTTAAAAACACAAAAAGCTTTTTTTCCTTATCTTCTTTGTTAGCTCTGTTATAGTTGCAGATTTTAAAATATTTCATGAGTTTCGTTTATCCGGCGAGCTTGGTAATAATGATAAGAACAAAATAATATTAATATAAAGTTGTAAAGCTGTAACAAACGTTGCAATAATATATGCCATATATTGTAGAAATGGTAGACCTTTATTTCCCAGGGTGGACAAAAATCTAACAAAACCTAATGCTGTGTAAACAATTAATGCGCCCCGAACATTTGAGTTTTATGTAAAGTTTTACCTGACAGAAAGGCGGAAACACAAACACATCTGCTGGTTAGCAACATGTTTATGCTGATGTTGGGCAACGACGTTACATTCTACCTGCATCACCACGTCTTTTTTTAAAACATTTCTTTTGTGGCCACCCACTTCCTTAGAAATTGTCAGTTCTTAAACATCAACAACTTCCCCGTAAACTTACGACTTATCAGATGGTTATCTAAGGTGGCACTCATAATAAGGACGTATTCTGAAACACAACGATTGACTTATCACGTTATCTTTTGTTTGGCGGAAACCAGGACTCCTGATTAGAGTTTAAGTTCTCAGAAACGGAGGATAGGTTCCTACAACGACTCCGTACTATTTGTTAGGTTGACACCAATCAGGATGTTACCAGCAGGCGTGGTAATTGGACCCAATGTTTCTTTAAACAAAGTAGGCCAAGGTCGTGTCTAAAATACCGTAGCCGTAACCCTTCAAAACTGACAGACGTGGTTGCGCAGTTGGTGAGGATTTAGAGCGTGAGTAAAGAAGAGTGAGGGGGGAGAGAAGAAGGTGGGGTTAATAGATGTTTGGGTAAGTAAGACAGTTTATAACTAATTAACATCCAAACAAGGATATCCAAGACATCACAATCATGGCTAGACTGTAGCAAGCACAGCATGCCATACTGTCCACTCTATGAAAGTGTCACAGTATGTTATTTATATGTTAGATATTTGGATCATTGTAATTTAAGGTATCATTTTTTAATCTTTTATTGACACAGAAAAGTAAATTTCCACTCGCCACATCGTGTATGTATAATGTTATCTCTCTCCCTCTCGACCTCTCTCTCTCTCTTTCCACATATATATATATATATATATATACATTTTGAGCACATAGTTTTTTTGCTATACATAATTTTATTTTAGTATTTCCCCAAGTCGAGTCAAAGTCTGTTACAGGCAAGTTACGACATAACTATATGCTGGGATTTAAAAACCGTACTTCCTCATTGTAAGTCATAGTTTAACCTCAGTGGTTCTCATATCTGTTTGGATATTGATTAAATTTCATCTGTTTATTTAGCATAGTTTGCCCATTTTATTCACATGTTATGCCAAAGGGGAGTTGGTGGTGAGGTTCTGATAACTTTATGGAGAGCCTTGCACTGAAATGCAAGACACAATTTCTTCAACTTGAGGACCCTCTCTACTGATAACATAAAAGGCCTATAAAATTACCCTCGTTATCGTGGGGCTCAGTGTCTTAAGATTGAACGAATATCTGAAACAGTATGGAAGGGGTCAGGATGATGGCCGTTGGGAATCTTGTGTGGTGTAGCATGTCCTGTACACCCGACAAGTAAACGCTTCTGAATAAATTCCCTATAATCTATTCAGAAAACTACAACAACAAAAAAATTAATAAAATAAAAAAATTAAAACCAATCTAAATTGTACCATCACAATGGGAGCTGTAAAAATGTTAATTAAGAATAATTTTTTTTTTTTTAACATAATATGTATTAGCATTTTATTTCATTTAAATTAAGAATATTATCTTCAACATTTTTAAATGTTATAGAGACATAAATAAGAAGAAACTCGTGCACAAGTAGATAAAGAATTTAAATGGAGTCTAATGACGATGATAAAACCAAACAAAAGAACCGTATCAAAGCAAACTCAATTGTAGAAACATCCGCCTTTTTATGAAAAGAACTCAACATCAGAGGCGTATCCAACTTTTAAAACTAGATGGAGAAGCACATAAAAAGACACAGTAAACCACACAACAAATTAACAATCTCAATTGACCCAATTCCGTATTCCTGTAGGTATTTATTTCTGTATTTACAACACTTGAACACCTAATGCAAGATATTATTTAGTAAACTAGTGAGGGGCAAAGAGTTATGTATAAAACTTGAACACCTAATGCAAGATACTATTTAGTAAACTAGTGAGGGGCAAAGAGATATGTATAAAACTTGAACACCTATGCAAGATACTATTTAGTAAACTAGTGAGGGGCAAAGAGTTATGCATGACACTTGAACACCCAATTCCCAATGCGTGTTGCACCAAAAGTACACATAGATACATCTCAGTTGTTCGGTCTTGGATTGGGGGGGAAGGATGAGAACTACAAAGATTGTTATAGTTCTAAAAGATGGTCAGTCTTAAAGTCCAGTCGTAAGTGAGTATTTGCGTACTTAGAATCAGTCCCGCGTTTTCTTCATCGGTTGAATAAGCGCCCTGCGCTGGTTGTTGTGGGAGGAGGCGAATCGGCGTGAGAGTCTTACGCTACAACCATGTTATATGTCACAGCCCAGCAGATGGCTCTGATTGCAATTGTACTAACCGGGTGTTAGAGAGCGTAAGCTCAAGCGTACACCAGAATATGTGTGTTAGTTAGTTCTTTGTAACAACACGACCTATCTTAAAACTCAAAGCTTCTCCTTTTTCCATAAAGATTAACTATAACCTGTCAGAAAGGTTTCACTGAAGCATACTCATTTAAAAAAAGCGTCAATTCTCTTCTCTTGATAACGTAATCATAGTACGGAAAAGAGAATAATCAGGGTGAGATGTTATTTGGAAATACAGTCATTCACGAATCATTGTTGTGAGCGAATACGGTGAGAAGTCATTTGCGAGATTAGGTTTACCAATGATGTGAATCCATTTTTACACTGTGTTAATGACAAATACTGACATTAACTGGCAATATGATCAAGGTGATTAAAAACTGTCACTATTTGAATGACTAGCTTCTCATCTACTGAAAACCAATGTACTTATTTGGTGATACACCCCATTGCGTGAATACGGTAAGGGGCATGGATAGATTTTTGACGCCCGTGAGTGGTTCTTGAATATGCTACCCTAATATGAAAGAAAAACATGAACTACAAATACAATAGAGCATACCATATGTTGTATTTTCATGCGGAAAAATAATTTGTATCAATTTATAACCAAATAAAACTATTTTCCCCCGTGGCACTGGACAAAAATTGCGCACCGTCAAGAAGCCGAGCGGGGCAAAACTGCAGCACAACGTCTTAAAGACATGGTCTATCACAAAATCTCTGTTGGCATAGGAGATAGGGTGCACCCGGTCGAGTGGATCTCGCTGGCCAGTAGCTCAAACGGCATCTTCAAGGTGGATAGGTATGGGGATTTCGATCAGATCCTTGGGAACGTCGCCAATCAAGCTTGTCAGGGTAATTCAACAAAATCTGTGGTCTGAAACCGTCTCTTTGTCAGTGTAATACAAATAAATCTGTGGTCTGAAACAGTCTCTTTGTCAGTGTAATACAAATAAATCTGTGGTCTGAAACAGTCTCTTTGTCAGTGTAATACAAATAAATCTGTGATATGAAACAGTCTCTTTGTCAGGGTAAGTCAACTAAATCTATGATCTGAAATCATCCAAAATAACTTAACTAGGGTGAGAAAAGCAAAATACAAGAAATATTTTTAGCTAACCAGGTAAACAATATGAGAATCCCATTTGTGACCAATGTCAACTCATTTATAACCTATGTCAACCTGGTCTATGACGTGAGAGTGTAACTTACTGCCCAAGTCAACCAGTGTCACGGTAGATTGTATAGCGTTGTGGTCCAAACTGTCACGGTAGATTGTATAGGGTTCTGGTCCAACCAGTGTCACGGCAGATTGTATAGGGTTGTGGTCCAACCTGTCACGGTAGATTGTATAGGGTTGTGGTCCAACCTGTCATGGTAGATTGTATAGGGTTCTGGTCCAACCAGTGTCACGGTGGATTGTACAGGGTTCTGGTCCAACCAGTGTCACAGTAGATTGTACAGGGTTGTGGTCCAACCTGTCACGGTTGATGGTATAAGGTTCTGGTCCAACCAGTGTCAAGGTAGATTTTATAGGGTTCTGGTCCAATCAGTGTCACGGTAGATTGTATAGGGTTCTGGTCCAACCAGTGTCACGGTAGATTGTACAGGGTTTTGTTACAAACAGTGTCATGGTAGATTGTACAGGGTTGTGGTCCAACCTGTCATGGTTGATGGTATAGGGTTCTGGTCCAACCATTGTCACGGTATATTGTATAGGGTTGTGGTCCAACCTGTCACGGTAGATTGTATAGGGTTGTGGTCCAACCTGCCACGGTAGATTGTACAGCGTTCAGGTCCAACCTGCCACGGTAGATTGTACAGGGTTCTGGTCCAACCTGTCACGGTTGATTGTATAGGGTTGTGGTCCAACCTGTCACGGTAGATTGTACAAGGTTGTGGTCCAAGCTGCCACGGTTGATTGTATAGGGTTGTGGTCCAACCTGTCACGGTCTTCTGATTGAAGACGTTTTAAAAGTCTTCTTCCTTTAAACGAGTAATTGAACAACTCACAAAGACAAAGTTGTTCTCAGAGATCGTTTGTATGCACTTTTTATTGTTTTATTTATATTAATATTCTAATTACCCACCCGCTTTTACACCGCAAATTTAATTTACCATTTCGGAAAAAAAAATTTGTTACCCACACAAAGTAATTGCAATATTGTTTTATAAATTTAACCTTATTTAGCACAGTTATCGGGAATTTCCGCTTGTGAACCCAGTGTCATATTTCCCTACATCTTCTCCTTGAAAAACAGAAACCGGGTATTTTTGGAGGTTTGGGTTGGGGGGGGAGGGGAGACTGAAAAGTATGTGTTGGCATCGACAAAAAGTCTATGTGCCAAGTTTCAGCCAAGGTTGACGGAACATGGGTCAATTAGCCGTCCAAAGATTTTGGCAGTCACGAACGAAGGTAAAGTTAATATAAAGGGTTTTTAAAAATGACTGCCATACGGGGAAAACAATTGAAAATAAAAAATTAAAAATTAAAAATAATTAATTTTTTTTTCAAATCTTACCACGGGTATGTAGAATTGAGTTGCCCAAAAATGAAATATAATGCCACAATTCAGATTTTCTCCAGTCTGTTTTGTTAACACCAACAGCCAGCTGTATGACACTGTGAGTGTGCGTTATAGGCGTTAAAAATTATTACACAGTTAAATTTGCTCCATTCTTTATTTTCATTTCAAGAATTTTCCAATTATTGCCAGGAGATGCAATCCACGCCTACCCAGGGGACTGTAAAAAGTTCACATTGTGTACATTTCTGACCACGTCCATCTTGGCTTTTGATCCTGCTTTAAAAACTTGCTGTTTTGACAACCATGCTAGTCTGTGTACCAACCATCCTAGTCTGTGTACCAGCACTGCTAGCCTGTGTACCAACCATCCTAGTCTGTGTACCAGCACTGCTAGCCTGTGTACCAGCCATCCTAGTCTGTGTACCAACCATCCTAGTCTGTGTACCAACCATCCTAGTCTGTGTACCAGCATTGCTAGCCTGTGTACCAACCATCCTGGTCTGTGTACCAGCACTGCTAGCCTGTGTACCAACCATCCTAGTCTGTGTACCAGCACTGCTAGCCTGTGTACCAGCCATGCTAGTCTGTGTACCAGCACTGCTAGCCTGTGTACCAGCCATGCTAGTCTGTGTACTAACCATGCTAGTCTGTGTACCAGTATCGGCTGAAGGTTTTTCTTTGGTAACCTGTTAAAAATATTTCAATATCATATTGATAGAATTTAGTTTCCCCACAACGTTATTTGATGATTTGACATCTGCATTTTACTATTCATGTTAATCAAATTATATTGTTTACAAAAAATACTTTGTGTATTCCTTTCATTTTTATTTTATTGTCTTCCATATTAATTTTTTTTAAACTTGAATTTATAAAGGGCGTGCGCTAATTTGTTGCGAACATTTTGTAAAGGTAGGAATTTTGGTTTATATAGGCACAAATATGTTTAAACACGACAGTATGAATAATGAACCAATAGATACGATATAGTGTCTCTATTTGTAGAAACTCACATTCTATAAGGGACACTACCTGTATTATTTTGATTAGTATCCATATAGAAACAGAGTTATCTTCCAAATTATACACACTTCTTTCATTTAAAAAAAAGACCACGCTTGTGCAATTTATATATGTAAATCAACAATGATATTGTTTGCTTTAAAATGTGGAAATGACATCAAGTTCGGTACATAATGATTTTCATTCAAATAAAACGTTATTCATGGGCTCTCACACAAAACAATGAGACCCAAAGAATAAAACCGTTCAAGTAAGACGGAAAGGAAGTTAATGACAGAAATGTTTGTTGACAATTTATTAAGTATCGATTAGAGATCATACATAACATTCTCGACACACGAAAGAGTTCCATCCCTACAGTTGGTTTGTTGTATGGTTTCGCTGGAGAGACATCTAATGACGTGTGTGAAAGTTTTGCATATGTGAAACGATTCTATTTGATAGTGGTCATATAATTGAAAAGAAATGTAGTTAATAAAGAATACTGTATTGGCTTCTCATTAAAAAAGACATTTACTACGAAATTTTCCAAACTAAAAAAATCTCGCTTTTTCTAACACAATCGGAGTAAGATTTATTGCGTCACTTTAACATGTTACTTTAATAAATTATCTATATATATTATTTATATAAATGAATTTATGTATGTATATATGTATGAATGTCCGGTACGCACTCCTACACCATTCATGGTTCACAAGCCTGCGCATTTTTCTGAGCCATTACAACTCTTTTAAAATATTCCGTTTTGGGCCGTTTGCCCTTAATTCGTTTTTTTTTTCTTTTATGAGCTTTGTAAAAACTTATTTCCGTATGCGCTCTTATACCATATATCCGAATGCGATAAAACTTTGGTGGGATGTTCTGCGCACGCTCGCAAAGGTTTTTGAATTGTTAAATCCATTAAAAAATATTTGGTTTTGAGCCAGGGGCCCTATGTTCGTTTTTTTCATTTTATGAGCTATATAAATATAATTTCAAACCGTATGCGCTCCTACACCATTCATGCGATTGCGATAAAACAGTGATGTGTTGTTGTCCACAAGCCCGCGCATTTTTCTGTGTCATTACAACCCTTTTAAAATATTCCGTTTTTTGGACGTTGGCGCTAAGTTCGTTTTTTTTTCTTATATGAGTAATGTAAAAATAATTTCCGTGTGCGATCCTATACCATCAATGTGATGGTGATAAAACTTTGTTGTGCGCACGCCCACATTTGGATTCTGAATTAGTACAACCATTTTAAAATATCCTATTTGGAGCCAGGGGATCTAAGTTCACTTTTTCTAATATGAGCTATATAAATATAATTTCAAATAGAGCTAATGGGTGGATAGAATTTTAATCAAATACAAATCGTGACATTAAATTTTGTGTTTGACATAAGTTGTTCTCTGAATTAATACAACCATTCTACAATATTCCGTTTGTGGCCGGGGACCCTAAATTTCCCCCCCCCCCCACCCTTATATAAGCTACATGAATGAACTTTCCGTATGCGTTCCTATACCATTTATCCGTTAACGATAAAACTTATGTGAATTGATATGCGCCCGCCCGCAAAGGTTTGTAAATTAGTACAATCATTTTGAAACAATCCGTTCTAGGTCATTTTTTCTAATGCATTGGTGGCTTGAATTTTAATCAAATACAAATAGCAACATTTCAATTTGTGTGTTACATAAAAGTTTGTTTCTGAATTAGTAGAACCATTTTTCAATATTCCAATTGGGGTCTGGGGCCCTACATTTGTATTTTCATTATCATCATCATCATCATCTTGTCCCTTAGTCCTTGGACCGTTGGGGCGCCACAGATGACATGAAAACTACCCATCTCCATCACACTCTGTTTTCTGACTATACACAGCATCTCCTAGTTTTAATCCCGTCAACTCTTTGATGTTATCTTCCCATCTTTTTCTCGGTATTCCTCTTCTTCTCCCTCCTCTCTCTATTTTTATAATATGAGCTACAAATATATAGCTTTAAACAGAGCTATTGTATGAGGGGATGGAATTTAATCAAATATAAACAGCGATATAATTTACTATTGTGTTACATAATTCGTAGGTTTCTGAATTTGTACAATCATATTGCAATATTCAGTTTTGGACCGGGGGCCCTAAAGTAGTTTTTCTCTATGAGCTATTTAAATATAATTTCCGTATGTGTTCCTATACCTTTCATCTGAATGCGATAAAACGTTGGGGAGTTGTTCTGTGCACGCACGCAAAAGGTTTCTGTATAAGTACAAACATTTTACAATATTCCTTTTG
This sequence comes from Omphiscola glabra, assembly GCA_964017045.1. Classification (NCBI taxonomy): domain Eukaryota; kingdom Metazoa; phylum Mollusca; class Gastropoda; family Lymnaeidae; genus Omphiscola; species Omphiscola glabra. Next base: position 20,035,800 of record OZ024797.1, read on the forward strand.
GGCCGGGGGCCCTAAATTCGTTTTTTTCTTCTTAAATGAGCTATGAAAATATAATTCCAAACAGAGCTATTACATGGGTGGATCAATCGATACAAGTGTGTTGACCAAAATTTAAAAATCCATGATTCTCACATGGACAGCTGTGTGTGACCTGCTCACGCTTCGAAAAACATTCTAATTTATTCGAGTACCCATCAGACGGTAAAAACAAATACTGTGTACATAAAAAGTACTTCAAAAACATAATTAAAACACAAAACATGTTATTTCTTTGAGGGGCGTTGCAACGCATGCCGGGTACTCGCTAGTCTCTTATTGATAACAGATGAAGGACTGCGTTCAAGCTGTGTGAAGGAAATAAAAGAACAAGATATGTGGAAACTTGACTCAAAAGATAGGACAGTAAAATAAGAACGTTTCGGCCAAGAGCCTTCCTCAGGAGACAGTATAAATAAAGATACGACAAGAAATAGAAACTAGTTGTTTTTTTAAACTCAAATGTTCGCCATTGTTATTGCCGGAAGTTGGATTTTCTAAAACAAGCACATTACAGGAAGTAAATAAAAATTTTATGTATGATATTAACGACCAAAATATTTATAATGTATATAAAATATAATAAATTAGAAAAGAAATACAGGAAAGTTGAGTATCATTAGTAGGAGAGTATTTGATTAATTCCATATGGTTATGTTGTGCCCAAAAGTTGAATTAATTTGTTTTCCCTTCCCACTTTCTCTCTCTCTCTCGTGTGTTGGTACAGAAATCAGTGACGTGATGGACACTTCCCTTGTTCTGTTATGTTTATCTCCGTTGAAATGGGATGAGACCGGGGAATGTTTACCCTGTTCAATATCAGAAAGATGTTCCGTGAACCTATCTGATAATCCTCTACTCGTTTCGCATGTATGACAGGAGCGGCTTCTACTGCACACAATCGCATATATCCCATTTCGACTAAAATGCGCGAAGCCCTCTTTGATGATAAAACTAAAAGTACCTTTAGAGAGCATAAAGTTTTTGGTGTCGAATGTATAAGGACACGTCCAGAGCGGCTATCTGGGCATGGTTTAGTCTCAACACAAGACGTTTCAGCTCGTAGGCGACTGTGGACCAGAAGTTCTATAAACTATTACACTTACAGCCTCTATAAACTATTACACTTACAGCCTCATCAAACAAACATAATTATTGTGGAAGAGAAATTTGACAAACAAATGTGGGCTGAGATAATGCTATAAAAATACGCTTTTGTTTGTATATATTTGTGTCAGTGTGTGGTATATTGTCAATTTTGTGTGATGTATTGTATATGGATCGTGGCTTCTTCCATGTGACGTGTATCGTGTCTGAGATGAGATTACTTGGTGCAATCACTGACTTATCAAAACGCCAGGTTTGGCTTGGGTTGAAGTGGTGGCATAACCAGGTTGGGTCGAGGTTGAAGCGCTGGCATAACCAGGCTGGGCCTGGGCTGAAGCGGTGGCACAACCAGGTTTAGACTCTTGTCACCTCGGTTGAGCGATCCTACTTTTAAAAGAAAGTCCTCCAAATGACATCCATAATTTTAACTAATTTAATTCCTTTTTTACTATTCGAATTTATTTTTTTATGTAGAAGCACTGAAAAGCTCTAAAGGTGGGAAAACAGTATGACTTGTATTTTTTATTAATATCACAATAGTATGCTGCATACAACGAACCCATTTAAACCAATAACATCATATGTGTACGTCTAGGCTTCATGAGTGCAGAGTTATCGTTGTTTTATTATTATTATTATTTGCTGTCTTATATAGCGCGGTACCCCAGCCTAGGACTGGGCTCACCGCGCTGTACATAACAATATTTTAAAAGAGACATAATCGTGACAATAACAAAAAATACATATATGTAATAAAGAACAGATGTATAGAGACAAAACAAAATCTAATGCATATTCACCTCATCCACCCCAGAACTTTTACACGACAAGAGATGTGGGGAATCAGTCGGGGTAGTAGAGTTTAAAGAGATGTGTTTTGATTGCAGTTTTGAAGGCTTTTATCAACATCCAATTTACTATCAACCTGCCTATAGATCGTTATTAGGACCAAAGCCCGGGTCACGCGATGAGACAGTTTAATGCAGCTTTCTGAACGACTCTGTCTGAAGCTATGTGCCATGTATCAAACACATTTAATGATAATATTGTCGGAAATTTTCCCTCGAAAAAATGCTGGAAACATGCTCGATTAGGGGGGAAAGGAATATGCTCACAAAGAGATACAGGCCTTACTGTATAGTGATGGGTGGGTTTTGTTGGTTCATTCAAGATATTGCCTGGTTCGTGGACACAACAGTAGTATTGGCAGTTTACAAACACATGCCGCGCTGGTCAGGAAAAGCCGAGACTTTGTGCGATTGTTGTGGAGTAAACGTGGCGTAAACGTGGAGTAAACGTGGAATAAACATGGAGTAAACGTGGAATAAACATGGAGTAAACGTGGAATAAACATGGAGTAAACGTGGCGTAAACATGGAGTAAACGTGGCGTAAACATGGAGTAAACGTGGAATAAACATGGAGTAAACGTGGCGTAAACATGGAGTAAACGTGGCGTAAACATGGAGTAAACGTGGAATAAACATGGAGTAAACGTGGCGTAAACATGGAGTAAACGTGGAGTAAACATGGAGTAAATGTGGCGTACACATGGAGTAAACATGGAGTAAACGTGGAATAAACATGGAGTAAACGTGGAATAAACATGGAGTAAACGTGGCGTAAACATGGAGTAAACGTGGAGTAAACATGGAGTAAACGTGGCGTACACATGGAGTAAACATGGAGTAAACGTGGAGTAAACGTGGAGTAAACATGGAGTAAACGTGGAGTAAACGTGATTTAAAGACAGAAACTCAGTATAGACAGGTGCGGTGTTGAAGGCCTGCAGGGACTACATTGCTGGGTTGAGGGCCTGCAGGGACTACATTGCTGGGTTGAAGGGGCTGTCCGACTCTTGAACGACTACTGAGTCGCAGTCGAATATTTTAATAACATTTTACATGTCCTTTTTGGGGGCCGAGCTAACGTCTCTTTTTATGGCCCCCTTCAAGAACTTTACAGGAGTAGCGCATCTGCTGGGCATCGCCGTAGACGTTTACATTTCTCTATTAGTATGGCACTTGTTATATAATAGCGCGACTGAATCTCTCTCTAAAAATGACAAGCAGCACATGGAATGAAGTACGAGTTCAAGAGCGTTCAAACTAAAATCCTGGGGGTTCTCCTATTCGTATTGTGCATATGTAAATTTCCGTATATGTTTTGATGTTGTTGCATACGTATAAAGAAATAGTTTCACGTATTAGGGACTGTGCAATAATTATTAATGGCTGGTAGAGGAAGTCATTGGTTTTATTCGATGACAGTACAAAACGGAATCAAAACAAAAGATGCTACATAAAATGTATCGATTTCCCACAATCCTTTGATTTGTTATAACATTCTATAGAACAGAAACACCGAGACTCAAGTGCATGAGGCACACACGCATTAGAAACATGTGCATATTAGACAAATGTGCATTATACACATCTACATTAGATACATATGCATTAGAAATGAGCGTCAGACACATGCAGATTAGATACATATCCATTAGACACACTTGTATTTGACACATATGCATTACATACACGTGTCTTTCTACATATGGGCATTAGAATATTTATGTAGATGTTGGACTACTTCATACCATGCTGTCTTTATTATCTGAATTCATTCATTGTTTTTTTTTTTGGTCCCGCCACTTCCTTATACATTCCTAGTTCTCAGACACCTTATATGGTGACGATTAAGCGGCTATCATCTGAGTTTTTTTTCTAAAGTTAACAACTTGATTCTAAGACTAACAATCACCAGCTCTTCAAATTATCTGTTGATAGTCGACTGTGGCTCGGCAACAAACATATTGAGACTTGGTACGATGTCTTCGGTTGATATCAAGAAGGAAGTTAAAGCCTAGGGGGGGTTAAGTAGACCCAATGTATTTAGAACAAGTTAGGTCAAGCTGCGGGCTAAAATTAAAGATATCACACTATTGATACATTAGTATCTATTGAATTTTTTTTTAAATCATACAAATGTCCACACATTTAAAAAGATGGACGACGAAGGAGAGAGATTTATCTTCAGACGATTTGTTGCCCATTATTTCAACAAAACATCTTTTATGAAAAATATTTTATGGAATGTGCCTTGATTGGGAGCTTAAAATTGTCATGTTGTTGACCTGAAATAAAGGGTATTCCATCCATAAATCCAGTTTTGCCATATTCCAAATTTAAATTCAGACATAAGACATAAAGAAAGCAAATAGCAAACACTTTTATTTCCCTCGCTACCACATTTGAGTCGTTCCAAATTCCAACATATTCTTTGTTTTAAAAAAATCATATTGAATATATAATAATTACAGAAAACTATTAATTTTTTAAAAAAAATTTCTCATTGTACTAATATATTTTGTAATGAAAAGGCACTGTTGAATCATGATGAAAATGTTTACATTTTGGAAATGCATAGGAAGCTGTTCCATCGCACAGACAATTAGTTAATTTCAGACATAGAAATACAAACCATTGACACGCATGAAAACATCTCTCCTGCCTAGATGTACCAGATACTGCCTCATTTATAGAGTTCCTGGATACCCTGAAATTTGGCCTCTCCTGCGTAAGTGTGTCTGAATAGACGCCTTCTCTAAAGTACTTCTGCTCGTGTTGTACTGGCCATCGCTATTTTAACAAATATTCATCAAGTGCAACCCAAATACAAACGGTATAACTGGCACACTTGGAGGATCCTGCCTCCCCCCTTTAAAGATCAAAGTGTAAAACATGTCTTGCTACACTAACGGCGCCCTACTCTCTCTTGAGATTGGGGTCTTCTCGTAGTCTTTATCACACTTCTTGAAATGCTTCCTTGTTGTTGACCTAGAAGTTGGATCCTCAAGGATGTATACAAATGGTCAATCATGATGTGGAACATATGGCAATACGGTGGTGACAAGTTCTTGTAGCATTATCCGTGTCCAGGATCATGAAACTCCTCGCACCGACGCTTCTGACACAGGATAAACCTCTGTCTAGTACTATAAATGGACTAAACCAGCAATGAAAAATGGAGTGTGAGGAGAGAGTAGGTGGCGAGGTATTGGCTATTAGTGCATCCTCCCTTGACGACATAACTGGTATGAACCAACACTGAAGAATTCCGTCTTGTAGACTCTCAATGCCTGACCGCCGTTCATGGTATATGAAGTCACAGACAAAGACCATTGCAACCAGGATTATGATGAGACAGACATAAGTGGTGCATTCAATCATTTAAGTATGGTCAGACACTGCTGTGACTGGAGACACTGAGGTGACTGGAGACACTGAGATGACTGGAGAAACAAAGACGACTGGAGACCCTGAGATGACTGGAGACAAAAAAGATGACTGGAGACAAAAGATGACTGGAGACAATGAGATGACTGGAGACACTGAGGTGACTCTCCAAGTTTTTGTTGGCTTGTGTTTTTGTATGTCTTTTTTATTGAGCTAATTGGTTTTTTGAGGTTTGACTTTCAACCTTGATACCCGGACATTAAATTTTGATTTGCCTATTTTTTTTAAAATGCTCAATTTAACTTTTGTTTTCAACATGGCAGACACTTCCGGGTCCCTTTTTCCTTGTCATTGATAGGACTTTGGCCGCTACATCTGAATCGCGTGACTAGTCTTTCGCAGCTGAGATAACGATAAGGTCTGGCAGGCTATGTGATAGTGTATAATGAAGGCTGCTTTGGTGTAAAGCTGATGGTACTATCAGCATGATTACCACAGTATGGAAAAAGAGATTTAACCTACAATTAAAAAGAAAAACATATGAATGAAGTCAAATGAATTTTTTGTTTATGAATTAAGATAAGAACATGAAAGTCCAAGCAAAGCTGGTAATATATTAAAACTGTGGCAACACCATTGACCTATTTATATTGATATGACCTAGTTCTCCTTGAAATGTGTTTTGTCTGTATACTTATATGTTAAGACAATAATATGTTATGTAGATTAACTATCCGTGAATTTGTATATTTTATGGAAAATAAAAGTGAATACAAAATAAATCTTACACGGCATTCGTCCACGTGGTAGTCTGCAGTGAAGTACATGGAACCCTAACGCAACATCAAAACAAATGCATCTTCTCCTTAATAAATACAAGTTTCAATGTTTAAATAAAAGTCTTTAAAAAAAACGGAGAAAAGTGTATACATAATTACTGATAATTTTCTAATATAACTTTTTTTTCATTTGGTTATAATAGCTAAGACTTTGAAATAAGACCTATCAAGTTAGACACGTGAGGTGTCACGGTAGAAAGTGGGTCACTTTTGGTTTAGCCTAATGTGTGTCAACGACGACCAACATGTCCTTAACATGACAGGTTGCCATTTGGTCCGTGCTACTACGACTCTGGACAGGGGAGGGGGGGGGGTGCGAGGAGGGCTGCTGTCTTAAGACTTTAATGCTTTCGTCTCAACTCATCTAGGAGTGGGTCCATCCACCTGGTTTGCCCGTCCGGCGATCCCCACCCAAAGTACACGTTGACGGATGCTTGGGACACGCATTTATGCCCGGTACAAGCATACATGGCCGCGGTATATTATCTGCTGATACGGTCAGTTACTGACAGCTAGGTGGGGGGGGGGGGGGGGAGTTGGGTCTCATTTCAGTCACGACTGGGAGATACAGTCGGATAATAAGGGACGTTACTAAAAACTAGTGGACTCAAATAATTACATTGTATTGATATTTTCTGACTGATTCCTAAGACCGAATATTAAATTCAATATTAGATCTATTGATTAGGTTGTTTTTTTCAATTAGAGTCAGTAATCTCATGTATCAGGGGATTTGTGTGTGTGTGAGTGGGGGGGGGGGCGTGAGGGGTACCTGACATTGTGATTTGTGGTGCGGGCGCCTATCGGACGACCCTTCCTTGCTTGACGCTCCTCAGCCAAAAAAGGCTTAACAAAGCCTAGGGTTGTGGGGGTTCAAGGCGCACAGAGGGGTTGAGCAAGTTTGGGTTGATGTGGTTGACATCCAGCCTGTTGGCTTTAAGTCTTAAGTAGTTAGATTTTAAGAAAATATATTTCAGATGACAATCTGAAGTTGTAATCATTAATAAAATGTATTTTAAAAAAGTATAAGACTAATCTAAAATAGATAAAGATAATTATAAGATAGATTTATCTTATTATATTAATAGTAAAAATAAAATGGATAATTAAAAAAAAATTGGTTGGATAATATTAATGATATAATTATTGTTGTTTTGGCAGTAACTGCTTTTATTGTCGTTGTTATATTTGTTATAATGTAGCGCACAATTAGAATTATGTAATAGCTGAAACACTAACTTTTCGTTCTGCATTCACAAATGAATCCGTCAGCTGAGCCTTCACGCGAACTGTGAATACGCCTGGATAAAAAAAAAAATTTTTATGAGATTTTTTTTTTTAATCAACCATGTTTAATTCTTCATTTTGGATTCTTGATAAAACCAACGAAATGACGTTAAACCCCATTTTACGATGAATTCACATGTAATCATATAATCAAATATAATCTAACTAGTTTCATTATCTATGTTTTTTCTATTAGTTTATAAGCATCAATGTAATGTTAAAAAAATACATCTTTGTACGTTCTAAATTTATCATACATATTATAAAACGCAGTCGATTCAGTTTGTTACTTCAGCTGCGTTAAATTATATGCGAGATTTATACATTTTGATCCTCATATCAGTATATAACCAGATCAGTTCTTATTAAGATTTGTCAGCTTTAATGGGAACGTGCCACAGCAGAGAAGAAGACGGGGTCGCTGATATGTGGAGTGTTTTGTTGCTGTTGTTATTGTGATCAAGCGGTATTCAATTTCAAGTGATATTTTTCTCGATGTTCAGCTACTGTCAAGAGGAGATAGCACAAATTTACAGCAAAATTGAGTATAGTTGTTGATATCCCAAAACTTCCGTACTTTCCTTAGGGTGATAAGATAAAGAAAGTTTATAAAACCTGTGTTGCACCTCACGCTCTTTTCATTGAATTTTTGTTGGCTAAAAAAATGGTATACATAATTTTTGTTGTCTTGACTCTTGTGGCCAGCCACCTGCAGCTTGCAGGTAACGGTTTAGATTGATAATTTATACACGCATGACAGGTAACATTTTTAGGATTAAAGTTATCGCGAAATACCAAATAACGTTACATCGGACATATAGACTCATTAAATTGAAATCAATGCTATTAAATGTTGAACGCTTTGGATCTTAAAATGCTTTACAAACAGATTACGCATTTTTCATTTCTTCTTTTTCCGCGTCTATATTTCGAGGGCCCGCGATCAATGGGTTGATCATTCTGGCTACAATTTCTCTTCAAGAATAATTTAAAATTAATTGTATTAAAATTGTATGAATATAACTATGTTTTTGTTGTATGTATATTTAGAAAAATTAGGAGCAATTACTGATTCACCTGTTCATTTAGAGCTTTGAAATGCAAATGGTAGAAAGTGTGAGAATAATTTTGATTACAGCTGGATAGACGGGCGAACATTAAAATGAAAGTCATTAATTGACGCAACGAGAATGTGTACTTGCAGCCCAAATGACCTGCGGCTATTACATATTATAATTAATTTTCAGCGGGACAAAACGTCTGCAGTGACAACAACTGGACCAGTGGCGTCCACCTTCACCCGGACCGCTGTGACTACTACGTGACGTGCGTCAATTCAGTCCCTAGCCTGTACCAATGTCTGAAAGGTCTCATCTTCGACACCGTGCTGGGCGCATGCGCAGAGCCCAGCATCGCCCACCCTTGTAATGAATCAGCCAACGCGTGGCCAGAGCTCACGGGAGGTAGGGAGACCCGAAAAGGATAGGTCTCGTGTTCTCTATAACCGGACAACGCCCCTGATTGTGACTTACTTAAAGACTGAGATGGATAGGTCTCATGTTTTCTATAGCCAGACAACGCCCCTGATTGTGACTTACTTAAAGACTGAGATGGATAGGTCTCATGTTTTCTATAGCCAGACAACGCCCCTGATTGTGACTTACTTAAAGACCTAGATGGATATGTCACTCTTTAAGGAGGCTGAAGCCTTTAAATAAAAGAATATAATTGAATTTGTGGTAGGCTAAAAATTAATAGTAAAATACACAGCATTTTACTTGAACGTGCCAATGTCTAGAAATGTATCACAACATCGAAGTAATTAATTCACAACAAATCTATATATTTCAAAGATATTATGTTAACTACTTAAATATTGAAAAAAAATGTCAAAGCGGAATAGATGGGGTATATTAAGATTTGCTGTCTTTACAACATGAAAAGTCTCATTTGATAAATATTCGAAAGTTTTATTATTATTATTATTGTTATTTTGCAAATTAAAGATGTCCAAGATTTCTGCAACTACAACCACCTGGGGACCGGTGTTCACCTCTACCCTGGCACATGCGACAAGTTCATCTACTGCACCAGCTCCGAGACCTTTATCGTCTACTGCGCGGTGGGTCTGTTCTACGACCCTGATTACGGCGCATGCGTGGACGAAAAAAGAGCCAAGCCTTGTGCCAATGATACCAGCCAAAATATCATACCTGGTAAATATCAACTTTAAAAAAAAAAAATAAAACCTTATTGTTCTATTCTTGTTTCTTCAAAATTTCATTTTAAGATTTCGTGTTAAAACTGACGGTTTAATAAAATAATCTGATTCAAGGAGGAAATGAACTAAATACAATACAAAAATGGATTCTTTAGAAGAAAACGACAACACCTCTTTATTGTAATATTAATGACTTCCTTTAATTTTTAGATTTTTAATATAGATCTTACGTATTAATAAATATAAATGAAAGATCATCAAGGTCTGATAAAATATGGAAATTTTTGTTTAAGTTTAAAAATAATTACAACAACCCTAACATGTATTTAGGCACTCGAATTTATCTCATGAGTATTTACTCTATAAGTGCGGTTCTCAACCTGTGGATCGCAACGCCTATTGGGTCGTCTAAGACCATCGGAAAACTCACATATATGAAGTAGCAATGAAAATAATTTATGATGTGTGGGTCACCACAACATGAGGAGCTATATTAAAGGGTCACCGATTTGTGAAGTTTGAGAACTACTGCACGTTCGTGCGGCAATGCCATCAACGAAAAATTGAAGACATTGGTGGTTTCTATTCTATCTAAAAATTTAGGCAACTTCAGTTACTGTCAGGAGAACAACTGGAAAAATGGGGCACACCCCCACCCCCACACGTGCATCATGTACGTCGTCTGCTCGAACTATCAGACTACGGTCCTGCCGTGTCAGAGGGGGCTCTTGTTTGATATCAAGTTTAGGACATGTGTGGATTCCAAGATAGCCAAACCTTGTGATGATGATCCGTGGTCGAATATAACCATAGGTAAATATAACAAGAGGTGCATAAAACAAGAGGTAATTATAACAAGAGGTAAATATAACAATAAGTATATATAACTAGAGGTAATAGGAAAATATAAAAAGTAGTGCATTTAGCAAGAGGTAAATATAACAAGGGGTAAATATAAAAGAGGTAGATACAATAAGAGGTAGATATAACAAGAAGTAGATATAACTAGAGATAATTGGTTAATATAAAAAGGGGTAAATATAACAAGGGGTAAATATAACAAGGGGTAAATATAACAAGGGGTAAATATAACAAGGGGTAAATATAACAAGGGGTAAATATAACAAGGGGTAAATATAACAAAAGGTAAATATAACAAAAGGTAAAATTTAACAATAGTTTAATATAACAGTGGTGCATATAACAAAACATTCATATAAGAAGAGGTGCATATAACAAGTAGTAAATATAAAAAGAAGTATATATAACAATAGGTAATAGGTAAATGTACGAAGAGGTCAATACTTTTAACAGTATTGAAGGTATACAGATGAGTTGAAATAATATTAATAAGCAAATCATAAGATAAAAATAGTTAATATGTTCATAAAACAAACGAGTAGTGTAGCAGCGATTGGTAAATATATTAAGTAAATATTACTACCGAGTAATCGAACCTTTTACTACTATATAATGAATAAAAAGCATAAAATGTGTTTTTAATAACACTTTAAAAATATTGAAGATGAAAATTATAAAATGTAACCATTGAAATGTCTAGATAGCAAAATATACAATATGTATATTAACTACATAAAACAGCATCTGTTTGCGAGAGGGATGTAGGGCTAATCAACGCTGAATATACGAGAGGGATGTAGGGCTAATCAACGCTGAATATACAACAGATTCAAGCCATTAAAATTGTATGATAGATGAAATAATTATTTTGGCTTTTCAAAAAGCGTTTTTTTTTTTAAAAATCGTGTTTTCTGGGGTCTGAGTTGGTTCAAACATTTCCAACTATTTATTTACAAGACAATCCACCCCCCCCCCCCCCCCCAAACCTCTTGCTTTTTTCAGCCCCGCAGTGTAGAAACATCTCTGAAGGCGATATCCTGTTCATCCTCGATTCCTCATCAAGCATTGGTTATCCCAACTACAAGCTCCAGCTTCGTTTTGTGGCCAACCTGACCCAAGCGTTTACCCTCGGTCCCAACAACGTCCAGTTCGGCGTCGTCCTCTTCTCGGAGGAAGCCTCGAGTGTCTTTAGATTTGACTCTTACCGAGAGGCCGTGTCACTGATGCAGGTAATGACCTAGGATTAAAGGCCAGTTTATCGGTGAAACAAATACAACTTTTAAAGAAAACGTTGTCCAACTACACCCTTCTCCCTCCCCCCGTGTAGTATCAAAGTGATGAATGTAAGTAAATGAATTACTTCTTAGTAACACTGTTCTTGTTGTAGTTTCTATTTAAATGCTCATATTCTCACACGGAAGAAGGATATTTGGAGTTGGGATGATGGATAATTCTATAAAAAATTTATAAAAGATTTGAGGCTTCTACTCTGTCTCGTACAACAGGCCATAAATCAAGTTGAGTACATCAGCGGTCCAACCTTCACAGACTCGGCGCTGGCTTTGGCGTATCAGATGTTCATCCCAGGGGCTTATGGGGCACGAGCCAACGTCCCCCACATAGCCATCGTGCTCACCGATGGAGAGTCCGCCAACAAGAGCAGCACGCTGGTGGAGGCGCAGAAGCTGAAAGCGGCCGGAGTTCGTGTCCTCGGGGTAGGAATCGGGCGTTTCGACCAGCAGGAGCTCAGGGGCATCGCCAGCTCTCAGAAGGAAGTGTACATGGCAGACAGTTATAGCGTCATACATAACCTCACTGATGACATCACCATTTCTTTGTGTAAAAAGGGTAAGCATTTTAACATTTTAACACCCTCCCCTTTTTAACGTAAATTTTTAATTTTTTTTTTACAAAATAGTGTTAAATAATCAATATTCATGTTTGCTATTCCAGTGTCCATTCCTAAATGCAGCGAAGCGTATGCAGACGTGATTCTGGTGATGGACGAGTCTGGCAGCATCGGTTCAGACAATTTTCAAACTCAGCTCGAGTTCGCCTCCAATTTGGTCCAAAACTTTCCGATAGGGCCAGATGACGTCAGGTTTGCCGCCCTGGCGTTTAGTTCCTCTGTATACAAGTTATTTGATTTGAAAACCTACAACTACGCCAACCAGATGGCACAGGTAGCTACTTAAAACACGATTTTTTAGGCTACTTTAAAAAAAAGAAGCCTTTTTTTGGGTAGAAGCTTATAGGAAGTACTAACTAAATGTCACTTTTTGGGTAGAAGCTTAAAGGAAGTACTAACTAAATGTCACTTTTTGGGTAGAAGCTTATAGGAAGTACTAACTAAATGTCACTTTTTGGGTAGAAGCTTATAGGAAGTACTAACTAAATGTCACTTTTTGGGTAGAAGCTTATAGGAAGTACTAACTAAATGTCACTTTTTGGGTAGATGCTTATAGGAAGTACTAACTAAATGTCACTGTGTAACGAAAGCGTCAGCTGCATGATTTTCAACGATGTGAAAAAAGAAGATGGTGAAGTTCAAATCCTTTCATCGTTGAACTTTTGTTAGCTGTTGTCTGAATTAAATTAAGGCGATCAGAGACGCACGAAAAGAAACTATTTCTCGCCGCATGTTTCATACCAATCTCGTCACTAAAAGGAAGTGAGACATAAAGGTCGCCTTGAATTTGATGTAATCCATCCACCCAGTCTTCCATCCTCACTCGTGCCCGAGAAGCTCTTGTTATATTTGCAGTGTCTAACTTCAGCTGATGTTAATTTTCTGGACTTTTAGTTAGTTTCTTCACATGGGTGTTTAAAACGATTTGATTTACTGTCTCATTGATGTTGTTGATTTACTGTCTGTTCGATGCTTGATTATTTGATTTAATGTCTGGTTGATGCTTGATGATTTGATTTACTGTCTCATTGATGTTGTTGATTTACTGTCTGTTTGATGCTTGATTTGATTTAATGTATGTTTGATGCTTGATTATTTGATTTACTGTCTGTTTGATGCTTGATTTGATTTAATGTATGTTTGATGCTTGATGATTTGATTTAATGTCTGTTTGATGCTTGATTTGATTTAATGTATGTTTGATGCTTGATTTGATTTAATGTCTGTTTGATGCTTGATTTAATTTAATGTCTGTTTGATGCTTGATTTGATTTAATGTCTGGTTGATGCTTGATTTGATTTAATGTCTGTTTGATGCTTGATGATTTGATTTAATGTCTGGTTGATGCTTGATTTGATTTAATGTTTGTTTGATGCTTGACGATTTGATTTAATGTCTGTTTGATGCTTGATTTGATTTAATGTCTGTTTGATGCTTGATTTAATTTAATGTCTGTTTGATGCTTGATTTGATTTAATGTCTGGTTGATGCTTGATTTGATTTAATGTCTGTTTGATGCTTGATGATTTGATTTAATGTCTGTTTGATGCTTGATGATTAGATTTACTGTCTGTTTGATGCTTGATTTGATTTACTGTCTGTTTGATGCTTGATGTTTTGATTTACCGCATATCTCAGGATTGATTATTTGATTTGCTGCACATCTGAGGTTTGATAATTTGGTTTGTGTTTGAAAAGTCCAATTCGTGTGCAAAGTCCAAAATTAAGTAAAACCTTCAATCCCATTCACCCGTTTTATAATAATGTATGGCGAAGCTGTTTGATCTCTTAAGGAAGAAATCAGCGTTCAATTAAATGAACGACTTTATTTGTGGAATATTGATGAAACATTAAATGGATTTTTTTTCCTCATCAAAAAGGTTTTCCTACGCACTGGATACGACGGTGGTGGCACCAACACGGCTGGTGCTCTGCAATTCATACGACTATATGACATGTTTGGTGCCGCGGCTGGGGGCCGGCTAGGTGCTACTAAAATCATTATTGTTATGACCGACGGAGCATCTAACGACGCTAATCAAAGTGAGAATAGTAATTTGAATTTTTAATAAAGTCAACGATAATTTTATGCACAACACAAAGTCAACTCGTTGTATGCACACCACAAAGTCAACCCATTTGTATGCACACAACAAAGTCAACCCAATTGTATGCACACAACAAAATCAACCCATTGTATGCACACACAAAAATAAACCCATTGTATTCACACATCCGTCTCATATGTATACACACAAATCCCACTAATAGCTATAGATACAACACCCCCACCCCATTCATAACTATTTACAGTACCCCCACTCATATATTCATACAATCCCAACGCATAGCTAAATACACAGCTCCAAATCTTAGCTAAATACACAGCTCCTACTCATAGCTAAATACACAGCTCCAAATCTTAGCTAAATACACAGATCCTACTCGTAGGTAAATACACAGCCCCCATTCTTAGCTAAATACACAGATCCTACTCGTAGGTAAATACACAGCCCCCATTCTTAGCTAAATACACAGATCCTACTCGTAGGTAAATACACAGCCCCCATTCTTAGCTAAATACACAGCTCCAAATCTTAGCTAAATACACAAATCCTACTCGTAGGTAAATACACATGCCCCACTCATAGTTAAATACACAGCTCCAAATCTTAGCTAAATACACAGCTCCTACTCATAGGTAAATACACAGCTCCTACTCATAGCTAAATACACAGCTCCTACTCATAGGTAAATACACAGCTCCCACTCATAGCTAAATACACAGCTCCCACCCACAACTAAATATACTTCCTACTCTCATAGCTTCAACAAAAAAAAATCTATTTACAGCTATACACACAAATCTTACCCACACGTGTATACATTAGCGCCAATCATATATATCATCTATTTCGCAAACACCTTATGGGGTGAAGTTGTCTACCATCTTTTTCAGCTAGTTATTAACTCCCAGCTTTGTTTTTGTACCGCGCTTCGAGCCTTTGGGATGAAGCGGGATTTTTCAAATGAACTTTATTATTATTATTATATACATTCACACATCCACTTAATCTTCGTGAAGATGGTGTAACTTCATTTATAAGTTACAACCAACACCTTGAAAATCTAGGTATACACATATCCTACATTATAAATTGCAGTGTGATAAATTAACCCTCAAAGAAAAGGCATTTGTAGACCTAGAGTATGTCATTACAACGAAACCCGTATGTGTTGATGAAGTTAATTTAATGATGTACTCATATATATGCAGCGGCGCATGAGGCAGCAATACTGAAAGACATGGGCTATCACATGATGTCCATAGGCATTGGGAGTGGTGTGAATCTGGTGGAGCTGGCCACACTGTCCACCAATGTGTCCAATAGGTTTACAGTGGACAACTACGACATCCTCGGTCGCCTACATGAAGATGTGGCAGGTCGGGCGTGTGAAAGTAGGTGCATTTAAAAAAAAAAAAAATTTATTAAAGAAAATGAAACTGAGTGATAAGCTCAGAATGCGCGAAATCTGTTGTAGTTGATGACTGAGTTGAAAGGGAGTTAATGAGATGAAATGTAGTTGATGAATGAGTTGAAAGGGAGGTAAAAGGATGAAATGTCGTTGATGAAGTAGTTGAAAGGGAGGTAAAAAGATGAAATCAAATGTAGTTTATGAATTAGGAGCAAGGGAGGTAAAAAGATGAAAATCAATTTTAGTTGATATAGGAAAAAGGAGGTAATAAGATGAAATCAAGGGCATTAAAATTGTAATTATAAACTGGTCACTGTAAATATAAACTGGTCACATCAGCCACTTGGAAAAAGAAATGTTAAGAGGGACAATTGTTCCGTCTATTTTCAAATCTTAAGTTAGATAACGTAGCATTTCGATATTTAACAATCTTTAATGTATGTACACATAATTAAAATGACACTGTTACTTTCTTTTTGCAGTTCAAGTTTATGGACCACTTTCTGGTAAGATCTGGTTTGCAATGGTTTGCTCTACCAGTTAGCGGTTCTTGAGCTAAACCATTTCTCACACTTTTAACCATAATAATACTGTGGTGCAGTTGTAGTCTTACATCAAGAAGAAGAAAAATGTTAATAAAATACGTTCGTATTTTTTTATTTTTACCTCCTCGATTTCTTGACCTCACTTTTCTTGACATCACTTTCATGAAGTCCTCATCTCTTGCTATATTTTTTTACCAACCTCCATAATAGAGACCTACCGAAAGTGATTTTTCTGATTCTTGGCAAAACCCGAACGCTAAAAAAAATGAATTTTAACCCAAATCGATGTGGAAACAAAAACCTTAACGAAACTTTCGGCCCAAACCGAAGCGGAAACATTTAGGTTTTCGAAAGTCGTTCCAGCATACATTCTGCTACGTCGAAAAATTATAGGGGGATAGTATCGATATTTATATTCTTCTTCTTCTATATTTTAAGAGCCCACGATCAATAAATTGATAACGAAGTGACTATTGGTACCCGGGTACCAGAAGTGAGAGGTTGGGATAAAAAAACGATTAAAAATAATATTGTTGGGTTTGTAAGACAAAATGAGGTATCAAATGAAAGATAATTGAATGGACTATACGTTTGTAAACTTAATTCTTCATTTTAACTAAAATAAACTACTACAAATGACATCCTAATCGAATTAGTCAAAATGGACCAGGACACGCAGCGCCGCCATTCGCACCCGGGTACCATTAGACTCAATGCTATGTGTCCCGTGTAGTCGCCTCAACTGTTTCTTTTGGAAGCTTTTTCCATTCCCTTATTGTCTTTTGGCAGTAATGAGGAGCTCCTGTACTGAGTTATTGTTTTTAAAAGTCGGAACTGCTTGTCGTGGCTCTTCGCTGTCTAGGGGGGGGGGGGGGGAGATGGACGAGTTTCTGTCTTTTTATCATAAGAGATTATCGTCAGTTTGAAATAAAAGTAATTTAAAGTTGTTTAAAATGTTTTAAAAGAGGTTGTTAAGAGTAAATGTTGACTTGGGTTGGGGTGGGGGGATTTTCATGCAAATAGACCCTTGGGTGCCCTTTGGTTTTATAATATTATTATAACGCTAGCTATCAATCTAAAAGTTAGCATATTATTTTTTTTTTGGTATGGCTCACTACAATGATGGAATGTTATAAAAAAGTTCATTGGACAATTTGACATGCGTATATAACGTATGAAAGTAAAATCGTACCCCCTTTCACAACCTGTCAACGTAAGGAGAAGTCCATATATGACGTACGCTCTGAGAATGGGTATGAGCGCGTGGGGGGAGGGGAAGTCACAATAATGAACCTACATTTAAGTATACATTCTACAATTATCCTGACAGTCTATGGCAGAGCCAACTATCACCTCAAAATCTGTTAAATCCATGATTCTTATTAAGACTATAACAATATCTCAGTGTTTTCATAGTAATGCTTTGTGTTTACATAAATAGCTTGCTAGATACAGCCCTAATAATAGTTAGCCTAGTGTGTAGTCTGTTCGTGCTGGTGACGTAATTATTTCGTTCAGCGACCAACCTCTCTCACCTTTATTGGCGGGAAGAACATATTTTTAACCGGGTCTCTCAACAATCTTACTACTGACTGGTCTCTCAAAAATCTTACTACTGACTGGTCTTAACAATCTCACTACTGACTGATCTCAACAATCTTACTACTGACAGGTCTCTCAACAATCTTACTACTGACTGGTCTCTCAACAATCTTACTACTGACTGGTCTCTCAAAAATCTTACTACTGACAGGTCTCTCAAAAATCTTACTACTGACTGGTCTCTCAAAAATCTTTCTACTGACTGGTCGCTCAAAAATCTTACTACTGACTGGTCTCTCAACAATCTTACTACAGACTGGTCGCTCAAAAATCTTCCTACTGACTGGTCTCTCAAAAATCTTCCTACTGACTGGTCTCGACATAGAATAGTAAAAGACAACTCAAATTCGAACATTTGGTCCAAAATCGTAAGAGTAAACAGGTCGGCAGTAGGCCTACAGCATAATTATTATACAAAACTGTGATACACAAAGCCCGTGTTATTTGGTCAATAGCGATGTTTATCAGCTTTATAATTCTGAGTTTCAAGAAATGAATGAATGGAATGGGCCCAAGGTTCCCTAATTTTGATTTTTTTTAAAAATATTAAAAAAATAATAATGGAAATTGTACCATTCCATAGGATTTTTCCCACAATATTATTCCCCTTGGCCACTGACTACATGTCTGAGCATGATAATTATAAATCAAATTGAATGACACAAATGAAATGAATTAAATAAGCATAGATATACGGAATTTCGGAACGCCAGCCGACAGATAGACGGATTACTTGTCTGACATCTGGTAAACGATCGAAACCCTTAATCACTTTCGGTCCGTCTCTTCTCCTAATGTCATCTTATTATCTATCTTCATCCATCTTTTCGGATAAAAAAAATCCCACCATTATTGCTCTTTTAGTCTTACCTTGCCGTTCATTCCATCCGTACCCACCAGTTACTTTAATTCCCTTTAAAAACATTCTACGAAACATTCTACAACTCACTTTCCCATCGTTCTAGTCATTGCTTCTTCTCGTCTGCTCTATCGCATAATTTCTTCATTTCGTGACATCGGTTGTAAATTTGAACTATTGTGTTAAATATTGCTGGTAACTTCTTACAATAAAGAGATTTTGTCATTTTAAAAAAAAAAAAATGTACATTAACTATGACATGTGACTATATTAAACACCGGTTTCTGGAGATAACGGAGCATTTGTTAATGACAAATATATCAATTATAATGTTCATTGTTGAATGTATCTTAAGTTAATTTTCTTTATACAGGTTTAAAAAAAAAAAAACGAAATATTTGTATTATAGTAAAGCTTACATGACAATTAAAAGTTGTATCGTGTGTGGTTCATACTGACTTTCCAGATTATTCCAATTTTTGTGAGGACGAGAGGCTACCAGACGGCAGACACAGACATCCAGCAGACTGCACCCGGTACATCGAGTGTAAGTCTGCCCGCACAGATATCAAAGTCTGCCCGGCTGGATCAGCTTTTGATCTGACTAAGGGGACATGCAGCTCAGCTAACTACTCGAGTCTCTGTCTAGGCAGTGACACTCTGTCAGGGCAGTTGACGCCAGGATATAACGGTCAGTCGCAAAGCTTCGGTTGTCGCTTGTATCAAAATTTTGGCCCAGAAGTAATGTAATCTCTAGTTTGTATGTTTCTCATATCCTACCATATATTTTCTATCACTCTTCATTTTCTTTCCATATCTTTTTCAATTCTCTTCTAATGGCTCATCAATATTTCATCACTTTCTATGTCCCCCATGTCTATTTATTTTAGTATCTCTCATTCTCTCATTAGTTTAGGTAACATACACTCACATTATTATATATATATATAGATGTATATATCATCATCACATGATGTTCCCTTGGGGTTGTCCAGATGCGTGCAGAGAGGCAATTTGCTGTTGGGAACCAGTTTATAATCCTAGAAGAATAATTCCAGGCCTTGTGGATTTCGTCCTGCATATTCCATACCATCGTCACATTGTGACGGACGGATGCCAGCATATATCATCATCATCATCATCATCATGTCCCTTAGTCCAGTGACCGTTGGGGTGCCACAGATGACATGAAAACTATCCTTCTCCATTCCTCTCTGTCCTCTGCACTACGCATAGCATCGCCTAGTTTTAATCCCGTCCACTCTTTGATGTTATCTTCCCATCTTTTTCTCTGTCTTCGTCTTCTTCCCCCTCCTTTAGTTGTGCTCTGCATGATTTCTCTTTGGCGAGCCCCTGTTTTCTGGTCTCGTGGCCATACCACTCAAGTTTGCGCTTTTTTTTTACAAACCCCAGTATTTCATTGTGCCGCCCATTTGTAACAATATATATATTTATACTCATATATATATAAATTATTTTGCTTGTATATTTTGAGGGCCCACGATCAATGAATTTAGCCTTATGTCTCCTATATGTGTGCATGTGTATGTATATTTTTTTCTTCGTCAATATTTCCCTTTTGCTGTACTTCTTTTTTCTTCTATCTTTGTATTTCTCTCTAGTCATCCTCTACTATATCTTTTTCCTTCCCCTCACTCTCATGGTTTATCTCTATTTTGTCTCTTACTTTAAATCTTTATTATATCTCTCATCTTTGTTGATTCCGCACAGATACTACGAAATTGTGTTCAAAAAATGGGTATGAAAATGGAATTTACCCCCACCCTTCCACCTGCAGCTTCTATTTGAAATGTTTGAACTTTATAACGATCGAAGAATCTTGCCCGGTGGGCACGGTGTTTGACCCTTCACGTCGTGGATGTGTGGATCCTAGAGTTGCCTTCCCTTGTCACGAGTGGAAGAACACGAACCTTCCAACTGTATACGGTAATTATTGGTTGAGTCTTGCTACGAGGCTACTGGTGCTGTCTGCACTCATTTGGACAATAACACAATGCCACATCTTTTGATAGTACATAATTTAATAGTTTTTATAGCAAATTACATACCACTTTTGATTGCAAATCATTTACCTTTTGATAGCAAATCATTTACCACTTTTGATGGCAAATCATTTACCACATGTGATAGCAAATCATTTAACACTTAGATGACATATACTGCTTGTCAACAGGTCTTTAGTTTGGCTGCTATGATCTAAAATTAAAAACTCATTACTAGTTAGATATCTGTTAATATATTAAGCCAGTAAGACACCGTTTCTCAACTTCTAAATTCAAACCAAGTTTAAGTGAAATCTATTCAGGTGTTGTCCAGTTTTACTGTGACAATTAAACTGTCTATTCAGGTGGTGTCCAGTTTTACTGTGACAATTAAACTGTTTATTCAGGTGGTGTCCAGTTTTACTGTGACAATTAAACTGTCTATTCAGGTGGTGTCCAGTTTTACTGTGACAATTAAACTGTTTATTCAGGTGGTGTCCCGTTTTACTGTGACAATTAAACTGTTTATTCAGGTGGTGTAAAGTTTTACTGTGACAATTAAACTGTTTATTCAGGTGGTGTCCAGTTTTACTGTGACAATTAAACTGTCTATTCAGGTGGTGTCCAGTTTTACTGTGACAATTAAACTGTCTATTCAGGTGGTGTCCAGTTTTACTGTGACAATTAAACTGTTTATTCAGGTGGTGTCAAGTTTTACTGTGACAATTAAACTGTCTATTCAGGTGGTGTCCAGTTTTACTGTGACAATTAAACTGTTTATTCAGGTGGTGTCCCGTTTTACTGTGACAATTAAACTGTTTATTCAGGTGGTGTCAAGTTTTACTGTGACAATTAAACTGTTTATTCAGGTGGTGTCCAGTTTTACTGTGACAATTAAACTGTCTATTCAGGTGGTGTCCAGTTTTACTGTGACAATTAAACTGTTTATTCAGGTGGTGTCCCGTTTTACTGTGACAATTAAACTGTTTATTCAGGTGGTGTCAAGTTTTACTGTGACAATTAAACTGTTTATTCAGGTGGTGTCCAGTTTTACTGTGACAATTAAACTGTTTATTCAGGTGGTGTCCAGTTTTACTGTGACAATTAAACTGTTTATTCAGGTGGTGTCCAGTTTTACTGTGACAATTAAACTGTTTATTCAGGTGGTGTCCTGTTTTACTGTGAATATTAAACTGTTTATTCTTTTCGTTTTTCGACCAATGTTGTTAATGAAATTTTGAAAAAAAAAAAAAAAAAAAACGTTTGTTCTTTTTATGCAAACTAAAGTAATATTTATTGTTGTAAAATATTAAGGAATATGTTCTTTTGGCAACGTGGTCCATATTGGTAAACGTTGAAATAGGCAACATCTTTGCAAATTCATTTCCACTTTAATAGGATAAATTAGAAATTAGCCAAATGGTCGTTGCCATCTCATTCAGCCAGTATATGGCTAAAAAATTAAATAATTTTTTTGGACACCTAGTCTGGAATATTAACTGAAACAGGATATGCCCCAAATTCAGTGTTTAATAGAACTATTATAATCTGGCCTTTTCATGTAGAAATGTTTTTTTTTAGTAATTACTTTAACATAGAGGTTTTGAGGACGTGCTCGCTTATCACGTTTTAAGAGATTTTGTCTAAAACAACCCCGAACAAAGCCGGGTAAATTGGCTAGTATATATTTATTTATACATATCCACCAGTGTTTACTCATTCACTCATTTCAGATAACAAGATCATCTGCGAGTATTTCCGACTGCAGAGAGGCATTTACCCGGACACAACGAAGTGCGACTATTTTGTCGAGTGTGTAAATGGGGCAACCTATAACCTCCAGTGCCCAACCGGTCTACGGTTTAACTCAAGGACGGGGGCTTGTGATACTCTAAGTCAAGTTAACTGCAACGACAATTACAACTTTAGATTCGATCTTTCCTCTTAGTGGAGAACGTCCCAGCAGAGGAATACTAAGTTGATTCCCAATAATGCTGTAGTGTCATATCTCTTACATATATTACGCTTCTGGTGTGACTCGTGGGCTGCTTCCATTTCCGGTTGCTTCCTAGCAAGCTAGCTGCCTCATCTTCAGCGTATTTTCTTTTGAGATTATATTACAAATAATTCTATATGTTTGAAAGAAAGCATGGTTCAATAATGAGTTCACTAGCGCGCAAAATATAATTCCCGATAACTACGCTAATTGATTTTGTAAATAACCCAACTGCGTTTGGTGCGTTATATTTTCTTTTCGGAAAATGAAATCATCTCAATTTAAGTATGGTGTAAAAAAAAAATGTTGGTTTAAAAGTGTTTGGGACATCAAAATATTTAATATAGTTCATGGGCGTCAAATAAAAAGTGTGCAGCGACGTAACAATGGGGGGAATGGGTGTAGCAAAATTGGGATTCTTAAATGTGCTTTACTTGAGTTCATGTTTTGTCAGGTAACTTAGTAGATACATGCATGGCAGACGCCAATGTTTGGCGAGCTATAACTAGTAATAAATAACATTGGATTTTATAGAACTGTAGAATGAAGACATTTGTCGAATTAAATATAGGAACTGGATATTCAGACAGCACAAACCTATGTTCAAAAGCCATCTACGGAGAATCCCAACAGAGAACCGTTTTTGGTGGAATGTGCTGCAATAGAACTGTTTTAAAGTTTGCAATCGCATTCGCGAAACCGTAATGAAATACACTCAAAATATTGTTGTTTTATTTTTGTTCATTAGCATCACATTATGTAAAAAAAAATGATTTCCCATCATTATAAATATTAATATTTTACATGTTTGTAGTTTGTTGTATTTGCCCTTTACATTTTTTGTTATGTTTTTATATTTTCACATACAATATAAGGAGAAAACGTTAAAAGATTTTAAAATACCAAATAAAAACTAACTTGGCATCACTCTTAAATAACTCGAATATATCATCTGATGTTATCTTTTCGGCTAATTATTATACGCCTACCCTAATCATTTTAGCCAATAAACTTCAATTTTTTTGTTCTATAAACATAAACATAAATTATTGAACTTAAGGTACCTCTGTGTTAACATTCAAAGCGAGGTCCACTGGGATGAGAATGAAAGTATCTACCCAACCATGAAGATTTTAGTAAAAATCAATAAAATCATCCACGGGATTGTAGCCTCCTACGTACGCGAACACAAATCTTTTGCACTTCATATGGTTTGGGTGAGTGATAAGTGCTATTTGGCTGTTGAGTTTCGCTTCACTGATTAACTTCAACGGCTGTTTCTTATTACAAACATATTTAAAGGTTAAGTTTTTATTACGGTATAAATTTAATAAAAGTATGTTTTTGGAATGAAAAAAAAAAGACGTATTATATGTTAAAAATGCAAAGCTAAATGTGTGTGTGTTTCTTAACAATTTAAAAAAACAATCAATTATATTTATTAATTTTACCTATACGACGAGGAAAATACATTATCAGTTTTGCGACGCACGGTTATAAATCAAAGAGACATAGAGCTTTGGCTTACATAGGCAATTCACGCGATGGCGTCAATTGCGTGTTTATTTAGAACAAATTAAATTTTAATGTAATTCTTAGATCACAATTTTTAATACGAATTTGTACATAACTTTCATACTCGGGAAAACATGCTTAAAATTGTTCCTTTATATTTATTTTGGATGTATTCGTAATTTATAATAATAATACTCATATATATACTAAAATAAAAGCGATTATATATATATTTTTTTTTTTGCAATTAAATTGATTTGATTTCCGTAGAATAATAGAAAATCACTATCATTGTTTTTTAAAAATACTAAGGTATTTAAATCGCTTCGTTTCTTTGGCGTTATGGTCAGCCTAGCTCATTCTTATAAAAAGCACTTATAAAATTAGTTGTTTTCCCCCACAAATGTTAGAATTGAATTTTTCATCTTTTTAATATGTCTTTTAACCTGCATTTAACAAAGGTTTCAGGTTTAATTTTTTTTACAATCTCTTTTTTTTTTTTTTTTTTTTCATAAATAATTTGCATATAACCCAAAGTATGTTAAATATATTTTAGATTCGCATTTACTCATAATAAAGCAATTTTTCACCAATTGTATCAAAAGAAATTAGTTACAATTTCACATTGGTTGTGTCAGTCTCAGCTCTGACGCAAGAAATGGGGAGGGGGGAGCGGGAGAGAGAGAGCAGTCAACTCGAGGTGCACTAGACTAGAAAAGGGGGTAGAGGGGACCACTGGGCGGTCCACCTCTGGGTGTCCCTACACCACGGCCCTGACAAAAATTTTAATGAATGAATTCGCGATCCAGCATTTTCAATCAGCTGCAATATTGTTTGATTGTTGGATACTTCTATAGCGCTGGTATCCATGCTACTTTAGCATGTTCACTGCGCTCTGTTTTCATCAAATATATTAAACAAAAAAGTCTTTAAATGTTTCCTAAATGATTTTCTGTCCTTTTCAGTACTCCTCAGAGATGGAGGTAAACTATTCCATAACTTTGGCGCTACTGTTGCGAGTAATTTGTTTTTCTTATGCTTTTTAAGTAAGTATCATCGGTATTCTTTAACAATTACCCTTTTTTATGTAAAAAAAAAATTAATTATCAAATGGCTCGAACAATGCGATTTGTATTCAGAACCTGTTCAAATCATTAAGAGAAAAAGAACAACAGAAGTGAGGTGAAAGTAAAAAAAAGTGATCAAACCAGAGTGGTCTTCATCATTGGCGGCATTCGAGAGATCGTCGTTGTTTTGATGACGTTAAGATGACAGGACACAAAAGTGTACGATGTTTGTGAACTTTGAAATAATGTATAACAGTACAACGAACATCGAGTCGGCTACAAAAACTCACTCGGTGAGAAAGGGTCCAGAAGTCAAAATCCAATATTAAGACTAAAAATGAGATCTCATGATTTTTAATGTAACCAAATCTATCAGCCATCTATCAATGTTGATCTGGTAAAATTGGAATCTTTAAAAAAAAAAGAAAGATAATTTTTCTTTATGTTTGCGTAAATTTCATAACAATTATTCAGTCAAAAGAGTTTCCATTATAATTAAATGTGATACTTTTGTGACATAGTTAAGGTAAGTGAGAAGAACGTTTTATGCTACAGGCAAAAATATTATATTTATATATTTAGTATTGTTTTGGCCAGAAGAAAACACCCGCCCCCCCCCCACATGTGGCACATTGCCTAGCTACGCCTTGGACGCTTGGAGTTTTAATAGATATGATGTATAAGCCTTCCGCAAGTAGATTAAGTCATCGTATCAATACTGTTTTTGTCTCTGTCTACTTTTGGGGGAGTGATTTTTGTAAGACAAACATTCTGTCGTTGCTTATTAATGGGCTGCATTTACCCGCTACACTTTCCAATGTGATGGTCTCCATTTGTGAAAAGTCACTGTTTTACGGGATCTAATGTTAGTTATTGGCTTCCAGATAGGACACTTGGTTTGTTAATTAGTTAAATAAAAGGCTTTTTATTACCTGGAAATATGTTTACTTTTATTATCCTTAAGGAAAATCTATTACATAATAGTACATCATAGCTCGACGCTCTATTTAAAATTTACAATCAATGGAAAATTAACACTTGTCCCCTTATATTTTTAAACTTTTCATTAGTTTTCAAAAATATTCCTCTACAGCAGGTGTTTTCAAATCTGAGATGTTTTGAAGTCACAGGTGCTTCTCTAAGTCACAAGTGCTTCTCTAAGTCACAGGTGCTTCTTTATGTCACAGGTGCTTCTCTAAGTCACAGGTGCTTCTCTAAGTCACAAGTGCTTCTCTAAGTCACAAGTGCTTCTCTAAGTAACAAATGCTTCTCTAAGTCACAGGTGCTTCTCTAAGTCACAAGTGCTTCTCTAAGTCACAAGTGCTTCTCTAAGTAACAAGTGCTTCTCTAAGTCACAGGTGCTTCTCTAGACTCAATGAAAAATGTATGAAGTATTTCCGAAAAAGAAAAACAAAGATAAATAAAACTTTTCCGGGCAATGAGATCAATATTGTTAAACAAGATCTTACTTATTAGTTTGATATTAATATAAATTACAAACAGACGCAATTTGAGCCGTGTAGAATTATACTTATACTTCATCCATGCAAGTCTGAGCTGGAAGAGAAATATGAATGCAGTACTATTGCTATTTAGAAGTATCTTCTAACCATTTGTGTTTGTTACGGAGTCTGAGCTATTTTAGAATTTTCTGGTTCTGGTTCTGGTTCTGGTAGGTGTACATTGCTATGTGCAATGGTTTGGGAAGCGATTCTGCTATCCTAGCGGCTCCTAGCAGATGCCAGGGCAACTTTAAAGTTTTCGACAGAGATAATTTGATCTCCATCGCAGGCTTGGTGAAATTTACCAAGAGTATGCTTTTAAAAAGAAAATCCTCCATCGTTGTCCGCGAGTGTCAATAGTGTTGCATGCCCTAACATTGGTAGAAGTTGGTTAAAAGGTTGACTTCAAACTTTTTCTCTTTGTTGAGAAAAAGCTGAGAAATGAATCTTAATGGATAAGATTAGGCTGAGTGACTTAGCGTCGGAAAAATTGAAACCTAATATCTGATTACCAAGTCCAGATATCGCATTAACAATAATCGATTAGCGAAGACGCTGGATAACTTTAACTCTTGCGAAGTAATGTATATTATTTATACACCGGTATATTTTACACTTCCATATTTCTATATTTATCTCATAATGATGGTCATACCACGTTTACCAACTATCCTTCTGTATATTTTTTATAACAGGCGGCGGGAGCGTTAAGCATGCTTGTGTGCCACGAAGGAGAAAGTGGCTGAAAATAGTTTGAAAACCCCGGCCTCAAAAGTAATAGATATTGTTGTTGTTGTTTTCTTGTGTTTTTTTGTTGTTGTCAAAAGCATGTTAACACCTGCGAAAATAAGCCAAGTTCTCTTCAGACATCCTCCATCAGGTTGAACACCACTCAAGCGAGTCTTTGTTTGACCTATCAGATTCGTGTGCTGATACAAGACCTGGGGGGAGATAACACTATACAAAAAATGGGATGAGTTCACTTGGGTTAAGTCCTACAATATCAAGAAAGTTTGGGCTAAATAAAAAAAATTTTTAAAGTCTTCTTAAAATGACAAAAGAAAACTTAAACCACTGACTATGCATTTAAAATAATAAGTGTAACAGAAGAGGTAGAAATAACATGTACATTTACATTTTTTTTAAAATGTACCCTAACCCAGTTCACATTAAAAAATTGAACTGCGGGTTCCTGTAATGCTGATCTTGGTGTATTCGAAAGTTCTGTCGATAACTACCAGTGGCGTGGTGAGAGACAGATTTTGCCGCGCCCACCCTCCCCACTAAATATTATTTGATACTAGCAAGTATACCCGGATTTTATCCTAGCTCTTCTATTGCCCAAGTGTTTTCGTTAATATTTTATCCTAGCTCTTCTATTGCCCACTCCTTTTCGTTAATATTTTATCCTAGAACTTCTATTGCCCAAGTCTTTTCGTTAATATTCAAGCTAGGATTTTATCCTAACTCTTCTATTGTCCAAGTCTTTTCATTATGGACGTCCTACAATGAGCTATCACACTCTATGGGTAGTTCATGAACAGTCGTAGGTCAGTCTCTATTTGGTTGACTGTGCCAGTGGCCTTTACCCCCCCCCTCTCTTTTTTTTACTCCGCCCCCCTCGCAAAAAAATTTGACACTTACATACCTCTTAACCTTAAAATTATTCTTGAAAACGTTGGTGAAAATCTCTTAACCCGCAAAGCAGTAAAATATTTTTTTTTAAATTTTATATGTAACAATAATAAAATCAACCTCATAACAAAAGGGTTTCGTATAAATCCTTTATATGCGTTTTTGTTAGTATTTATAACTGTACGTGATTTATCATTTATTTCCTTCATTTTCCTCTTCGAAAACACATTTTATTTTTACTTCATACATACAAAGCACATAGCAACAGCTACATAATTAATCTCCATACCAAAACACGCATCCATTGAACAAATGATTAACATTCACGCCCCCCCCCCTTTTCCCAACCTGAAAATCTAGAGGAAAAAAAGATTAGCAT
The DNA here is from genome assembly GCA_964017045.1 of Omphiscola glabra. Lineage (NCBI taxonomy): Eukaryota > Metazoa > Mollusca > Gastropoda > Lymnaeidae > Omphiscola > Omphiscola glabra. Next base: position 20,064,875 of record OZ024797.1, read on the forward strand.
GGGTTTTTGGAATGTGGAATAATCGGCAACGTGTCTGTGTGACAAGTTTCAGCTCAAAAAGATGACGGTAAGTGGGTCAATTAGCCTTCCGAAGATTTTGCCACTGGGAAAAATACAAACAAAAGCTATTTTCGGTGGTTGGGGTTGGGGAATGAGGCTAAATATTAAATGACAGAATGTGCTAAGATCGGCAACGTGTCTATGTGCAAAGTTTCGCTAGATTGATGGTAAATGCGTCTATTGGCCTTCCGAAAATTTGGCCGCCACAACGAAAGAATTAAAAAAAGACATGAACAAAATAATATAGAGAATTCAATGAACGAATACATAAAAACAAAGTTTTAATATTGCTTTTAATATTTTATTTAATTTTTTTTTTTTTTTTTTTTTTTTTTTTTTTTTTTTTCACTTACGAGAATTCTCATTTATGTGACTGAAGCAACTGATATTTGGTATGGGAATGGTTTTTATAAAACTTACTGCAGTTAAAACTTAACAGTCTAAAGTAAGATATATTTAATTTAATTTATACCCAAAATAATATAAATTTAATGTATACACGAAATAAGATCTATTTATACCCAAATACGTCACAAATACAAAGCAAGTACCAATTAATCTCCACAACAGAACACGCACCCATTGAACAAATCAGATTTAATTTATCTTAAAACGCTGATTTATGAGAGTTATCGGTGGGGATGGGGCTGAAAATTTGATAGAATGTATCGCCATCGTCAAACCAGCCAATGGGCTAAGTTTCAGTTCGATAGGATGACGGGGAGAAAAAAAAATGTGCGTGGTGTTAATTAGACGCCTGAAGATTTTGCAACAAACTCTCGAACAAAAGCGAGGTTAATAAAACGGATTTAACAATAGTAATTTTTTTTTCAAATGGTTTGCGTTCATTCATGTTGGCCGAGAGATGCGCATTCGGAGATGGTTTAAAAGAAATATGTGTGCGCTTTAAAATATACATTACAATAAAACACTTTTAACTTTTGGTAGCACCTTATTCCTAAACTAAAAGGAAATGTGTATTGAGTGATCTCTTATAAAAGAAATGTGTATTGAATAGTGTGGTCTCTTAGATTATATGAAAAGTACATGTCGACCGTATCTTCTTGATAATTTAATAACGTCTTTTTGTTTCTGTGTGTGTGTGTGTTTTTGTTTGTTTGTTTGTTTTTTAAATTATTTTTTTCTGCTTTGCACGAAATGTGTCATACTTTAATGTCACCGTTCCCTGGTTCGATAAAACTCTCTCCTGATAATGTTGAAAATAGAAGGGTATAAGAGTCCAACGGTGACCATTCTGTGTTTAAGCTCAAGTTGTATGCACTAAAGTGGAAATAGCATGAGCCGACTAGACGAAATAGTCTTCCTTTTCTCGTGTGTTTTAACCTTTCTTTTACCTTTAACAGGTACAGTTTTTATGCCAAAATTGATTTAGTTTGTATAAATTTCTTGACATGTAGAAAATGTATATGCAAATAAACATAGTCTTCGGAGGAAATTTAAAAAAAAAAGGTAAATAATGTTATATCAGAATAACAATTATAAATCATTTATTGACATGGACTAAATAAAGTTCATAAAAGTAGTTAAAAGATGCTGCAAGCAATAAAAGAATCCTTCGATAGTCCTTGACCTATCTGCAAGTTAATGTTCTATTTATCTGATTCATGCACATCTCTTTTTTTGTCATTTCAGTTCATTCATATAATATAAAGTGATTCCTGTATGCATTTAACAATGGGATATATTTAGCTTTGTTAATGATTTTTGACATAGGATCGTTGAATACTTTCTTTTGCTCTGAGCCATGTTCTGTTGTAGGATCGTTGAATACGTTCTTTTGCTCTAAGCCAAGTTTTGTTGTCACAATAACGTTTGTTGTAATATCACTATACACTGATCCTTCTATTTCGTTTATTTTCATGTGTACGTAAGTGGGCGACAACTTGACGACCTGTGAAAACGTTCGGTATGGCGTTCGTCAGTTTGGCGAGTGCAACTACTACATCGTTTGTCACAACTCGGTCGCCTATTTGTACACGTGCGCACTTGGGCTAGGCTTCGACGTCAGCTTAAGAACCTGCGCCGGACCAGAGGTCGGTTCTATTTGCAGCAGTGAACATTTTGAAACACCAGTAGGTAAGGGCATGGACTTATTTCATGTGGCTTAAAACACATGCGTTTCTAATTGAAATAAAATATCGGTACACTTGTGTAAGATAATAATTAGAAATTTTCCATGCAGCATTGACACCAAAAGTACATACAATCACAATTGAAAAAAAATCTTAGCCTTATTAGTAAAAAAACTACAAAACTTGTTTGAATTGCTGAGTTCCGTATCAATTACTATTAGGGTTGGCTCTATTGAAGTTATAAATGTTTAGGATTTCACCGGCCGGGGAGCCCCTGAGAAATCCACACGAAGTCCATGGGACTCCGAAGATCACATGCATGGAGCCACTGATCTAGAGTAAGATGGCCAGAAATGGCTGAAGTCTCTTAATAAAAACCATTTCACCACAGAATTAGAACGATCCAAATTATTGCTAACGACAAATTATAACTAAGACACCACAGGGCATGTATAAACTGTACACCAACTCAAAATGGGGTGAGGGCGTCTCTCCTTCAGGCACTGATTGTCCCACTCGAAAGAGCCTCTTTATAATAACTATATTTATATCAAATATGGTCAAAAATATTTTTGGTATCGTTTTGAAATTTTAAAAAATTTAGTTAGTTTTCATTTTTGAAAATTTTGCATGCGATGCGTAATTTATTTTCCTTGTATTTTGATCATTTTAGATTCAAGAAATTAATGTGAGCAGAACGGGTAATCACCCTCATCCATTATCATGTGACAGGTTTATTAAATGTAGCAACTCTGGGACACAAACTTTCTACTGTCCACCGGGGATGCTCTATGACCCAAAATAACACATTTGTGTCTAGATGGAAATAACGCCATCGCCTGCAATGACGACGCTCCGCAAAACGTCACACCAGGTGCGAAAAATGACAATGTCTCATAATGTTAATATTCACAATGTAATTAGATCGCGACCAAATTTGACAAGGTCTACCGTACTGACCTACCGAGTGTTCTGAAAAGAGTTTGGTCATAATCCCGTTATTTCAAAAAATGTTATTTAAAAAATCGTTAAGTGTAGAGGGTACAGATTTAAAAAAAAATTATGTTCATACTGAATGACTTCCAGGAACTTTCAAGTTAAGTTATTTTTGGTGTACACATTTTTAATAAGCCTTTATTGAGAACGGTGAGATTCAAGGATCTATTAGAGCAGGCTTGCACAATCTACGGCCCGCCAGCACACAATCTACGGCCCGCCAGCACACAATCCACGGCCCGCCAGCACACAATCCACGGCCCGCCAGCACACAATCTACGGCCCGCCAGCACACAATCTACGGCCCGCCAGCACACAATCTACGGCCCACCAGCATACAATCTACGGCCCGCCAGCACACAATCTACGGCCCGCCAGCACACAATCTACGGCCCGCCAGCACACAATCTACGGCCCGCCAGCACACAATCTACGGCCCACCAGCATACAATCTACGGCCCACCAGCATACAATCTACGGCCCGCCAGCACACAATCTACGGCCCGCCAGCACACAATCTACGGCCCACCAGCATACAATCTACGGCCCGCCAGCACACAATCTACGGCCCGCCAGCACACAATCTACGGCCCGCCAGCACACAATCTACGGCCCACCAGCATACAATCTACAGCACCCAATTTGCGGCTCGCAAAGTAAAGAAATATCCTTAATTATTATTATTTTCTTATTAGCTTTGCCCCCTCTACTATTATCTTTCGGCCCACAAAAAGTATTAAGGCCCGCCTTCCACCTTGAGTCGTGCAGGCCTGGCTTACATTTTGAGTTCTTCGGGCCCACCTTAGAGTAAGGTTTACGGTGTAATTTTGTTTGGTTTTGGGGATGGGGGGTATTTTAAATAATCATTTATTTTGTCTGCTTTCAAAAAATAGTATATTAGAATTATGTCACAGCTCACAGGCATAAAGGGTGCTTTGGTGGTACCTAAGGGTTTACAGTCATGTGTGTTCTTTTAGTAATGTGTATTACCAACCTTACTCCACGCTAGATATGTGTGTGTGTTTGTGTGTGTGTGTGTGTGAGTATGTGTGTGTGTGTGGAACTGGGATCGTAGCTTTGTTTTTTTTATTAAACCCCAAGGCAACATTTAGTAAAACTACGTCTCTCAATGCGTGGTTGGATGTTATGGGTATGACAATGTCTCAAAGTCAACATTTGTTACATTCGTAACAATTTCAGACCATAGAACATTTCACTTTTTTTAACCAAATTACTTGTACATTCCGCTGAAGCTTCTTAAATTCCAAACACAATAATTTTGTCCCAATAATTTGAATGAAGTCAGATATTGACTTGATAGTGTTAAAGATATCATTTTTACGTTTCGTATGTTTTTATAAGTCCATAATTTTCATCAAATGTTTCGAAATCAGATTTAAAGTACAATGTACTTTCCGTATAAATATAGCCAAACCTGTACACGAAGGCTTACAATGAATCTTAAATTATTGCATCTAGGCGAAACCTAGTAAAAATTCATTTCATTAACCTTTATAATAATATGAGTGGACCTCTAAATGTTAGCATCCAGATTTTGTGTGAAGACTTGCTTCATAAAAACAATCGATTTTGATGGGTAAATGTGTTCAAATATTATTTCTTCGTTATCCAACGTAAAATACTCGTAGTTTTAAAATATTTTTTTTTAAAAACTCCTCTTTTCATATGCGAGGTATATTATTAAAATTACACTTCTTGGATAGATCTAGATGAATCTTGACAAAAATGAACTTTAATTCCAAATTGAACAACTTTGGGGGTTTGCATATAGATATATTAATAACATTTCACGGAACGTCGTTGTTTTAGAACACACAGTACGGAATTCCTAGTCTTAATGTGATTTAAGACTAATCTTTTAAAGTAGACATAGCATCTTCTTCATATTTTTATACACACGGCTTTTACATGGGATGTCTACTCGTTCACAACTTTGTGACTCTTGTAACAATCGTTAGTGTTGTTGCTACAATTTTAACTAATACTGTTGGATGGCTTGTAGCTAACTTATTGAATACTGTCACTGTTCATTCAAATAGTTCCAATTGGATAAATCACACAGTACTTTATTACTCATAATAAATAATACACATAATTCCTTGTTGTTAGTACATCCTTGTAACAGCCATATTTACAATATAAAGAATATATAATATACACACACACTTTGAATAATATTCCATCCGAAATTAATACAATGATCCAATTGTGAAATCCAATATATGTCTGCTCTCTACTAAGATAATGCGTGCACTCTCTTCTACTCAGAAAATCATGAGCTCTCACTCCGCTATGAAAAACTAATCCCTGCATTTTCTCGTGATATAATTCATTATGTTGAATCCCTACGTCATAGTGCAGTAAGAATAAATATTACTGTCATGTTACAGATCATGGTTAACTTGGTGTGTTACAAACATTACACCTGAAAGTATATTATGCTTAGCATCAAGACAAACATTTTTGTTGTTGATCGTTTCATAGACAATTCCACAATTTGTTGGGACCGCAACTGGAAGACCGGCATCCATCCACTGCCGGATACGTGTGAACGGTACGCGGTCTGTGTGGATTATAAAACCTACATCCAACCTTGCGCCTCCAGACTCCTGTTCGATGTAAGATTTGGGGTGTGTGTTGATGCCTTGCGTGCGGCCCCGTGCCACGATGTCCCCCAGGATTACGTAACACCAGGTCTTATTAGTCTTAGTAATAAAATGGAACAATTATTTACTTACAAAGTAAAGACCCTATAAATGATTGTGTGTGTGTATTTGCTCGCGCGTTCGATAGCTGTGGTGGTGTATGGCAGATGGTTGTTAAGATTACATTGTTGTTACGTTAGTGATGTGGCCATATTGTGTGTGTTGTGTTTTGATGGCAATCGTTATGAAATGGCAGTGGATGTAGATCAACGGTCATGCTAGACATTATTATTTTGAAAAGAGCTGTATTAATGTGAGAAGTGACGTATAACAAATAAACCGTGCATTGTTGACAGTAATTTAATAATAAAAATAATAATAATAAAGTTCATTTGAAAAATCACGCTTCATCCCCAAAGGCTCGAAGCGCGGTACAAAAACTAAACAGGGAGATAATAACAAGCTGGAAAAAATTGTAGACATCATCATTCCAGCAGGTGTTTGCGAAATAGATGAGTTTTTAAATTTGTTTTGAAGGACTCCAGCGTCTGGTTGTTTTTGAGAGCGTCAGGAAGGGTGTTCCAAATGGTTGGGCCAGCAAATGCGAGCGTAGCTGGAAGACCCACCATGAGAGCATTGCAGTAGTCCATGCGTGATAGCACGAATGCAGACATCAGCCTCTTTGATGCATCCAACGTTAAGAAGGGTCTGATATGACTAATTCTGCGCAGCTCTAGAAAAATCGCCTTGCAAATCCTGTTAATGTGATTTTCCATAGTTAGTGTTCTGTCTAAGTAGACACCCAGGTTTCGCACTGTTTGAGCAAACTCAATCTGCACACCTGAGAGAGTAAAGAATGGTGTATCTTTTAAAGATTTTAATTTTTGAGCGGTAGCTATGGGGATCACCTCAGTCTTTTCATCATTCAATTTGAGCTTGTTTATTGTCATCCAGTGCTTAACTGACTCCACTGTCTTCTGTGTCATATTAAGAAGCTGAGGGAGCTGAGAGGGGATCACGGATTTCTGAAGTTGGGTATCATCCGCGAACATGTGATATACCAAGTCAAACTGCTTGATCACTGCACCCAGGGGCTGAACGTACATAGTGAAAAGCACCGGGCCTAAGACCGAGCCTTGGGGTACTCCGAATTCAATAATGGATTTCTTGGAGGTCAAGCCGTTTGTGATAACTGATTGGACCCGATTTGTCAGATATGAGCGGAACCATCTCAGGACGGTATCGGTGAAACCGAACGTATATTGCAGACGTTGGAGAAGTATGCCGTGGTCAAGCGTATCGAACGCTGCCGATAGATCCAGTAACGACAAAAGGGATACCTGGCCCTCACCACAAGACGACAGAAGGCCATTTACGACGCGCAACAAGGCTGTCTCAGTAGAGTGATGCGTTCTGTATGCTGACTGAAAAGGCTCAAACAAGTCACACCGAGTGAGGTGATCCAGGAGCTGTCGAAGAACGACCCTCTCTAAAATCGTTGATAAAAATGGTAGATTAGAGACGGGGCGATAATTTTCCAACAGATTAGGGTCGAGATTTGCTTTCTTTAGCAGTGGAGTTACAACCGCCTCCTTAAAAGAGGATGGAACAAAACCAGTTTTCAAAGACTGATTTACGATATTAGTAATGATAGGGACAATTTCGTCTAAACATTCATACAACAGACCTGCCGGAAGAGGGTCAAGCAAACATGACTTTCTTGGGGAGTCAACCAGGATTTTCTTCACATGCGATTCAGTGACCTCCAAAAATTCGCTCATAGGAGTGCCATTAAACGGCAAGAATTCGGGAGCATCTGTGCAAATGTCAAGTCTCGCCCTGATCTTCTTAACTTTCGTAACAAAGAACTCATTTAGAGCGTCTGGTAACTCGGCCAAAGCAAAATTGTTTGGCACAGATGTGTCCTTCTGTTTACCGGTCAGCTGATCGACAATGCGAAATAAGTCCCTATTTGAACTGCAATCTACAATCCGGTGACTGACATATTCAGTCCTAGCTGCAAGGACCACCTGCTTAGTGCGTTCCTTGTTTTCAACAAAGATTTGTCGGTGCACAGTCAAGCCAGACTTCCGCCACTTGCGTTCTGCACATCGCTGTTTCTGCTTCGCGTCCTTTATTTCTGGTGTGAGCCATGGGGCAGAAGGGCGGTCCGTAACGCGCCCTGTAGACAGAGGTGCATGTTTGTCTAAAATAACTCTGAGGCCACTGTTGTAGTCTGTTGCAGGATCATCTTCGCTATACTTGAGGGCGGCGACGTCACATCTAAAGGCCGCCCGATCTATCCTTCGGAGGTCACGGGATGTGATTGTGTGCAGAAGGCGCCCTGGCTTCCTTAAATCAAAGTCAAAGGTTACTGGGAAATGATCAGAGATCAGTTTGTCCTCAATTATGAGGTTGCAGATCTTAGCTGCACGATCCTCTCTGACAACCAGCCAATCTAGGATGTGACCCCGCTTTTGTGTCGGGACACTGACAAGCTGAGTCATTCCGTGTGTGTCAAGAGCTGATTTTAAGGTCTTGACATAGCTGTCGGTGGTGGAATCGAAATGACAGTTTGTGTCGCCGATTATGACGACGTTTTTGTTTGTGGAGGCGTACGTTTCCAGAAGCCGAAGAAAGTCAGCAGTAAACTGACAGATCTTCAACTTATTTCGCTTATTAGGAGGTGGCCTGTATATGCATAGAAACGTTATCGCTTGTTCACCATAATTAAGTTGCATCTTGCACATCTCAAATGAAACAAACTAGTCCGATTTTGAAAACGCCACACCATTCTTTAAGGAGCTCCTATAAAGGACAGCAATACCAGGAGCACGGTGAAGGAACGACACGGTCGGGGACGTCCTCTTCATCCTGGACTCACCTTCCAGCATCGGGATTGGCGACTACCGCCTACAACTCCAGTTCGTGGCCAACACGACCCAAGAGTTCTTCATAGGCCGAGAAAATGTACAATTTAGTGCCATCGCCTTCTCTAACGAAGCTAGCATCTCTTTTGGGTTTGATCGGTATCAGGACCCGGTATCTTTAGAACAGATAACGCTTAAAAAATAACTTAGAAAATAATTGATAGAACATGGAATATGGCTTGATGAAAAATTATCATAATCAATTCGTCTTTTTAAAAGTCTTTGAAATCAAGCCAGAAATTTTTTTTATAAGGGGAGGGACTGCAATTAGGTTAGCACAATAGGAAATTAGTAAAACACAGTGATGTTATATATGCTATGCTATCTGGCATTAAAATAATAACATATAACGTATAACGAAGAAACAGAGAAGACAGGAGACACAATGTAGATTTTCATGTCCCGTTTCTTTTCTATAACAGGCAATACGCTCCGTGGAGTACATTGGCTCCACAACGTTCACCGATAAAGCGCTGAGTTTGGCCTTACAAGTTTTCACACCTGGCTCGTATGGCGCACGAGCCAATGAACGTCATGTTGCCATCGTTCTGACCGATGGGCTGTCTACTGACAGAAATAAAACAGTGACCGAGGCGCTGAGGCTACGAAATGCCAACGTGACCATCCTGGGGATACGAATCGGTCAGTATGACATACAGGAACTGATAGGCATCACCGGCTCTGAGAAGAAGATCTTCAGCGCAGAGAGTTACAGTGTCATACATAACCTGGCAGACGACATCACAAAAGCTATTTGTAAACCAGGTAGCTGACAAAAAAAATGTTTTGTGTGTGCGTAAATTATTAATCCATTTAAAAACAAGCATTTTCTAAACATGACTGCAGTGGCGTAACATGACTGCAGTGGCGTAACATGACTGCAGTGGCGTAACATGACTGCAGTGGCGTAACATGACTGCAGTGGCGTAACATGACTGCAGTGGCGTAACATGACTGCAGTTGCGTAACATGACTGCAGTGGCGTAACTTGAAAAGGTTTCACAAATGTCTGCTTTAAACGTTTCAGTCTTCTTTAAAAGACTACGTGATTTCTTGATACAATATTTATCCTCAAACACTTACATCTCTGAAGTGATGGTGGCTAATCTAACAATGCCAAGCAATGGATATTAATAAGAGCAACACGTTTATTAAAATGTATAGCTTCTTGCGATTCGTAAGGCCTCTTCTTCTGTAATTAAATTTGAAGTTATTAATCCAAACTTCCTTATGACCAACACAGTTTTCTAATTATTTTCTCATCCTTCCAACCTTAGCTTCTTCAATGTCAAATATCCCCCCCCCCCCAACCCCGGTTCCTTCCAGTGCAAACGAAATCATTCTGCAACTCTCCCCTTTTTAAAAAAACCAGCGTCGAAACATCTGGAACATTTTGAAAGTTACTCTAAGTTCATGTAAATTCTTTAAAATAGAGTTGAAACTATATAAATGGTGAAGTACCAGCGGGCACTATGCGTACTCGACGGAAAAATCGACTTTACTTTTCATCTCAATTGCTTTAGTGATATTATTTCTCTATAATAGCTCGGTACTGTAATACACTTTAAATCTCGTGTCGACTAGAAAAATCTACTTCAATAATATAAAAATAATTTAAATATAAGAAACAGATAAATAACAACATATTTTAAAATTAAGAAAGAAAGAGAATGAAAAAAAAGCAAACGACACAAAACAAAATTAAAGATATTTTTTTTCACACAAAGTGTGTTTTCCGTCCACCGGGGATATCTAAATTAAATTTTTTATTTCAAAATTAAGGATACAATACATAAAAATATGGAATAATATAACTTTTTCAACTGAAGCATGTCACACACGGTCTATAGGAGTTGTACCGTAAATGGGTTTTTAAACATGGTTTCTCTGAAGCACATTTTAAAAAATATTTCACCATCACTTGTGTTTACATTGTTTCATTCATTTGTTTCAAAGCTTTGTAAGTGTAATATACAAACTAGGGCTTAATCGGGTGCATTTTTTACATTGATTCCGGTTAGTTTGAGAAAATACCCGATAGGTGCAAGCGTTACAAAAAAAAAGCTAACTTCTCATTTTCTTTAATATATGCCAGCTTTTAAACAATAGGCCAATAGAAGTCCTACACTATTCCTGCCGGCCTTTAAACAATATGGCTACAGACGATCCTACATCCTCCCTGCCGGCCTTTAAACAATATGGCTACAGACGATCCTACATCCTCCCTGCCGGCCTTTGATCCTACATCCTCCCTGCCGGCCTTTGATCCTACATCCTCCCTGCCGGCCTTTGATCCTACATCCTTCCTGCCGGCCTTTAAACAATTAGCCTATAGTTGATCCTACACCCTCCCTGCCGGCCTTTGATCCTACATCCTCCCTGCCGGCCTTTGATCCTACATCCTCCCTGCCGGCCTTTGATCCTACATCCTCCCTGCCGGCCTTTGATCCTACATCCTCCCTGCCGGCCTTTAAACAATTAGCCTATAGTTGATCCTACACCCTCCCTGCCGGCCTTTGATCCTACATCCTCCCTGCCGGCCTTTGATCCTACATCCTCCCTGCCGGCCTTTGATCCTACATCCTTCCTGCCGGCCTTTAAACAATTAGCCTATAGTTGATCCTACACCCTCCCTGCCGGCCTTTGATCCTACACCCTCCCTGCCGGCCTTTGATCCTACACCCTCCCTGCCGGCCTTTGATCCTACACCCTCCCTGCCGGCCTTTGATCCTACATCCTCCCTGCCGGCCTTTGATCCTACATCCTCCCTGCCGGCCTTTGATCCTACATCCTCCCTGCCGGCCTTTGATCCTACACCCTCCCTGCCGGCCTTTGATCCTACATCCTCCCTGCCGGCCTTTAAACAATTAGCCTATAGTTGATCCTACACCCTCCCTGCCGGCCTTTGATCCTACACCCTCCCTGCCGGCCTTTGATCCTACACCCTCCCTGCCGGCCTTTGATCCTACACCCTCCCTGCCGGCCTTTGATCCTACACCCTCCCTGCCGGCCTTTGATCCTACACCCTCCCTGCCGGCCTTTGATCCTACACCCTCCCTGCCGGCCTTTGATCCTACACCCTCCCTGCCGGCCTTTGATCCTACACCCTCCCTGCCAGCCTTTGATCCTACACCCTCCCTGCCAGCCTTTGATCCTACACCCTCCCTGCCGGCCTTTGATCCTACACCCTCCCTGCCGGCCTTTGATCCTACACCCTACCCTTGACTCGTTATTGATTAATATAATAGTCTCCTGGCCTAAAGAAAAAAATACAACCTGTTACCAGCGTTCAACCATCACGCACGACGCTCCCTTTGCTTTGAATTCGATTCTATGTCACCAGACCGTTAAGACCTAACTTATCAATCTAACATGGTTTTGATGACCGGATGGATCAATCAAATTGTGAGGTCACTTCAATGTTGGAAGTGGGTACCCCGGTCTTGTCCAGCGTGGCTTCTCAGTGCGCTAACCAAAGTGGACGTGTGTTGATTTCCCAGCGATGTGTCTGTCTTGGGGGTTAAGTCCTATCAGCACGTGGTTCTATTGATGCAGGCTCACGGCTTGGCGTTGCGGATGGTTACTGGGCGGAGTTCTTAGAATCCCGCCTCAGGGTGCTGATCCTATATCCAGCTGCTAAGGCGCCCTGATATCTGGCACTGCGGCAATACGGCGATGTAGTAACCAAATAAGTTTAGAAATGGCCGGCTACAAAACACACGAAGTTAACTGGTGACGTTTAGGAAGAAACGACTCATAGTGGATCTACTATAACTGGACATTGACTAAATCCATGTAATGTGCTTAGACCATTAAAGTTAATCTAGATGCGTATAAGATATCTACGGGCTGACAACTGCTCAGCCATGGCAAAAAAGATGGTTGGGGGGGGGGGGGGTTTCTATTGCAACAATATGGAATCACAGACAACTCAAAACTCACATTGTTTGCGTCTAGGTTCATCTGTAGAATGATGTCTGTGCCGCTCCGGTGAGCGTTGCTGGCTGAGGGCTGTCCGATATTAACCCCATACATCGTGGATGGGCTAAATCATTTGTATGCGACTTTTTTCTCAGTCGTGGTGTCATGATCATCGTAACAGTTACCTCACTGCTGTTGTTGAGACTCAACATTGGACCGATATTTCAACATTGACAGATTAAGCACATAAAAACAAGATCAGATGACCCCCAACATGGACATCAACTCTGTAAAATAGTGCGAGTCCCCACTTTAATTTTGTGTGCATCAAATATGTTATAATAAATGGGACTTGTGTTGTTATACCTTGCCAAATAACTCTTTTCAAAATGTGTATTATACTAACTTACTTTCCCCCCCCCTCCCATAATTTATGTTAATTTCTAGATTATTCGAATTATTGCCGGGAGATGATGTGGACGGATGGACTCCACGCCCACCCTAGAGATTGTAAGCAATTCATTGTGTGCAGATCCCTGGGGACTTTCATCTCGGCATGTCCGAATGGGCTGGCCTTTGATCCTGCTTTAAAAATTTGCGATTTCGACGACCATGCTAGTCTATGTACCAATAGTGTTTAAAGGCTTTTCAATGAAAACGTGAAATATAAAATTTCTAGCTAGTGAAACAGAAGAATTTTTAAAAAAAATAGCATTAGTTTCTCAGAACATTGATTGATCATTTGACGTCTGTGTATCCTACCATGCATTAGTCAGATTGTGTTGTTCACACAAAATAATAAAATATGTTAATGTATTTATTTTTTCATGTTACTTGATTGTCTTCTATCTATCTATCTATCTATCTATCTATCTATCTATCTATCTATCTATCTATCTATCTATCTATCTATCTATCTATCTATCTATCTATCTATCTATCTATCTATCTATCTATCTATCTATCTATCTATCTATCTATCTATCTATCTATCTATCTATCTATCTATCTATCTATCTATCTATCTATCTATCTATCTATCTATCTATCTATCTATCTATCTATCTATCTATCTATCTATCTATCTATCTATCTATCTATCTATCTATCTATCTATCTATCTATCTATCTATCTATCTATCTATCTATCTATCTATCTATCTATCTATCTATCTATCTATCTATATATCTATCTATCTATCTATCCATCTATCTATCTAAGACAAGCATCGTTTAGCAGGATTTTGTCTGAGAAAATGTTTAAAAAATTAAAATAAAACGTTTTTCGTTTCTTCCAACACTGTTGCTTTGTTTTTTTTTTCTCTTGTATTATAATGAAATGGGAAGTAAACCAAAAATTAAATTTGAAGATAACACGTCTATACTGGCTTCCCTTTGAGAGGTGCAAGTTAATCGTGGCGTAATTAAGATTAGAACATAAGCACATCAAAAGAGCCTTTACTTTCTAACTAATTTGACATGTAAAAATTAATACTTTCTTTTATTGGTATCTCTAGCTTTGGTATCGTTTTTCTTTGTATGCTAGTTTTCTTCAGTCCTTTGCTATACGTGTTGTTCTTTCTACGAGCCACATATTACAACGCAGCGAAACAATTACCTGACAGTATGTCAAAATAACGACATTTTCTTATATGATGCAGCGAATTTAACCCTGCACGTTTAACGATGGATTTAGACTGGATTCGTATTATTTCTTCATTTATGTAAACATTTTTTGTATCTACTTAATTTCATACATTTCTCACAAGTCTAAGACATTCTCCTAAGACTAAAATGTGTGTGTCATTCTTGGCACTAGCGTGGGAACGGGGTGGGGTAGCAGGGGTGGAGAGGTGTCAAGAGAGAGAGAAGTCAAGAGAGAGGTGTCAAGAGAGAGAAGTCAAGAGAGAGGTGTCAAGAGACAGAAGTCAAGAGAGAGAAGTCAAGAGTGAGAAGTCAAGAGAGAGAATTCAAGAGAGAGCTGTCAGGAGAGAGAAGTCAAGAGAGAGAGGTCAAAGAAGGATTATATATGCCCAGTTGTAATAATAAAAGTATGTTAAATAATTTAGTCAATTATAGCATTTGTCCCATGTTTGATAATTACAATGTCAACATTGATAAATGCAAAAACGTATAAAATATTTGTTTATTTATTTTAAAAACTGCTCTCATGTAGGTGGTCATGTTTGAGTACACCCGTGATCCTTAACGAATTCCCCAAGGCAAAGTCTCGGTTTGACCATAATTTGCCCTGATCCTGTCATCTAGATGTCATACGAGAATGACATAGTATATTTGATTTTGAACTGATGCGTAGAGCCAATTAACGGACCAAAACCAAAATGCATTAAAATTTGTTTAGAAAACTACAAGCCAAACAGAGAAGTGTTGAGCTAAAGTTTGCGATTCAAAACTTAAAACAATGGAACGACCCAAGAAGCAAAGTATCTTGAAATGCTGACAGGACAAGGTTGCGATAGGTGAAATAGGGGACACTCTAATCTTGAAGACATCTTTGAAGTTGTCATATTATCTCAGAAAAAGTTCTCATCAATTCAAGATACCAGTGCAACAATTTATTGCAATGCATATGGAGTTTTTCGGTCTTTTTTTTAAGCAGAAGTTATCTGTGTAAAGTTTTAGAATTAGGGGGAGGATAAATAAATCTTATGTGTAGAATTTTTATCTTTATATGGCCGCGGAAAGATTTATTATTCCTCTACTCATAACATATTTAAGTGTTTTTTTTTCCTCAACCGAGTTTGTGCTCTCGTTTTTTTTTCACAAATCGATGTCGTATTAAAGTTAGTGTGCTCTACAACACCATTTCGTAATCGTTTTAAGCCAGTTGGAACTAATCAGAGGTCACATTAATGATAGCATCGAGAACATGGCAGATGAAATCTAAAAGTACTTAAGAGTTTTTAGTCTGGATTTTAAGAGGTTTAAACTGAGATAAGTCTTAGTGCATGGGGAAAAAACACAGACCATGAGATGAGTTCAGAAGTTGCCTTTAGAACCCTAGTCATGGATACTTTGCTTTTAGAACCCTAGTCATGGATACTTTGCTTTTAGAACCCTAGTCATGAATACTTTGCTTTTAGAACCCCAGTCTGAATACTTTGCTTTTAGAACCCCAGTCATGGATACTTTGCTTTTAGAACCCAAATCATGGATACTTTGCATTTAGAGCCCTAGTCATGGACAATTAGCCAAAAAAGCCCCAGGCATGGACACTTTGCTATAAGAATCCTAGTCATGGACACTTTGCCTTAAGAAACCTAGCCAGCGCACTTTGACTTAAGAATCTTAGTCATGAACACTTTGCCTTAAGAATCCTAGTCATGGACACTTTGCCTTAATAATTCTAGTCATGGACACTTTGCCTTAAGAATCCTAATAATGGACACTTTGTCTTAATAATTTTAGCCATGGACAGTAGCCCTAAAAAACCTATTGTTGACACTTGCCTTATGAGCCCAGGACATTGACATTTTGCCGTAAGAACCCCAGACATGGATACTTTGCATTAAGAAACCTAGCCAGCGCACTTTGCCTAAAGTTCCCCGGCCATGGACATTTTGCACTAACAACTCCAGCTATGGACACCTTGCCTTTAAAACCCCAGCTATTGACACTTTGCCTCATGCACCCTATTCATTTACACTTTGACCTAAGAATCATAGTCATGGATACTTTGAGTTAATTACCATAGTCATGGACATTTTGCATAAATAACCCAAGCCAGGTGCTTTTTGCCTTAGAAATCCTAGCCATGAACACATTTCCTTAAAAACCCCAGCCATGGACACTTTGCCTTAAGAATCCTAGCCAGGGCACTTTGCCTTAAGAACCCCAGTTATTGACACTTTGCCTTAAGAACTCCAACTATGGACACTTTGCCTTAAAAATCCTATTGATGGACAATTTGACTTTAGTAGCCTAGTCATTGACACTTTGCCTTAAAAATCCTAGCCATGGACACTTTGCTTTAAGAATCATATTTATGGACACTCTGCCTTAAGAATCATATTTATGGACACTTTGCCTTAAGAATCCTAGTCATGGACACTTTGCCTTAAGAATCCTAGCCATGGACACCTTGCCTTAAGAACATCATCCATGGATATTGTGCCGTATGAACCCGAGCCCCAGAAGAACACTGATGCCAGTAGATTTGCAGCACACTAACTTTTTGTTAGCTATTTAAATAACGATGGATCTTATTTTACACTTAAAATGTAATTATTTTGGTGAACACACAATTTTGTCACGCATTTAATAAATTAAGCTCTTCATCAATGTGGACGACACTCAATGTTAACGTGTTTCTTTTTCGTTTTGTTTGAATTGTTTTCTTTTTGAAAATCTTTCTATTAATTGTCTCTCTCTCTCTCTGTGTGTGTGTGTGTGTGTGTGTGTGTGTGTGTGTGTGTGTGTGTGTGTGTGTTTGAGTGTATGTCTGTTTTAGTTTTTTTAGCTTTTAAAAAATTCATTTTCCACCTGGCAACCTTGTTTGATTTGCAAATATTCAAATGCACATTGTAATATTTACATAAATGTTGATCCTTTCATGCCACTTCAAGAACAAAGATTGTAAAAAGGTAGACCCCGCCCCCCCCTTTTCTGGCACATCCCATGACTCAGTGTTACTGGTAATGCTATGTAATCCCTTCAGTAACAAAGCTAGCTTTATAAAAACGTGCAAGAGGTACTGGGTTAAAGAACAACACATTAAGAATATCAGCTATTTTATAGCGATTTAGATATGCGCATTTTATGTAGATTTACAATAACGTGGTTAGTGACTTCACCTGCCCACTACTTGATACAGAACGGCGGTGGCTGACCCAAGGGAAAATGCTGAAACGAGTTTTAGAACTAATATTTTGAAGTTTCTGTTAGTATTTTAATCTGAATTTTTTTATAATAAATTGTATGATTTTATACATCAAGGATAAATAAATATATATATGTATGTAAATATAGTTGTAGCGATTTTTTTTAAAATGTATTTTTTCAATCTGGACAAATATTATGACTATTGCGAATGCAGTGTCTATTTTATTTTGTTAGTAAAATAGCGCAACAATTAGAAGTTATTTTTAAACAGTTTATAATATAGATGCGCAACAAAAAGGGGCAGTTGAGTATTTCTGTCATAAGCTCTAACACAGTTTTAGGTCAATGTAGACAGCCATTTAAAAAATAGTAAGAGAAAAACTATAAAACAACATTAACACTTGGTAAAAATACATAATTTTGTTATAGAACAATAAAGTCAAGGGACAACTAAATTTCCACCGGCATCTCCTCTGTTGCTTTCCGATCAAGTGTTGGATGATGAGAACCAAATTTAGGTTTACACGAAAATGCGTCGATACATTTTGAAAATGTGTGAGTCTATAGCGCCCACTATTTCCACACTACCCCCCCCACCCCGATCAAAGTGACAGTCTTCTTCAGCGCCCACTATTTCCACACTATTCCCCCCCCCCCACCCCGATCAATGTGACAGTCTTCTTCAGCGCCCACTATTTCCACACTACCCCCCACCCCGATCAATGTGACAGTCTTCTTCAGCGCCCACTATTTCCACACTACCCCCCACCCCGATCAATGTGACAGTCTTCTTCAGCGCCCACTATTTCCACACTACCCCCCACCCCGATCAATGTGACAGTCTTAAGTTTCGTGCTAATAAGCTAAGTAAGTAAATATATATAAATTAAAATATATAGTTTTTTATTTGGGGGTGTCCATCTCAAAGTCCGCCCCGGATGGTGCAATGTCAAGGTACGCCACTGCCTAAATCCTACACTGACAAACTGACGGCTGCCCCCACCCTCATGCAACTTTTATTTGATGGTGAAAAGTGTATACAGGGGGCTGTTGTCCCCTTCGCCGCCTTTCAGCATTAAAAAAAAAATATGGTGAGCTTTATTTATACTAGCACTAGCTGCTACCCAGCCAGGCATTGGTTTGAAGCAACGTCAGGCAATATAGAAACGACCGAGTAGAAAAAGTAACTAAGTTACAATTTTTCAAAAATGAGTTAAGACAGGCATTATATTTGATGACTTCCCCGGAATCATTCCTGTAAATATCATTCATGAAAAACGTCCGTAAGTGTTTGATTCCGAGTTACCTCGAGCAGATTTTAAGTTGTTTAAAATAAGAATTTAAACATTTTTAATCCATTTTGTATCAAAACTACAAAAAAGCACTTAATTAAGCTCTTCATACACCGATACACCATAATAGTTTACAGCAGGCATGCCAAAAGCTTTTTCTTTTCTCTATTCAGCTCCTCGTGCGAATGACTTGACCATGTTTCAAAAATATAAACACTTAAATCACAAATTAAACAATGTCTTCTCTGCTCTTATAGCCACCCTTCCTTGCAACCCAACTCAAAAATTGAAAACCATCTCGTACTCCTGCGGGAACTGGCAACATATTTAAATAATGTGTCTCTATTAACGTAATATGTCTTTAAGAAGCTCGATTTATTTTTGCACCACCCTGAAATTAATTTAACAGTGTTACGTTTCTTCTCTGGCACAAGTTTCAAAGATTTATCAACATTTAAGGACACCCCCCAGTGAAACGTGCAAAGCGATACCTTAAGACCTTTCCATCATTTTGATAAGAACTTCCACTGATAACATAAAGAAGAAGGCTATAAAAACCGGCAGACTGCTCATTTGGAGCCCTAAGGGATTTACGTTTTATGAATTTTCTAAGTGTCACTAATTGAACGAGTATGGAAAGACTAAAGCCTGTATCGTTGGTGGTTGTTTTTGTGGTGTCCTGTCTTGTGCATCAGACAGGTAAACATTATAGGACAATATTTTTATAATTTACACACATTGCATTGTAATACTGACAGTGTTTTACGTAAGACACGCATAAAAAATGACGTATATAAAGCAAACGGCTTAGGAAAAATGATAACCGGCACAACGTGTCGCCCAAAAGCCTTCTTCGCAAGCAAAACAAATTGGCAAGTAAGAAATTAGAGATAAAAGGAAAAAAAAATAAACCAAAGAAGTAGAAAAGAACAATAAAGTAGAGATGGTAATCGAACCTCTTTAAGAAGTTCGGCTCGGTTCGGGTTCGGTCGTCAGCATTGTTCGAGTACGGTGTGCTTGGTTCGGGTTCAGATCGATTCCCATCTCTACAATAAAGCCCATAGACTTTGTCTTGTCCCAATGGAATCAAAGTAAATCAATAAAGCCCATAGACTTTGTCTTGTCCCAATGGAATCAAAGTAACGAACAATGGGATTCTCAGGTCTTTTCTGCGGCTCTCTTATGGTCATCCCCAGCTACTGTATGATCTTGCAAAGAACTGATACATTATTTTATTTCACTTACACCCAGGGCCGTGCGGGGAAAAAAACAGAGACCGGCGCGAGGCCTGAAAATGCCGCCCCTTCGATATATATATATATATATATATATATATATATATATATATAGGACGACTATAGAACTATTTTTGCGCCTCGTGTGTGAGTTACAAGTGATTCTATCATTGAATTCACGTTTGTTAAGCTCCTATGTCAGGACGATTTTGTGAGTTACAAGGGATTCTATCATTGAATTCACTTTTATTAAGCTCCTATGTAAGGACGATATTGCCCTCTTCCCGTTTTAATTTGGCTTCCGGGGACGAGTGCCCCCTTAGTCTTAACCCTTGACACGGCCCTGATAACACATTTTTTTCATGCATTTACAGCAGTCTTATTTAGAATTAGTTTATATTTCTTAACCAAATAATCTGTAAAAGTGGTGAACATAGTTTTCTCTTATTTCAAGGGAATGAGCCTTATCAGCAAGCAGGTCGTTTTCTCTCAGTGCTCACCAGACAAGAAATAACATTTCCTTGAATAGAATCCATTTCTGTACAGATATTGTAACGATCCAATAACAATAATAAATGTTATGCAAAAATAATTATTCTTCAACGGAATCAACAACTCAAGAAACACGTTCGACAGCCGGATTATTTTCTTTTCTCATTACCATAAATTGTATCTATTTCAAACTTTAAAAAAAAAATACATTAATGAGATTTGTGTCGTCATTTCCTTTGACTTTAAATGTGGCTTAAATTATAAATGACTTAAGTCACTTGGTTAAATAAGAGGACTATTTGATTTTCGTTGGCTTCATGTTTTTCATTTACATTGAATTGGTATGATTACTTACATTGAATTGGTATGATTACTTACATTGAATTGGTATGATTACTTATAGATTTGATTTGTTTCAATCTAAAAAAAAGCGTTCATTATTTTTCAGTTAGTGAAACTTTCTGTAAAGATAATAGACATCCAGATGGCTCCTACCGATATCCTGGCAGGTGCAGCTCTTACTACGTGTGCAGGAACTCAGCGACTTTCGTCTATCAGTGCTCGACAGGACTAGTATTCGACTTTGAAAACCTCCATACCTGCGTCGAACCAGCGATTGCCGCTCCATGTGTTTCACTATCAGACAGTAAATATACTCTTTTCTACTACCTAATTTTTCTGAGTTTTATTTTTAAAATCTAAACTATAGTACAGCTTCTCCTGTGTCATGACTTATAAAGTGAATTAAAAGTTTCTTTTATGAATTATGAAGTTAAATAATAACTTCTTTTATGAATTATAAAGTTAGATAATACCTTCTTTTATGAATTATAAAGTTCAATAGTAGCTTGTTATGTATTATGAATTGTAAAGTTAAATAATAGCTTCTTTTGTATCATGAATTATAAAGTTAAAAATTGCCATTATAAGATAACTTTGACAGTGACAGTGGATTTGGCTACCTTCACAAGACCAAGAGTGGGCTGCTCATTTAAAAAAGAGTCTCTAAAACATTTTCGCAGCGCCGCACCCCATTTTGGTTTCAAAACAGTTCCAGCACAACCACGATAAAAAGAGAATGGTACCATTCGACGCCACTTTACAGCCGCCGTTTCCTCGCAGCCGTTTCACCGACGTCCGTTTTGCCGACCACCGTTTCACCGGCTGAAGTTTCGTCGACGGCCGTTTCGCCGACAAAGATATAGAATATTTTTTTTATTTTTTAAAGTGATAATGTAATCTAGAAATTATTAAAATTATTTTTAAAATTCAAGAACGTTTACATTGCCAGAGTGGTCTCAACTGAGTCAATCGCAAGCGTGTGAAGTCGAGTTCAATGCCTAGCAAAAGCCTAGACAAGCACGCTGTTTTATTGAGACCCGCTAACCTAATGAGAGACGGAAAACTCTAAAAAAAAACAAAAAAACAAAGTCGGAGACTTAGCCTCATATCCGGTATGACATTGACACAATTCGAGGCTATTGGTGCCAAGTTGCATCATCTGCATATGCTGTTCCCTTGGGTTAACCGTATGCGTGCAGAAAGGTGACTTGCTGTCTAGGGAACCAGCTTATTCTCGTAAAGAAAGATCCCATGCGTTATAATTTCTTCCTGCGAAGACTACGCCATCGTCACATTGTGATGACTACACCATAGTCAGATTGTTATGGCTACACCATCGTCACATTGTGATGTCTTCATCATCGTCACATTGTGACGTCTACACCATCTTCACATTGTGACAAAGGTTTATCGTTTCTCGGGATAAAATTTCTTTAATACAAAAATAAAACATATTTTTGAATTGAATTTAACTTAAAATAGAGTTGAGTTCTTATTGTCTATTAATGAACAAAATTCAATGTTGAGGCTATAATGAGTGTTTGATAACTTGTTGCTCTCATTTTCCACTGCTTATCACAATAGGAAATGGATGACTAGTACAAGGTTTGAAATAATCATGTGTACAATTAACAACTCATCACTTTATGAGTTTTGCATACTTTACGTATCCCTATTATAGAAACAAATCCATCAATAAATATTCACAAACAAATGTTTCAAAGGCGTAGCTAATGGGGCGGGGGACAGATGTCCCTGGGCACTAGACTAGTTCATCATTATCATCATCATCATTATGTCCTTTAGTCCTTGGACCGCTGTGGCGCCACAGATGACATGAAAACTATCCCTCTCCATTCCTCTCGGTCTTCTGCATTACGCATTTCATCACCTAGTTTTAATCTCGTCCACTCTTTGATGTTATCTTCCCATCTTTGTCTCTGTCTTCCTCTTCTTCTCCCTCCTCTAGTTGTGCCCTTCATGATTTCTTTGGCGAGCCCTTGTTTTCTGGTCACGTGGCCATACCACTAAGTTTTGCGCTTTTTAACAGACACCAGGAGGTCATCGTACTGCCCAACTGCTTGACGAATCCTTTCTTTCACTTGTTCATTGGTGATATGGTCTCTATAGCAGATGCCAAGAATGCCTCTGAAACATCACAGCTCAATCGCCTTTATTTTCTTTTAAAGTTTTGCTGTTAATGTCCAGGACTCACAGGCATGTAAGAAAATGGAGAGGATTCATGAGCGCATAAGCCTGATTTTGGTGCTGGGACTATATTTTTGTCGTTCCATATTTTCTTGAGCCTCTTTAAAACTTTTGTGGTCTGCGCATTCCTGGCAATCAATTCGGGCTTGGAGCCTTCTTCCGAGACTATTGCCCCGAGGTAATTGAATCTGCCAATAATCTCTAATCTTTCCTATCCGACCTTAATTTCAGTGGAGATGCCAAAGGTACTATTCGTCATAAGTTTTGTCTTTTCTGCACTGATTTGCACGCCTAAGGACGCTGAAGACTTGTCGAGACGCTTTACTAGGTTGGCGAGCTCTTCTTGGCGAGCTCTTCTTTGCTTCCAGCCAGTCTGTCTATATCATCCGCAAAGCGTAGGTTGGTGATTGTTCTGCCACCAATGCTGACTGTCCCTATATGCGCCTCCAGTGTATCTGACATAATTCTCTCTAAGAAGATGTTAAACAGGGTGGGGGAGAGCAAGCAACCTTGTCGTACTCCAACCGTGTTCTTGAACCATTCTTCGATGTTATTGTTGAAGAAGACTGCACTGGTGGCCTTATCATAGAGGCTGCATATCATTTTGGTTAGGTTTGTATTGATGTTGTAGTGCCTCATAGTGGCCCATAAAGCAGCATGCCGAACCCTGTCGAATGCCTTCTTGAAATCCACAAAGTCGTGGTATACATTTTGTCGGTGTTGAGCTAATTTCTCACAAAGTATTCGGAGGTTTAGGATCTGCTCAGTAGTGCCACGTCCTTGCCTGAAACCCGCCTGTTCTTCAGCAATGATTCTGTCAGCATATGGTCTTAGTCGGTTCAGTATGACCTTCAGCATAACTTTGCTTGGGTGGCAATAGTCTAATGGTGCGATAGTTTTGGCATAGCTGTAGATTACCTCTCTTGGGGAGGGGGATGATGAGCGATTGGGTCCATGATTTGGGCCATTCCCCTGTCAGCCATATTTTGTTACAAATATTGATTAAGGCATTTATCATTACTTTTTCTCCATGTTTCACCAACTTGGTAGGGATATTATCCACTCCCGTGGTCTTTCCTATTTGGAGTGCTTGGACTGCTGCTTCTATTTCTGGCCGGATAATAGGGACGTTTTCATTGTCCGTTGCTAGGGGGACATTAAGGCTCTCTGGGGTCTATCTTTATATTTTCTATATATAGCTCTGAGCAGTATTCAGTCAATCTTTTCAGGATATAACTTTCCTCAGTCAAACATTTACCATTTTTATATTTTATGGTGGCACTACGCCCTTAGTTAGTTCTTTCATCAACTGGTATGCCTTTTTGCTATTGTTTTTCTTCAAGCAATTTTCAATGTCGTAGACTTGCTCTTCAATCCAATTCTTCTTTGCCCTTCTCATACACTTTTTGATGGTTAATTTTCCTATATTTATTGCCCCCCTCTGTATCTACCATCTTTGTTTTCTTTAACTGCCTCCATTTATCACACAGATCGAGGATGTTCGCTGTCACCCATGATATTTGGGTTTGTCGATGTTTACCAAATATGTCATGAGCTGTGTCCGTTCACAGCTGTGTTGAAGTTATCAATGATCGCGTCCATGTCTGAACAGTCTGCATCTATAATGTTAAGCGCTGCACATTTCCTCCTAACATTGCTTGGAAGGCTTCTGTTACTTTAGGATCCTTCAGCTTTTGAAGATCGAATTTAATTCTGGTATATACCTGTTTATTTACACTCTTTAAGTGTAACCTAAAGGTCACCATGACTAGATAGTGGTCACTTCCAATGTCATCTTCTGGGAGGCTGCGAGTATTTACAATGTGTATAATAGACCGGAAGCGTGTTTGCAACATGATGTAGTCAATCTGATTGAATGTTTCCCATTGGGGCTATGCCATGTGATTTTCCTGGATATTTTATGGCACCCAGTGTGTTGGCCAGTATTAGTTCGTTGAATCTGGCGAATTCAAAGAGCCTCAGGCCTCTATCATTTGAAGTTTCGTTACAGTGGCGTCAACATGTTCCTTTCCAGTTTGCAGAGGCGTCTTCTACTATTTTGGCATTCCAATCACCTTGAACGACAAAAATGTCTTTCTTGGGGGTTTGGTTCAGCACATCTTGGGGTTGAAGGTAGAAGTCATCCACTTTTTCGTCATCGTAATCTGAAGTTGGTGCATACGCTTGTACGATGGTGATGTCGAACGGTGTAGCCATAGACGAAGAGTGATGAGCCGGCTCGAAATTGGTCGACAGCTCATAATACTGTTCTTAATGTTTTTATTACGAGGAAGCCGACTCCTTGTTCGTGTTGTCCTCCCGTCCACTAAAATAAAGTCTGTGGCCTTCTCGGGTCGATGTTTCTCCAAACTTTTTCCGTCTCATTTCCCACAGACCTAGGATGCCCCATCTGTATCTCTTCATTTCATGCGCTAATTCCTCCACCTTGCCCGTTTCTCTCAACGATCTCACGTTCCAGGTTCCTAGTGTAATGTTATTCCTGGCACTGATGTGTTTTTTTTGGGCTGACCAGTAGCATACTTTCCACCTCCGTCCTGGTCAAAGACGGTAGGCGCGGCCCTTGGTAACCCGGGCGACGGTCGAGCCGGTATGGATTGTGAATCTGTTCCCATGTACATGTAGCGTAACTAGGATAGTTGTGCCGCGGCATAAACGACACAATTTCCGGTTCTTTGTCTCTAAAGACACAATGTTCCCACTTTCGTTAGTCGATCTCGTTTAACTTTTCCGCTTTCTAGGCTGTCTTCCGATTCGTTTGATCCGTTTTCTTCTACCTTTAATTATGTGTACGTTTTACCATCACTACCCGCTTGCTGGGCATGTTGCAGTTAGAATTTTGAATTGGGGACTACATCAATTTCTGATTTCAGCCATCATGTTGTTAGACTAGTTAGGCGCCCCAAAATGTGCTGTGATACTATTTTATTGATGAAAATAATGGGTTTGATAGTAGAAAAAAAATAAATGGAGGCTCTTTAAAATGAACCGGGTACCAAACACTCTAGCTACGCCTCTGAAATGTTTTAAGCAACCTGTAACAAGGATTCGTTTCAGAACGAAACATAGTAATGTATCTATCTATGGATATGTCTTAATTGATTTTTTAAAAAAAAATGAATTTAAAAAACTAGATAATATAAAGGCAGTAGTAATTTTCTATAGAATATATACGTAACCAATTGAAATGGTGATGTATGTTTGTGTCTGTGTGTGGGTTTGTGTTTTATTAATTTTTTAATACAAATTCAAAATATAATCTATACAAATGAAATGTTCTTTCTTTGAATCTGTATTCAGACTCTACAGATTTGTGTGATCATTACCGTTGGGGTCTTGGCAACCATCCTCTACCAGACACGTGTGCGAAGTACGCCCACTGCACAAATTCTGGCACCTACACTGTTTACTGTGCACTGGGTCAGCTCTTTGAGACTGAACTCGCGGAATGTGTTAATAGCAACCTCGCCACCCCGTGCACCGACGCCCCAGCGAACAATGAAACGACACCTTCCGGTACGTCCATACAGCTGGATAGACTTTTACCTTAGCGCATGAAGTCAGTCTAAACACAATCGTTTCAAAATAAATGGTGAATCTTCTAACTTTTAAGAGAATTAATTATTTAAAACCAAAAACAATAATTTACACCTCGTAATCAACGCTTCTTGAACTAGGCAATACATTTTATTTTCGAAGTTGCTATAGGTACACGGGTACCAGAATTGAGAGGATGGGATTAAAAAAACGATTTAAAATATTAATGTTGGGTTTGTAAGACCAAATGAGGTATCAAATGAAAGATAATTGAATGTTCTATACGTTTGAAATGTTAATTTTTCAGTTTTACTAAAATAAACTACCACAAATGACATCCGAATAGCATTGAGCTTAATGGTACCCGCGTGATAATGGCGGCGCTTCGTATCCGGGTCCATTTTGACTAGACATGTATCCGAGACATTTTTTATACTGTGCTCTGTTACTTGTTCTACTTCTATTTGTTTTGTTTGCTGGTGAAGGCTCTAGGCCGACACGTACAAATCTTTTGTCGTGTCTATTTATTCAAGTTAAACATACCTTGTCCTTATATTTCATTTTTCTTACATTTACCTTTCTTGAGTTTTATTAACAAATGTAAGAAAAGAAAAACAACATCTAAGTCAGTGACATATTATGTTAGGGATGTGCGTCACAAGCTGAGATGATCGTAGTAATAATGATATGTTATCAGCTATGACGTAGTACGTACTTCAGCGCTTGAACTATTTTTTATCATTGATCATCGTTATACGTTAGTAAAGAAGCACATTCATCAGCTACGTGCGACAGAAATCAAATGGGCTCCATCTTATGTAATGGCATTGCGACGTGTTCACAAAAATCAACGCCAAGGCCGTGACAAGCAAAAGCTGCACCAGGGGCTAAGCCTGGATTAAGGCGCCCTCTTGCCATTATGCGTATAATTATACCAATGGAAAATAACAAATTTTTTCCCTTTGATGATGTTTCCCGGGGCGGGTGTTTTTTTCGACCTCCCTCCTTTTTTTCCTAGAAACGGCCTTATTCATGGTATCGTGTCATTACTTCCACCCTATGATCTGTAGATTATTGATATTCCTCCACCAGGAATTGAGACATATTTCCTCCCTATGATCTATAGATTATTGACATTCCTCCACCAGGCAATGAGACATATTGCAGCGACTACCGTTGGAAGGATGGCATCCACCCTCACCCCAAGACGTGTAGAAATTACATCATCTGTTTCAATAACAAAACGTACATCGCACATTGTGACACTGGCCTGTTCTTTGATGACCGATTTGGCACCTGTGTGGATTCCCAGCTTGCTGAGCCGTGCAATGACGGACCGAGGGAAAATGGAACACTAGGTCTTTTGATTCATAAATTTTAGAACGATTGTTATCCCTTAATATCCTAAATAGATCTGTGATAGGCGTATTTTAATGAAAAAGCTCATAATGAAAGTGGTAAGTAGTTATAATAGATTTAACTGTGTTTAAATAGTACCCATTGTCCATCTCTGTTGATCACCAAAGAGTTCCAGAAGGATATCGTTTTGTTGTTTGGGGGGGGGGTTTGGGGGTAAAAATGCCGGAGTGAGAATTGAGACATGATATAACATACGTGTGTGGGGAAAGATTGTTGAAGTTTACAAAATCTTTAAAATGGTTAAAGCATAATGCATTTGGAAAACTAAAATAAAATGTTGGGTGATTCATCCCACCCTCTTCAAAACTTCACCACAGACCTCCAAGATCACATCGACCAGGGCGCATTCTCTTCTCCAGCGTTAGTACCAAAAGCTCTAAAAATTCATTTGTTCCCCCAAACTAAGGACCAAAAACATTAGAAATTCATTTGTTCCCACAAACTATAAATATTTACCACTTTGATACCCTGGATGCTACAAATTCTAAATAATCACGCTAAGTCAATGTCACTAATTGAATGAGGTTCCATTGCAGATGGCGGTTGATTTTTGCGCTTAGGAAATACTTGAAATGCCATGTGTTTAAAGTGTTCTAGCTTAAAACGTTTGTATTTGTAAGAATAGTTTTCCTTGTGCTGAAAATGAAACTTTCATTGCATTCCAACAGTTCCATTTAACTCGATAAATAAAAGATCTTATTGAGTAATGTTATGCCTTACAGACAACTTTCACTTTTGGTTTATGATGTTAAGACCCACTAATTTTGTTTCTGTTCTTCACATCAGCCCAACAGTGTAGTAACTACACGGTGGGGGACATCTTATTTATCCTGGATTCATCATCGAGTATTGGTTTCGAAGATTACAAATTACAGCTCGACTTTGTGGCTAACGTGACCAAAGCGTTCATAACCGGTCCAGACAAAGTACAGTTCAGCGCCATTGTGTTCTCTCACGTGGCCAGAAGCGCTTTCCGGTTCAATGACTATCACGACGCTACTGATTTAGAAGAGGTAACCATGGTCCGCTGGATACAAATAGTATTACTATTAACTGTTAGACACGAAACTCTGATATACCACTTGTTATGTGTTATGGTAAACATGTGTCACAGAAAAAAACAAATGGGAGAATAAGATAAAAATAAGTTATCTTATTCCTTTGTTCGTTTATATCAGACGTCCCAAAAATTTCTTGTCTCGTAGACCACTTGTCATGTTTTTCGGTTTTGGGTAGACCCCCTGCTTACCTGATATTGATTTTTTGAAAATTCATTAACTTCAAATGTATTTTTGACAGCCGGCATAGTGCTACTAACTTTGAAAGATATACATTTATATTCATATATCAGAAAATATACCTTATAACTTAAATTTTAACATGATTCTTCATCACGCTTCATGAACATTTATGTTTTTTAAAAATTTTACTTTATAGGTACTTTTATAATTTATGTAGGAAAATATATGTCTTTATATTAGAAGGTAATATTATGTAAGTAAATAGGTACTATCTGTGTATGTGGATTATTCTATTCATGGAATGCAAAAATTTAAGTCAGGACATTCTTACATGAGATCCACTATCATTGACCCCATTTTCATTTCATGGACCCCCCCACCCATTTTTTTTTCCGCTGACATGGACCCCTTGCGAGTTGTCGTCGACACCTGGGAGTCGATATAGACCACTTTGGGAATCACTGGTTTATATTATTTAGCATGAGACGGGTGTCTTCTTTTTAAAGTCCGCTTTTTGTCTAAACAGGCCATTCGTAATATGGAGTACATGGGAGCTACAACGTACACGGACAGGGCTTTGAGTCTAGCTGAGACAGTATTCACCAGTGGGACCTATGGGGCACGTCCTGGTGTCAAACGTGTGGCTATTGTTCTAACCGACGGAGAATCCACTGAAGGTGACAAGACTTTGTTAGAGGCGCAGAAGCTTAGAAATGCTAGTGTCAGCATTCTGGGGATAGCCATCGGCAAGTTTGACCGGACTGAACTTGAGGGTATCGCCGGATCCAACAAGAGCGTTTACATGGCAGAGAGTTACAAGGTGATTCAGAACCTGACCGAAGCCATTTCTATAGCTATATGCAACGAAGGTAACGGCTTATTGAAATATAGAAATTAATTATATTGTTAGTTCAATGATGGATGAAACCTTGACTGATCTAGTTATTAAGTAACGGCTTCTGTCACGAATTACCAAGGATTGTAGAGAAATATTTATTCTCACTTTCTAACTCTTTACTTAATGACAACACAAGTCCACTAGTTCAATTCTTCACTTTACTTGTACATAACACAATATCCCTAGGAAGGTGTGACTACTCTAATCTCTTCGTTCCTGTTGGCTTCATATTACTCTGAATTGCAACTCACAACTCTCACAGTGACATCAAATTAGAGACGCATGTTAAGTTATTCTAAGGCCGCGCTTTTTGACCAACACTGACCACTCGATAGTGCAGGTTGAGTACAAACTGTTCTGTTGGCTGGAGCTGTCCCTTACCCATCAAAATATTCATGAGATGAACATCTGGCCTGTAGTAGCGTTACTTGCTGATCCAGGTCTCCGCTCAAAGTTTCTTACTCAAAAAGAAGCGCAACTGAAATAGGACGTCTGTCAAATTATTTGATTGCTAGTTTCTGTTCACACCTAACTCCTGTTCACACCTAGCTCCTGCTCCCACCTAACTCATGTTCCCATCAAACTTCTGTTTCCCTCTAAAGCCTGTTCCCATCAAACTTCTGTTTCCCTATAAAGCCTGTTCCCATCAAACTTCTGTTCCCATCAAACTTCTGTTCCCATCAAACTTCTGTTCCCATCAAACTCCTGTTACCATCAAACTTCTGTTCCCATCAAACTCCTGTTCCCATCAAACTTCTGTTTCCCTCTAAAGCCTGTTCCCATCAAACTTCTGTTCCCATCAAACTTCTGTTCCCATCAAACTTCTGTTCCCATCAAACTCATGTTCCCATCAAACTTCTGTTTCCCTCTAAAGCCTGTTCCCATCAAACTTCTGTTCCCATCAAACTTCTGTTCCCATCAAACTCCTGTTCCCATCAAACTCCTGTTCCCATCAAACTCCTGTTCCCATCAAACTCATGTTCCCATCAAACTCCTGTTCCCATCAAACTCCTGTTCCCATCAAACTCCTGTTCCCATCAAACTCCTGTTCCCATCAAACTCATGTTTCCATCAAACTCCTGTTCCCATCAAACTTCTGTTCCCATCAAACTCCTGTTCCCATCAAAATCCTTTTCCCATCAAACTCCTGTTCCCATCAAACTTCTGTTCCCATCAAACTCCTGTTCCCATCAAACTCTTATTCCCATCAAACTCTTGTTCCCATCAAACTCCTGTTCCCATCAAACTCCTGTTCCCATCAAACTCTTGTTCCCATCAAACTCCTGTTCCCATCAAACTCCTGTTCCCATCAAACTCCTGTTCCCATCAAACTCATGTTTCCATCAAACTCCTGTTCCCATCAAACTTCTGTTCCCATCAAACTCCTGTTCCCATCAAACTCCTGTTCCCATCAAACTCCTGTTCCCATCAAACTCCTGTTCCCATCAAACTCCTGTTCCCATCAAACTCCTGTTCCCATCAAACTCCTGTTCCCATCAAACTCCTGTTCCCATCAAACTCCTGTTCCCATCAAACTTCTGTTCCCATCAAACTTCTGTTCCCATCAAACTTCTGTTCCCATCAAACTTCTGTTCCCATCTCATTCGTTCTAAAGTTCACTGACATTGTCATTTCATATTTTTCAACTGTCAATATGTCTCTTGAAAACTGTTCTCTTAATCTACGACCTCGTCTACCGATCTCAATATAACTATATCCCAGTTACTGCGTGGCTTTTTTTTTCCTTCGCGCCCCCCCCCCCCTCTCTCTCCTACCTCCCTCGATCGACCTCTCATCAGCCCTGGTCTGTATGGAAATGAAGATCAAGTTGTTGAACGAATACATTCATATCACAGGGTCTTCGCACATAAATATTTAAGGAAGTGGCTATTGGTACCCGGGTACCAGAAGTGAGAGGTTGGGATCAAAAAACTATTAAAAATATTATTGTAGGGTTTGTAAGACCAACTGGACCCAGACAGGCAGTGCTGCCATTCACACCCGGGTA
This sequence comes from Omphiscola glabra, assembly GCA_964017045.1. NCBI lineage: Eukaryota > Metazoa > Mollusca > Gastropoda > Lymnaeidae > Omphiscola > Omphiscola glabra. The sequence goes on from OZ024797.1 coordinate 20,097,073, forward strand.
CCATAAGACTCAATGCTATTCGGATGTAATTAGTAGTAGTTTATTTTATTTAAACTGAAGAACTAAGTTTACAAACGTATAGTCCATTCAATTATCTTTCATTTGATACCTCATTTGGTCTTACAAATCCAACAATAACATAAATCGTTTTTTAATCCCAACCTCTCAATTCTGGTAACCGGGTACCAATAGGTGCAGCCAATATTTAAAACGCATTTCGCTCCTTCTTTCTAGCCTCTAACAAAAGCTGTGAGAGAGCTTATGCCGACATCATCATAGCCATGGACTCCTCCAGCAGCATCTCATACAACGACTATCGCAGACAACTCGACTTTGTTGCCAACATAACAAGGGAGTTTGCCATTGGACCAAACGACGTCAGATTCGGCGCCCTGGTTTTTGGCTCAACAGTAGAGCCACTGTTTGACCTGGGTGCTTACAATTATGAAAACGGAATAGAGCAGGTGTGTACAATTATCCCCAAATCTAGAGCGGATGAGATACAACTATCCCTTTATATTGAGCATTTGTGTACAATTGTACCCATATATAAAGCACATGTGCACAATTATCCCTTTATATAGAGCAGGTGTGTAAAATTGTCCCTTATATAGAGAACATGTTCACAATTATCCCTTTATATAGAGAACATGTGCACAATTATCCCTTTATATAGAGAACATGTACACAATTATCCCATTATATAGAGAACATGTGCACAATTATCCCTTTATATAGAGAACATGTGCACACAGACTTATCTAGCGATACTTTAGCATATACTGGTGGCACACTGACAATAATGCAAATCATTTATAACAACTCCAGAGTTTTATAAGCATTGTATTTTTTTATAGATCGAAAATGAATGGCTCCTCACTTACGATTAGAAATTGAGGATCAATTGGAGACTTTTGAAACCAGCGCAACCCCACAAATTTCCTGCGTTAATCCTTTCATTTGAGTTTTAAGATATATGACAATCACTGTCAAATTTCATGTATGGCTATGATAGGTACTGGGAAAATCCACCGTTGTATTTTGAAGTGCTGATAATGGTAGCTTGTATGGTTCTTTGAATATCTGGTAGAATATAATTTGATAATCACTGTTCATGTAAAGAAGTATGAAAATGTTGGTCGTGTATTCTCAATTTACATATAATTTATAGTTACGATGAATAGAAATTAAAAACGATCATACAGTCATTTAAAATGAATTAAATATTCGTTTAAATTAACAGCGAACAAGTAGAGTTTTGCAACTTGTAAAAACATTTAGAAAATTAGACGTTAAATAAAAATGGATTCCTTGTCTACTTTAAAGTGCATTAAAGACTTTAAAAAATCCATAAATATATTTTAACAATTGAACTCGTCCCAAACAACCCCCGTACCCCCCAAAAAAGAGGGGGAAACCAATCGAAATATAATTTCATAATCTTATGTGCCACAACATTTCTATTTTTTTATGTAGCGATTTAAAAGCCTATGGCTTGTGTCAGGCCTACAAAACAGGCCTACAAAATGTAATCTAGCACTGCATGTCAACTTTTCATTTGACTTGTTACACACTACTTAAAAAACAACTAAAATGTACACCCCAAACAACACATTTTATTTATAAAAGGCCTGCAATTGTATTTTGGCTTAAAATATATCAAATACTATAATCTCATTAATTGTCCCCTCTGGTTTCTCTTACACTTGTATCATTTTCTATGTATTCAACCATTAGAGTATAAGGAACGCCCCATACTTGTCTAGCAGCACGGACACTGCCGCAGCGCTTGAACACATACGAGTATTTGATAAGTTCGGTGTAGCAGCCGGGGGGAGGCAGGGCGCTGTAAAGATTCTTATTACCTTGACCGATGGCTTATCTCTAAATCCCGACAGAAGTAAGTTTTTTTTTTTTTTTTTTTTTTCTTTGCATAACGATCTGGGTTTTTAAAAAATAATAAACTTTTTTTATGAAATGTAAAACTGACGATAATGTCAGTTTGGTAGAATGTCAACCATAAAAAGCAATGTATTATGAGGCAATCCTTTTCTTCTCTCGGGAATAAAATATGATGAATATATTTAAAAAATAAAATATTAAATTAATAAATAAATATCTTTTGATGAATGCGTTTAAAAGAATTTTTAAAAAATAAATAAAAAACTGAGAAAAAAGTAAACATTTTAAAAAAAATAAGAAGAAAAAATAAATATGAAAAAAGTAAGAAAAGAAAGAGAAAAATAACTTTTAAAAAGTAAGAAAAACGAAATAAACAAGTAAGAAAAAAAATATTTTAAAAAATGAGATAAAAAATGGAAAAGGATAAGAAAAAGTTTTTTTTTTTAAAGTAAGAAAAACAATTCTAAAAAAAAGGAAAGAAAAAAGTTTAAAAAAAATTGTTTTTAAGAGGTAAGAAAAAAGGAGGAACAAATATTTTTTTTTTAAAGTAAGACAGAAATAACAAAAATGTAAGAAAAGAGTAAGGAGAAAAGTAAGAAACAAATTAAATATTGGGAACACAGACCTTTCAATCAAAATCAGGGATATAATTATTTCCCCAATAATGGGAATAATAGTTTTTTGGCTCTTTTGGAAATGTTATTTTAACCGCTTAACAAAGATGGCTGTGACACAAATAATCTCGTACGTTTATTTTAAATTAAAGCCGTTTGATAATCATCACGTGATTGACCTCGATCAGCTCTAACGGCTGCACTACAATAATAACTAAATATTACCACAATTATATAATACCCAATGAATGTGTTTTCCCCAGCGAGGGAGGCTGCGACACAATTGAAAAACTTGGGGTACCACATGCTATCTGTTGGAATTGGAGATAAAGTCAATCAGGTTGAATTACGTACCTTGGCCAGCAATAAGAGCAACGTGTTCCAGGTCGATTCCTTCCAAGCCTTGAACAAGCAACTCCACGAAGAGGTCATCACCCGCACCTGTCAGAGTAAGTATATCAGCCGTACTTGTCGGAGTAAGTATATAAGCCGTACCTGTAAGAGTAAGTACATCAGCCGTACTTGTCAGAGTAAGTATATCAGCCGTACTTGTCAGAGTAAGTATATCAGCCGTACTTGTCGGAGTAAGTATATAAGCCATACCTGTAAGAGTAAGTACATCAGCCGTACTTGTCAGAGTAAGTATATCAGCCGTACTTGTCAGAGTAAGTATATCAGCCGTACTTGTCAGAGTAAGTATATCAGCCGTACTTGTCAGAGTAAGTATATCAGCCGTACTTGTCAGAGTAAGTGTATCAGCCGTACCTGTCAGAGTAAGTATATCAGCCGTACCTGTCAGAGTAAGTATATCAGCCGTACCTGTCAGAGTAAGTATATCAGCCGTACTCAGAATAAGTATATCAGCCGTACTTGTCAGAGTAAGTATATCAGCCGTACTTGTCAGAGTAAGTGTATCAGCCGTACCTGTCAGAGTAAGTATATCAGCCGTACCTGTCAGAGAAAGTATATCAGCCGTACTTGTCAGAGTAAGTATATCAGCCGTACCGTACCTGTCAGAGTAAGTGTATCAGCCGTATTTGTCAGAGTAAGTATATCAGAAGTCTTTTTCAGAGTAAGTATACTGGAAATCATCTTTCAGTGTTCAATAAACACTGTAGGTTTCATGTCGGTACATCTTGGGGTAAGTATGATATCTAAATTTGACGCACTTTTACCAAAACGATTTCTTAAACGTTTGTAGACATGTATATTTTTAGAGACAAAACTATATTTTCAAAAACCCCTTTAGGAGAAGTTGGAATTGTTACAATTATTTTCTCTTATTTGAGGATCTTTAGCACTCGTTGCTGGCATTTCCCAAGAAGGATTTATTAGTCTCATGCTTTAGGAATGGTTTTGCCTCAAGATAACGAGACTGCTCAATAAGTTAAAAAAACAATTTCTAGGTCATCAATCGGGGGAGGGGGGGTCTGGTTTGAAAGAGAGGGGAAAAGTTTTACAATCCAATCTGGAATTTCCATCGTTATGCTGAAATTTTATTTTAGTTCTTGACGTAGCTGCTAACATATATCTATATAAAAAAAAAAAACTGTTCATTAATTCTAGTCCATCCCTTTCAGGTATCTTTATAAAACTGTTCATTTATACTAGTCTATCATTCTAGGAATTTGAAGATATATATAGATAAAGACAAATGAAAAGTCTCAGTTTTTATTGATTAATGCATCTATTTGTAATCAAGCAACATAGTTCGAAGTTGAAGAGATTGGCATTTTTTTACTTTGAAACCCACCGATAGGGCTCATCCTATCAAACAGTAAAACATGTGAATTAAATATCAAATAACATCAAATATTTCTCTTCAAACCACCCCCCCCCCCCTTTTTCCAAGTTTTTTTTTCTTCTTAATTCTAATTTTTTTTCTTTTTAAATTGAATCTTCAAAGAAACTCCAAGGGACAAATTTTCAATTTAGAGTCAATTTCGTTATTCCAAATTGCGTAGTCTAACTTAACTTTAAAAAAAAAATATTTTGATAGTATCTACATCTCCAACTCTGCACACGATTTTTACTGCAGCGCGCTCCTGTACGATTAGACTTTTATTTTCGATATTTCTTACTCCACTAACGATTTAGGTAAAACAAAAATGTACTGGCTTTATTTCCTTTCAACTGTTAATCATGATTGTATTATTCTACTGATTGATTTCATCTCTCCACAGTTACTTCCGGGGGTAATCTTCCGGGTAAGTAAACCTCAACGTCTGTACACATCGTCGGTACACTTTGTAAGTACACATTGTCCGTAAACATTGTATGTACACATTGTCCGAACACATTGTCTGTACACATTGTCTTTACACATTATCTGAACACATTGTCTGAACACATTGTCTGAACACGTTGTCTGTACACATTGTCTGTACACATTTCTGTACACGTCTGCCTTTGGTCCATTTATTATGTTATTTGGATTCACTTCATTTAAACTTTACTCTGAATGGGACATAGAATTCAACTTAGATCAATGAAAAGGCGAGGACTCTGTATCAAAATAATTATTTCAAAGGTTAGAATAAAGGAATGTATGTGCACATAAATGCTTAAGAAGTAGGCTTCAACAAATCAAGTAATCAATCATGCGTCACACAGTAAATCGTGCCTCACAATTTAAGTCACGTGTCACAAAGTCACTCATGCGTCATAAAGTCATCGTCCCTCACACAGTCAAACATACCTCACAATCTCAATAATGCATGTCAAAGTCAAGCGTGCCAAAAAGTCAATCATGTGTCACAACGACAATCATGTGGCACAAAGTCGATAATGTGTCACAATGGCCATCATGCCTCACAAAGTCAGTCGTACCTCACAAACTCAATCATGCATCGCAAAGCCAAGGTGTCACAAATTCAATCACTTATAAATAAGCGTTGCATAAAGAAGAAAAAAAAACTCAAAGTGGATAACCACCATACAGAAATGGAAATTTTGAAGCAATCGATTCCACTCTAGAATTTAGCAAACAGGGATTCTAACAGTTATATTATTATTTTTTTTAAATAATTAATTTGAAACTACCTATAATTCTCCGTCATAGTTTCCCCATATTCCTTGAATTAATAATAACAAAGAACCTTTGGCAATGTAATTAGATGAAAAATAATCAAACCATCTTCACATTTAAATTCAATAACAATAAATGTTGTTTTTTTTCAAAACAAAACACATTTTGACTTGACCATACAATGTCAAAGTTCAACCAAGTTCATTTTGGCAAATTTCCTACTTTGTAGTTTCGGGCTTAAGGGAGAGAGTAGGTTGGGGTCTAAGATTAGAAAGGATGGCAGGTAAAGAGGGGTGAGAATGTAAGATCAGAACGGATGGCAGGTAGAGACAGGTGAGAATGTAAGATTAGAAAGGATGGCAGGCAGAGACAGGTGAGAATGTAAGATCAGAACGGATGGCAGGTAGGGAGAAATGAGGATGTAAGATTGGGTGGGATGGCAGGTAAGGAAAGGTGAGAATGCAAGATTGGATGGGATGGCAGGTAAGGAAAGGTGAGGATGTATGATTGGATGGGATGGCAGGTAAGGAAAGGTGAGGATGTATGATTGGATGGGATGGCAGGTAAGGAAAGGTGAGGATGTATGATTGGATGGGATGGCAGGTAAGGAAAGGTGAGGATGTATGATTGGATGGGATTGCAGATACAGACAGGTGAGAATGTAAAATGGGATGTGATGGCAGGTAGAGACAGGTGCGATTGTTAGATTGGAAAGGATGGTATTCAATCAATTACACTGGTATTTATAATCAACTTTTTATATTTTTATCGCTTTAGACTATTCACATTTTTGCCGAGAGCAAAACATAATGAACGGCATCTACAGATACCCGGGTGACTGCACACTGTTCATCCGTTGCTGGGCACTGGACACTATCATAGAACCTTGCCCTCACGGCCAGGCCTTCAACCCTGCCTCGAGCTCCTGTCAAAATGATGAAAATGCCAGGCTATGCCAGGGAATTGGTCAGTTACCTGGCCAAACTACAGTCCAAACATACTTAGGTAATTATACCACGGGTAACCTAAGAACTCATGCCAGCATGTCAATTTATTATTATTTTTAACGCGTTGAATGTTATTACATTTTAATGAATTTAGCGAACAATCAAGCGTTCATTATAACTTAAAAGTAGCGTCCAAGAAAATTAAAGTCAAAGAAAGTCTTTTCATTTGTTTAGCTTTTAATTATTCTCTGAGACAATTGATTTTAATATTCTTTTCATTTTCCTCATTTATAAAATTATAAAAACAGTATTATGAACTCATTGTAGATATTTTCTCAATATTCAATTATTTTTTTTCCTCTTACTATTGGTTTCTTCAAGATGTTTCCGAGCATTGCCGTCGGTCTAATTATAGGGATGGAATCCACTCACATCCTTACTCGTGTGAGGTGTACCTGCAGTGTGTGGACTTTGTCACCCACTTCTTGATCTGTCCTAACAACACTTTGTTCGACCCGACACCCCGTGGCTGCGTCAGCTCTTCCATTGCCCGGCCGTGCAATGACGCCAGCGGGCAATCTTATGGTAAGCTCAAATCACGATTTGGGGGGGGGGGGTGAAACATCATTTAATCAGGTCCACCACTCTTGTAACCACTACATAACGAATCACCATCTCATCACATATCACAATGCCTGACTAAAAAGCATTCTTAAGAACGCAATCATATCACTACATAATACCATACATAGACACATCCTCATCTCATGATACAAAACCATACCATCACATAACACCATCATAGGATACATCACCCTCTCATCGCCCAAAACATCTCATCACATATCACTATCACCTTTCATCACCATACCATAGCATAAAAGCATACAATGACATATCATTATCTCATCACATATTGCCATCTTATGTCATATCCAAAGGCACATGACAATGTCATCATATATCACTTTCCCGTCACAAATGACCATCTCATCACATATCACCAACTCATCACAAAGCCGCATGCGACTCCGGAATTAAATCAGATGGTATTAAAGATTACACCTTAAGCGCCAGTTCACACGATCAAAGTTCGCGTCAAATTGTTATATGAACGCACTATTTTGTGCGTGGTTTCTTTTTCGGGGGATATGATCAAATAGTAATTTGAATGTTGTGACAGGGGCTTCTTACACGAATTGCATCAAATGCTTGAAGGAAAATTTTATCGTGTGAACCGACCCTAAGACATGATACGTTTCATCTTAATATTTTGATGAGATAAACTAATGCCCATAAGTGATTTTAAAAGAAAATTGTAATCAACTATTGTAATATTGTCCTTGCTTAAACGTGATCTATTTCGATTCTATTCAGACATCTACAGCGCTTGTGAAAAATTTCACCTGCTAAATGGCTTCTATCCAGACCCAATCAGATGTAGCAATTTTATAGAGTGCGACTTTGGTGTCACGCACTACTATGAGTGTCCAGAGGGTTTACACTATAATGTCCAGGCTGGAGCTTGTGATCTGAGAGACCTGGTCGACTGCAGTTACAATTTTAAGTTCATATTTAATTAAGGTTTATTATATGTATATAACAATTTTTTGTAACAAAAAAATTCGGTTGTCTTTAATCTCTATGTACATAACTTTTTAGATTTTTTCACTTTTTGTGTGATGTAACATAATTGTTACGTTACACACCTGGTGCAAAGAGACAAATATATAGCGAAGTCGTGTTTAACAAATATGTCGCTGTTATATCACAATTTAACACGGTTGTTACAAGACTAATGTCAAGTTGATTCTATAGTGTATCAATCAATATATGTATAAACAAGCAATGGTGACGTAGCTAGATATTATGTCTAGAAACTTAAGCATCTTTGTTTAATTTGCTTTTTTATTTACCCAAAGTAGTATTATATTTTCTAATGAGTTTGGCTCTTGTGTCTTTGTTTATAGCCTTTTAGTTAATCAGATTAAATAGTAAACAAAATGCTCTTAAAGAACAGTTTTGTTTTCTCTGTTTTCAAATAAAATGAATGAATGGATCGTTTTAAAAATTTAGTTCATATGTCAAATATTTTTCTGTGTGTGTGTGTGTCTCTCTCTCTCTTTCTCTCTCGATCTCTATCTCTCTCTCTTTCTCTGTCTCTCTCTCTCTTTTTCTCTGTCTCTCTGTCTCTCTCTTTCTCTGTCTCTCTCTCTCTTTCTCTGTCTGTCTCACTCTTTCTCTGTCTCTCTGTTTATCTCTGTCTCACTCTCTTTATCTCTCTCTCTCTCTGTTTCTCTGTCTCTCTGTCTCTCTCTGTCTCTCTCTATCTAGCCTTTTAATGTAGGCTCTGGTGGTGCACCACTAAATTTTAGTAGGTGAGAGGTCTAATAAGGCAGAATGTGACGGAAGAGATGGACAGTAAGACGATTGCAACGTGCGTAACGAGGAGGGAAGGGGGGAGAAAAAGTTAACAAACGAATGAGAACATGACATTCTCTATAACACTGATTCAGTTTGTGTTCCAAGCTCTCCCTGTTAGGTGTGTTTGTACAAGATCGTCGAACAAGATTGACATGCAATGTAGATGTACAGAATGACTTACACCAGCACATGGAGGCGTATAGTCGTGCATCGATCTGAATGGAAGGATTTTGTGAAGCAGGCCAACGAACGCCACTGCGCCCATAAAATCAATACAATAATTGTTTTAAGCGCATTTTAAAATGTTCGACCAGTAACTAGTAAGAAAATGGGGGCAACTGGTCAATTTTGCATTTAACGAATAATGTTGTTTATTTTAATTTATGATTTATACACGTCCATCTACACAATATTTGTACTACAACTATGGGGATGTTCGCTGACAAGTCAAGTAGATAAAGATAAATTCAGATGACATAAAAAGGTAATATCACATGATACGGGGAGCTCAGATGAGAGCTGTAAGATTTTGGAGATGTTCGGCTCGGAAAGGGTTAGGAGCCGGGCATGTTACATTTAGACTCAGATCACATGGCGCGTGTAGACCAGGGTAAAATAAACCTTTTATTCCTTAGGCCTAAGTTAGAAGTTAAGACAAATTAAATGGACTTTTTTTTAACCATTCTCTCTTGTTTTTTTTTTAAACAAATACTTCTTCTTTTGTCAATAAATTAAAGATAACAATTTAAAAAATAAAACATAGAACAAAATATTTAAACTTTATTTTATTTTTATTTTTTTTTTTTGAAAGAAAAACTTTCTATCAACAACGAGGTTTTACGAACTAAACGTAGAAACTAATTTTAAATTTCTTATAGTGCATTACGCAAAGAAAAACTGTGCAGAAGTTCAGATGAGCACTCTATGTATTCCAAGGATCCGAATTGATTGTTATCACTTTCAAAAAAACTATTTTATACATTATTTTCTTATTTTTATTCCGTGCAGATTCGTCTTTGATAGAAAGTCTTTTCTAAAAAATGTTGTTTCTTACATGTTTTCAACATTTGTTTAGTGTATGTTTGTTTATTAAAATGTTTTGTTCCCTTGTGTTCTTTCAGTCTTTTTATAAATATTCTGATTTAGATCCCAATATAATCAAATTTTTAAGGTGTGATACATATAATATTCACTGTATGATGGGAAACTAACAGTGTAATAGTACTTCTAAATAAAGAAAATGGTTCAACGGTCAGTAAGAATATGTATTGTGCAAAGGAGATACAGTTTTGTTGCCCGATATATTACAATGTTTTTTTTAATTTCTATAGTCCCATGCCCTTATAGAAATGAATGTTATGCAAGCTCAACTGAAACCAGGGGCATAGCTAGAATTGGTGCCGCCCTGGACAGGCAAAGATTATTTCGAAAAACTCAGCAGTGGGCCGAAAATTCCGCCTCCATGTAAGGAAAAACGTGGTTCCTGAAGCGTACATCCGCACCCCCCCCCCTTTTTTTACCCCTTTCTTCCTACGCCGCTGCCGACAACCATATGTATGAAATATAGAGAACGATCTCACTGACAAATACATAGCCACATATGAGGTGAAACTTAAAGGAATATTAACAAGAAACTGTCAAGGCAGGCCGATTTTAATACTCCCGAGTGCTGGCAGTCATGTTGTTCTGATACCTCACCATCTGTTAGTCAATCAATCTTGTCAATTGAAGCACCAAGCTTGGGGTATAAGCTATAATGATGAATTAAACGTGTGTTTAGTCAATGCGTGTGTTTAGTCAATGAGGAACCAGGTAGCCACTACGGGCAGCCACTACTACTTAAGAAAATCAGAAAAACTATTGAGCCGAAGCTCATGAAGTCTTCCCAGCGCACCACCGCCGCTCCCAACCGGCATTCAACCACTCCCCCAGTGGTCTTTAGTCCAGTCAGGCCGCGAAGCGGCATGCCGGGGACCCTCCGCCCCTGAGACAGCCTCAGAGGCGGCATCAGAGAAGAAACACCTGGCCAGCCGGCGTGCTGCTTTAACACACTTTCTTGGGCTGGGGTGGATATATTTTACGTCTCTAATGCCCTCCCCCTTCCCACCCCGGGGTGCGCGTAGGTGTTTTACAGACGCCCTCTAATAGGGGCAGCCACTAATATTATCTAATAAGTACAGCCTCTAATTTTAGAAGAAAAACGTATAGCTAATAGGTTTAGCCTCTAATGAGAGCCCATAAATAATTTGATTTAACCTGTGCTTCGCGGACCCCGGTGTCCAAAGATATTACGGGTAGGTGAGCTGCATTTATTTTGTAATGTTTCTTTATATGAATTTAAAAGTATAAAACTAAAAAGGATCATTGGCTTTTTTCTGACTCAAAAAGAAATCCATGTGAGAAAAAATGAAGCGTTTAGGAATTATTTCATAATTTTAAAAAAAATTCCTTTAATTGAGCATCAAATAAGTGTAATTCATTACATCACATGTGTTGCATTCGCTTTTAAAGCTTCTGAGTATTAGCCCCAAAGCATGGTCGCTACATGTAGCCTTAATGTTGCTTTGTTCAAAGCTTTGACAGTGGATTGCTTCACGGAGGTAGATATTGCATTGCAAAGATCTAAGCAAGTGTTCTGTATTCTCCTTATTTTATTCATCATATTGATAATCAAAACGCAGACTGATTTTCGTACAAACTTCCAGCCAATCGGAAAATGCGGTCGGCTGATAAGCTGCCCGGACGATATAAAAGAAGTCAGGATATCAGAGGTCGCTACGCTTACTAGCGCATTTGAATTTCCATAAACCGTGCCATGGCCAACCAGAACTTGTTCTTTTTGGCTTCCCTTGGACTGCTGGCCTGTCTTGTGAGACCAACAGGTAATTCTTTTGTTTCAAATTTATGAAATTTATTTTCGACAAACAATTTTTCTTAGTCACTAAAGATTATATTTAAAATGTCAACATATAAAAAAGTCCACTTAATAAAATCAATTTGAGTTGCCTAAAGTTATATAATTATAACGTTTTCTGCAAGACATTTATGTACGTAACATGACTGTCAGCTCGGCACTGAAGGAACATCATTGGTTTAAACTATGAGAATTACCTAATTCATTGAGCCTATTTTAAAAATACATAGCTCTAGTCGGAGGGAGGGGGTCTCTGAAGAAGTGAGCTCAAAGACAGCTTGACTATCAATAAGAGAAAATAAGAAAAATTAAGAGAAATTCGTTTCATAACATTTACATGCATTCATTAATGCTCATGCTTACCCCCAAAAACAGGTCATATTCATACATCAAGGATTGTAGAAATCATGAGAAACAATTAAAAATTGATGAAAAGTTTTGTCCTTATTTAGAAACTGCGAACTTTAAAGAATATATTTTATGTTCATTTCAAATATCTTATCTAAAGAAAAATACATTGAAACTTATCACATGTACCATTAAAATGATGGTTGAAAAGGAACAGAAACATATGTATTTATTTGAATATTGCTGAGCCATCGTTCAAGTAAGATTTGTGTTGCGCGTAAAAGAGACTGACATGGTTGGTGGTAATAAATTCAGAACCTGGCGATCAACAGGGATGAAAAGTCTAAATTAATTTAAAACAGACCAGTGCTCCATCTGAATTTGAAACTTTAAAAAAAAAAAAATACGCATATCATTTCCAGATGGAGGAGTTGAAGTTTTAAAATACAAATTGCAAAAAATGTAAACTATTTTTAAAGTTGACATACTTGCATACCTTTCTAAACATTCATAGTTAGATCAATTTTACTTTCATATTTAGGCGTATCTTTGTTTTTGTTTACCATTTCGATTAAAAAGTAATAGCTTTCATCAAAATCCCTTAATTTGCACTCAAATAATAAGTTTCATGTCCAGATTTCAAGAAATGCTTCAATCTTTTTGTAACATAGCTGAGAGTTTGAACATTTTTATCCTCAGTGAGTCAAGACTACTGCCGTGTGAGCAGTCTCGGCAACGGTGTTCACGCTCACCCGGTCAAGTGCAATCAGTACGTCCTGTGTCTTGATGGCACCACCCGTGAATATTCGTGTCCTTCCCAGCTTGTGTTTGACCCGATAGTTAGAGCATGCGTCGACAGCACCATCGCCCATCCGTGCAATCCATCTACAGCGGGGAAAGTGACATCAGGTACAGGAGAATATGAAACATGTGTGACAATGTGCGTATACATTTTAAAACTTAATGGACCGTACGTCTTCTTTCAGATGTTCCAGAAGCGTTGTGGTATTTTGTACGTTTATCTTACAGCTCTTATTCTTTGCTGGCTTGTTCAGATACTCTATAGTAGACATGGGCACCAGCAGGAATTTATACACTGACCTAAGCTGAGGGGGGCATGTCTAGTCCGAGGGCGTCAAACTACGGCGCAGCAGAACAATATGCAATGGCTGTAATCTTTACAATAAAATCAAAAAACTTATTAAATGTTAAAAATACAAGGGTAAATGTGTATTTAAGTTTAGCAATTTAAAAAGCAATCAATTCTGCTTTATACATTATCAGTTTTGTCACGCTTTTTATTTATTAAATCAGATAACTTTTAGCTTTGGCTAAATAGGCAATTCGCACTATGACGTCATTTGCATGATTATTTAGAACTAATTAATTTAATTTTTATTTTGCATTATTGACAACGCACTAAAGAACGCACTAATAACAACTGATGTTTATGTTTTCCCGATAAATGTGATTACGGTGTAATTCTTTGATCATATTTTTTTAAATTTTATTTTCATAACTTTGAAACGCATATAGAATGCTTAAGATAGTTCCTTAGTTGTTTCTTTAAATGTATTTGTAATTTAAAATAATAATATTTAAACTTTTGCTAAAATAAAAGCGGAAATATAATTTTTTTTGCGCATGTAAATTTATTCGATTTCCGTAAAATAATAGAAAATAACTATGATTGTTTTTAAGAGTGCGAACGTATCAAAATATTTTCGGTTCTTTGGCGTTATGTCAGCATAGCTCATTCTTATACATATATAAATTATAACTTCATGTATTGTGAAAGAAAACATAACAATATTTTGTGTATACGTTTAGGCTTTTGGGGTGCTGGGCTCTCTAAGTGCCAAAGAAATGAAACTTAGTTATTTGGGAAACGGATCTGATATTTCAGCTCTCAAAACTTCATATCCTTGTCATTGAAAAACCAGCTACCTTCTTTATCTCTGATTGCAACTTTGAGAAAGTATCAATCCTAACATGAACTTTGTCCCATTTTAGAAACACGCATCGCCCATAGGGATTTGTACCGCTGAAAGAAATGATACTCCACATAGAAATAGGAAACTGATTGGAACGAAGTACCAATGACAATGTAATCCCAACAGAAGCTTCGCTTTTTTAAAAAGGGAAGTTACCCATCCTATATCATATATTTATAATGTGTATGAGCTTGGTATGACTGTAAGGAATAAAAAAACAATTTAAGCCTGATAGTCATACTTATTCCGTGATAAAATCTTTGGTTCCATTAGAATGCATTTTATTTTATACAGGGCATGTAGTTTTCTAAGTAGGTTTAGAAATAGCGACAGGAAAGTCCATACCAACTATACTGCTGAAAGCTCTTAACCGAAGCGATCTTGTCTCATTGTCCCGTTTCTTAATGCAAGCTTCCACGTACCCTGTTCAATAATGGCACTAACCGATTTCGTGGCATTCCCATTATTTACAGCAAACCAAAAAATGCAGGAATACTACGCATTTAAAAGTGGAGACCATAAACGCTATAGCCTTTAGTTAGAGGCCTGATCGTAAGTAATATTAGTTTTCTTTCTCCTGCAGCAAGCCAGGGTTACTGCGCTCTCTACAACTGGCAAAGTGGCGTCCATCCCCATCCTACCACGTGCCAACTCTACATCTTGTGTGAACACGGTATAACACATGTCCTTCCGTGTTCTGCGGGGCTTGTATTTGACCTCGTTTATGCAACGTGTGTGGACGCCTCCATCGCAAACCCGTGCCATTTAACTACTGCGCCACCAGTAACTGCAGGTATAATAGATACTTTAAAATATTTAATCTATAACTTAATTACTACAATATCATTTATTTCTCTGGCGAGGAAAGCAAAGAAACAATGCATCTTGTAAGTTGTGTGTGTCTCTCGACTAGCTTATCTTCAACTACCAACTTTATCAAATTTGTGTTTCATTTGATGATAACCATAACAGATTTTTTCTTTTTTTTTTCATTGATCAGCTTGGACTACTAATTGTGTGTGTTTCCCAAACGGCAACAGTCGTTTGTGTCCGGTCACTTCTCTTCTGAGAAATTGAGCTGTGAAAGTCATTTTGCTAAATTTCTATATTTCTTCTCCAATAGTTATCATGCTTAATTAAATTTGAGATGACCGTTCGTATTGTTTTTAGCGGTACATTCAACCAACCCTGTGATGCTATACCACATGTAGGGCTTTGGCCTGCCTCACAACTTCCTTCAACTCAGACCTAAATGTTGTTTTTCTTTGACATGCTTGGATTCCCAGCTGATGTAGATATTTCCCCACATCTTCCTTTTAGCCCTTTTCCTCTGGGGTTTTGGTGGTGTACCGTCTTCACTCCTCTGACATTTGGCATTTTTTCTAAGTGTCCAGTCCACCATAGTCTGTCCCATTTTTGCTGCTACTAGCGTGGGATACTGAATCAGTCTATACAATTTCTGGTTTGTTCCTATATTCATATCTCCATCCATATTCATTCTTTGCTGGTCCGTAATTTTTCCGGAGAACTGTTCACTCCCATGTGTTTAATAGGAATTCTGTCATTTTATTTAGGGTCCAAGTTTCAATGGCGTATGTTACAATTGATTTGGTTACAATTTTTAAAAAAAATATTTTCTTTGTTTTTCATGTTTTTAATTTCTATTTTTTTTGTGTGACAACTTTAGTATATCCAGCTTTCGGCCTATATATTCTTTCTTTTATTTATTTTGGTGAGTCAATAATTTTTATTTATTTACGTTCCTAGGTATTTGAATTGGGTTACTTTATCAAAAGTGTGGTTTCTTATTTTCTTCTTCTTCTATATTTTAACGGCCGACGATCAATTTACTGATAATTTTTATGTGTTCATCTGTCTTTAATTCTTTTAACATAGTCATGTATTTTGTTTTTTATTTGTTTTCTAACTGCTAGCCTTTCTTATAGTGGTGTTTCATCTAATTCAATAAACAAATTACCAGTGTAGTACTGATTTTTGGACGTTTTCCTGACTATTCATAAGTTGCAACCAATAAAAGTTTACCTTTTAAAAGATCGCTTTGCAGACGGAATATTTCTTTGGACAACCATGGCGCAAAATAATTGTTTTTATTTCACGGTTTTAATTTTTTTTAAATTTTAATATGCCGTGGTTTAAAATGGAAAAAAAGGCCACCTTGCTTAAATAATCATTTCTCATTTTCTGCTTCGATGTTTTGTCCTACGTTATGGGCTTTTGGGCGGGAGTCTTCGTTATGTTTTGTACCCATTCAAGCACAATCAAATAAGTGTGCCTAACTACCAAGAGAAAATACTTCTCTCAGCTTTTTTACTAAATGATCAACACTGCAGTGACACTAATAAAACCGCATGGATTAAATGCGTTTGTTCCTCAGTGAACCAAGACTATTGTCGTCTGCACGGTATGGTGAACGGCATCCACAGCCATCCCCTGACGTGCCAGCAGTACATCCTGTGCACTAACGGCAACACCCACATCTACGCCTGCGAGAGTGGCCTTTTGTTTGACTTGACCTACAACGCTTGTGTCGACAACAACCTGGCCGTGACGTGCCATATTCAGGGAGTTACTGTCAACCCGGTGACATCAGCTGGTATAGTAGATTATGACATAGTTTATCAATTTCATGCTTAGTATGAGTTCTGTTCTCCCATGAGTCTTTTAGAAACAGGTCAGAGGTCAAACATTCTCCATGAAAGAGTTATTGTTTTGCTTATTTATTTTTTTTATACACTGATTGACACGACCTCTGCTAGATGGCAACTTCTAGTTAATAAATATTACCGAAATAAATAACCTTGGCCTATCTTTCATAAACGTATATCATGACAAACCCTTATTATGCACCATGGTGCAGGAAATTGTCAAAAATTTCTTCTTGACTTTGGCTGTTATCATTGTTATCCAAACAATGACACTTAGATCATTAAGCTTATTTCATAAATAAGAGCACGCTTGCATTTTTTGTCACTGAAGACGTCTTGATAACCAGCTCTTGAAAAATTCTCCCCAGTAACCCTTAAGTACCGTCAGCTGTTGCAATGGGGTAGCTTCCGTGTCGTTATCAGAAGCAGACGATTACGTGGTTGCCTGATAAAAACCTACACAGAATTGTGACATTCTTAGTTTTTAAAATCCAAATTATTCTACTTTATTCTATTTTTATATTTCATTTAAAAATGTATCCGAAATAATAGTTTTTCAGTGTTATTTGTAGTTCTTTATTACTCAGAGAAGAGATTTTAAAACTTTTGGATTCTTGGCTTCCTTTCGCCATTCAGTTTTCTACAAGGCGCGTGGGAAAAAGTTGATGGTATTGCTTAAGATTTCTCGCATCGAGCCCTAGCACAGCGAGGATCCTGTCTACTAATCCGCCAAACGTATTTGTTTGAGAAGCACTGTACTAGATACCTCGAGATTTTTTAAAAAAAAATGGAAATAAAGGTTTGATACTTTTGTTTTCGGATCACTGCCGTGAAGCATTACCTTTTAAAAATGTGACCTCTTCACTCTACAGGTCTCAGCACTGTCTGCGAGTCCTACAGACTTCATGGTGGTATATACCCAGACCCAGCCAACTGTGACTACTTCGTTGAGTGTCTAGATGGCGTCACTCACATCATGAAATGTCCAGACGGTCTCAGGTTTAATGTCAGGTCCGAAAGTTGTGATCACCATGGTAACGTCGACTGCAACCAAAATTATGCTTACTCGTTCCAACAGGCTTCAGGGTGAGAGCTCTGGCGCACTTGTGTTTATCTCTAGACTTGTCACCGTTATAAAATGAATCTAGGGTGCCTTAACATAGACATGGTCATTAGAAATATGTTGACATAATGTTATGATTTATGAAATAATAAATACAGTAGTTTTTGTTTTTTAAAAATATTTTAACTATATTTTTTAAATTAGTATATAAAATGAATACTGATGGTTTATCCATTTGTTAAAAAAAAATAAGACATAAGGGATTAACAAAAAAATGTATATCTTTAAAAATACACACACGCGCAGACATGTTGATATATTTTACTAAGCGCAGTTATAATGTGTCTTTAAAGATCCAATGAGATTATGAAATCTCAGCCCCTTGTCATTAGTTTAAGCGGTGTGTCTGGGTTAGTAATAATGTCTGGGTTAGTGCTGTGTCTTGGTTAGTGATGTGTCTGGGTTAGTGATGTGTCTGGGTTAGTGCTGTGTCTGGGTTAGTTCTGTGTCTGGGTTAGTGCTGTTTCTGGGTTAGTAATTATGTCTGGGTTAGGGCTGTGTCTGGGTTAGTGATGTGTCTGGGTTAGTGATGTGTCTGGGTTAGTGCTGTGTCTGGTTTAGTGGTGTGTCTGGGTTAGTAATTATGTCTGGGTTAGTTCTGTGTCTGGTTTTGTAATTATGTCTGGGTTAGTGCTGTGTCTGAGTAAGCGCTGTGGGATAAAGAGCGTGTCTCAAATCATTAACTGCTGTATCACTTCAATGAAATAAATCCAACATATTTTTTCATCTTTCTTTGTATTCCATGTATGTGACTACACTGTTATTTTCTTAGAGTCTCAACAAGGACACGTTAGACAGAAAAATCCCCAAAATTCAATATTAATATAACAAGAAAACACACATACACACACACGCAATAGTTTGCTGGATAACAGATACCGTATTTACTCGTTTATCAGCTGATCCAAAAAACAATAATAAAGTATAAGCAATACGGTACAAAGCTCTTAGTGTTACGCCAGAGCACCCCCAAAGCCAATCAAGCTCGAAAACTCCCCTAACTATCGGGCCGCAAAGCGGCACTGTGGAGATTACCTCCAGCTAGGCCAGAACCAGCCAGGAACTTCACTAGATGGAATAACTTCGCGGAGGCCATCTCAACCTAAGGACATCCGGTCAGTCGGTGATGTTGTTCTTACAGCATCATCCTGTCGACTTTCAAAGGGGTCATGATAGTGTATTTACATCTTAATATCCCCCCCTAATGCCAATCCTGGAGTAGCGTTGGACGCCCTCAAATACGATTAGCTACAGTGGGATTTTTCCTCCCAAATAGTTCATGAAGTTGCTGGGACGAAACGGTTGCCTATTAACAGCCTCCTCAATAGCTGTGTGTGTAGAATCATAAGCATTAGGCTGTCACTACCCACATCACGCCTCATATCCGTCATCGGCAATATAATATAGTAATCATTATCCCTACCTTGTTTATATTTTTATTTTTACTACATACTTGTCCACAGCTGGAAGCAGCTCTGTAATTGCTAATTTTTTTGGTAGATGCCACGCACGCCCCTTCTCTGCCCACTCATGCTCACACAATGGTGGTTGGTTATGTTCCACGGGTAGTGCTAGGGGGTCGCTGGCAGCACCTCTGTAGTCATAATGCCACTGTTTGTTTGTAAATTGGTCTAAAAAATCTAAACAAAACCTAAAGATAGCAACTAATGTACATGTTTTCTCATACTAGCGAGAACCCGGCATGCGTTGCAATGCCACTGGAAAAAAATGTGTTTGTGTTTTGATTACGTTTTTAAAGTAATTTTTAAATAGATTTTTTTTTAAAAGTCTGGTGCGTACACACTGCTGTCCACTTTTGAAAAAGACGGTTTTTAAAAAGAAAATATAAACCCATCTCCATATTTCAAAATTAAAATTTCAAGTGTGTAAAATTATTGGGTGTTGATATTCGTGGATATGCTTATATAAATGAACCCACGTTTTCTTAACGTTTCAGTGCATGAAAACGGAATGTACTTTTCTTTTAAAACAGAATATAAAGATGAATTAGCGTTTCATTCAAATAACCAAATACATCTAAAACTGATAATGTGTCACCATCCAGTCTAAAACTAATAATGAGTCACCACCCAATCTAAAATTTCAAATAAAGAAACACCACTATTTGATCTGACACCAGAGTATGTGACACGTCGGGTGACTACCTCGCATGGAGGTGACACTAAATGGAAAAAAGCAAATATGACAGTGTTGGCTCAAGTTCGCTTTAAAACTGCCACTATAACAGTGTGTCAAAGGACAAAGCACGTTGTCACTAGCGCAGGTTGCCACCAGAGCATGTTGCAAACCAGCAGGTCGTGACCAGAGCAGTGTCTAAACTTAGCAGCTTGCCACAAGAAAAAAGGTGTCACGGAACAGAGCAAGGTTCCATCAGAGTAGGTTGCAAATAGAAAATACTGCCACTAGATCAGTGTGTTGCTAGAGCAGACAAACTTATTGAGGTCCATGGCAAAATCTGAAATGGGGGAGGGTGACACCCTGAGTTTACGCCAATGATTTATCATCTTGTAACCTGTTCACCTCTAAGTCGGGCGGCCTTGGGTATAGCTTGATATGATTTTTTAGCAGAGTCGATACAACAGAAGATTTTATTCACATGTTTTAATAATAATAACACAGGCAACTCTCCAAAAATATGCAAATTGATTTCATTGAGATCTCTAAATATTTCTGACACTAACTTTACGGTAACTTATGAATTTGGGTCAACCCTGGGAGAAGCACTTACCCTTTAAAAGAACGCCAGCGTCTAATAGCTTCTAACAGAAACTTACTTACATACTCGTATTTTGAAAGTCAAGAAACGCTCTGTTTTTAGTCATCAGAAGCTGGCGATAATAAAAAAAAAGTAAAGAAATAGGAAACTTAAAAGCAATGAAACAAAACACGTCCTGTATTGTTAACTCTCCCTCACCTTTACAAAAATGACGTATGTGTGACTTCTGACTCAAGACTAACGAACTGTCATGAACAGGGCCGACCCTAACAATTGCGAGGCCCTATGCGAAACGGATTGCGCGGGGCCCTTTCTGGGTAGGAATAAGGATAATAAGTGAAAATGTAGATTTTTTATTAGAAAATAAATTCGAGGCGGGGCCTTTGAAAGTGCGGGGCCCATTGCGGCCGCATAGGTTGCAATGGCCTAAGGCCGGCCCTGGTCATGAAGATATAATAGAGCTGAGGACAGCTAGTATGATTATAACCACACCTGACAAGGTAATGCCTTCCATTAATACTATCTTGTACTGTCTGACTTATTTCTATTGATGAATCTTGTACTGTCTGACTTATGTCTATTGATGAATCTTGTACTGTCTGACTTATGTCTATTGATGAATCTTGTACTGTCTGACTTATGTCTATTGATGAATCTTGTACTGTCTGACTTATGTCTATTGATGAATCTTGTACTGTCTGACTTATGTCTATTGATGAATCTTGTACTGTCTGACTTATGTCTATTGATGAATCTTGTACTGTTTGACTTATTTCTATTGATGAATCTTGTACTGTTTGACTTATTTCTATTGATGACTCAAGTTCAAGGTGATCATTCATTATCATTAAACTCTATTCCCATCACATTTTTAAACTTTGAATAAAAAATTAATATTTTTCCATGATTATAATTCACCAGCTTCCTTTAGTACAGCGGTTGTCAACCTGTGGGTTGCGACCCCTTTGTGGGTCGCGTGACCCTTTCCCAGGGGTCGCCTAAGACCATCTGAAAACACATATATTCTACCGTTATGAAGTAGAAACAAAAATAATTTAATGGCTGGGAGGGGGGGTCGCCACAACATGAGGGACAGTATTAAAGGGTCGCGGCATTAAAAAGGTTGAGAACCGCTGCTTTAGTAGGTGTTCTCAGTAACCTGTTTATCGACAGAGCATTTTACCAACCCTGGAGGCAGTATCACCCACTTTGAGACACTGAGACTACAATGTTAAATGTTGCTTATAGGCCGAGTGTGGTAAACGTACCTTTTTAAAATCCCTTTTAAACATCGATGGATTTCAAACAAAAATATCCACATTATCCATATCTTTTTGGCAAGGGGAACCTAAATTTATTTTACACAATCCAAAATACCCTGGGTTGTCCGGGGTTGTCTTCGGACAAATAATTCTTCAGCCTTTTATTTAACATCAAAAATTAAAAATACGCAGCTACCGTAAAAAATAATCATAATTTTATATTTCTCATACAAAGTATCACGTTTCCTGTTAGATGCATTTTCCCGTTTGGACTCCATTCACCATTGGGACGCCTTCCCCGTTGCGATCACTTTTCCTGATTTTATCCCTTTCCCCAATGAGATCTCATTCCACGTCAGGTTCCCATTCCCCAGTGGTATCTAATCTCTGATAGGATCCCGGTCACTGACTGGCTCCCCTTCCCCGATTTGATCCCGTTCCTAACCGTGATCCCATTCCCCGATGGGATCCATTCCCCTTTGGGATCCCGTTACCTGTAATTATGCCGTTCCCCGTCGGGATCCCGTTCTCCATTGGGTTCACGTTTTCCAATGGGATTCCGTTCCCAGGGGATGTCATATGTTCCTGTGAATTCCTTTCTCCGGTGGGATCCCATTCCAAATGGATTATCGTTTCCCGGTAGCATCTTGTTTCATGGGGTGCACTAAAAGTTATCCTTAAGATAAGGGGCAAACTTTGGCCAAGATCTACAGATACACGTCACAAAATTATACTATATTCAAAGCGCTCAACTACAATTATGTTTATTGATTTATAAGTGAAAATAAATTCTTAACTCTGGAAACTTTTAAAAGTATCTTTAATTCTTATTCCAGCACATTCGAGGAAACTCATAGAAACATACAAAACATAATAAAGGCATTTAAATAATTATAAAAAGATTTTAGAAAAAAAAAACCATCTAGATTGCTCTAGAAAATTTTAAGAAACTTATAGAAAGTTAACTGAGAAAGTTACTCAATGGCGTTTGGGAGGAGGGGTGCTAATCGTAAAATGTTAAAAGGCATTTTCTTAAAAAATTCTTTTTGATTTAAAGGGGTTAAATTTGAAAATAACTTAAATTACTTATTTGTAATTAATTATTTTTTAATACTGCTTATACGGCCGCCTATCTCAGGAATAACTAAAATGTCTTAATTTTTGCGTTGGTTACCCGTCGGGGATCGTATTTCATTTGAATTGAATAAATGACCATAGCTTTGGCTTTTGTGTGAATAACAAGACATCTCTTCAAAGTTGTATCCGTCTTTAAAATCAAGGCTTTTGTCCTTCTGCCCAGCTTGAATATCAACGAAGTAGGACGGACCACGAGTTCAATGTTGACAAGAGTTCTTATAACTCTGTCTTTTTATAGGAGAGCATTTTTCATTTTTGTTGACAATAACAAGATTGTGCATGCTTCACTGGCTTGTATTATAGGTATGTAGTAAGCCTACTGCAGAATGTTTACTTTTATGAATCAAGCGACCAATTTAGACGTCTTTTGCGATTCTCCGTCGAGCCCCCCGTCAGAAGAACTATTTTAAGAGACCCGATTAAAAAAATTATTTCCCCCCAAGTGGAGCGAGGGAGGTTGGTCGCGAACGAAATAATTACGTCTCCAGACCAATGTGTTGTTACTAGGCTAAATATTAACAGAGCGATATCTTGCCAGCTATTTATGGAGACACAAAGCATTACAATGCCGATAACAGAGAAACATTCTTTTGATATTTTTATAGCCCTAGTAACTGATATCTAAGCGACTCTTGGCTCTAATACAGTTGGATATATTAATAATTATTGTACGTATACATTCTAGAATGTAATTATATAATATAAGCAAAGGGCACACAAAGTCTATCTTGAGTGAATTTAGCCCCCCACCCCCCGGTCCAAATTTTCTGTTAAAATGCTACTTAAAAACATGTTTAAACAATTTAAATTACTTTTAAATTAACACAGTAAAAGCCAAAGTATTCATTAAATGTTGTATTTTTTTATATTCACAATGATCTCATTTTTTATAAAAAGAATGTAAATATTGATACTTTCCCCATCTCTTTTTGGTGCATGCAGAATGTATGCGTGGACGAATTTCAAAAATGTCTAAATAGTTCAGTTTCGGCTTCGGTTTCGGCCGAAATTGTCGTTAAGCTTTTGGTTGCGGCTTCGTTTTCGGCCGAAAGCTATTTTTAAACTTCGGCCTGGTTTCGGTTTCGACCGAAATTAGAAAATCACTTTTGGACGGTCTCTAGTACAGTTAGTTCTCGGCATACGGAACAATTAGTTCTCTTAGTACGTCACAGTTAGCTCTCGTATTGATATAGTTGATCAGTTATCAATACTTCACGGAGTTGAGCAATGCCACTGACTGTTGTTTAGAGTAACTTTATGGAACTCATATTAGACTGACAGACAAGTTGTGGTGCTGTCTAAGTTATGGAATGTGCAATTTTTGCAAAATATTTAGATCTAGATCTTTTGAAACAGTCTACCGGTTATAAATTGCAATGATTGATGGAGTGTATTCAAGTTGTGTAAATGAAATATAAGGACAATGTATGCTAAACTTGAATTCATAGACAGGACAAAATATTTTGACGTTTTTGGACTTAGAGCCTTCATCAGAAAACAAGACAAAAAGAAGTGTAACAGGTATCAGATGACAGTAAAAACAAAAAGAAAATCTCTAAAGTTTTTTTGCTTGCAAATGATGAGGATATAAACACGAATTCCATACTAAAATTCATTGAATTTTTATTTTTGCACCTGGACTCTCCTTTTACTGAAAGTGAGTTGATGCAATGGCGAATCTTTGTACCACCAGAAATGAGTCAATCAGAAGACTAGCGGCCATTGGTAGAGTGTGTGTAGGAATTTAGTTGCTTGACCAAAAGACGGGATAAATAATAGAAATAAATATAGATTTTATTGAACTAGTGGAACATATCTAATTATAAGTATTGAATTATGGTTCCTTTATTTCATTAATATGAAACTTTTTGCACTTAAGTTTCATCATCATCATCAGGTCCCGTAGTCCTTCGACCGTTGGGGCGCCACAGATGACATGTACACTATTCTTCTCCATTCCTCTCGGTCTTCTGCCCTACGCATAGCATCGCCTAGTTGTAATCCCGTCCATTCTTTGATATTATCTTCCCATCTTTTTCTTTGTCTTCCTCTTCACTTAAGTTTATTTAAGTTATTTCCGTGTGTGTGTGTATCTCATCTGGGCTTGAAAATTGTGCACACAAAAGATTGATGCTGTAAAACTTTGCACACAACTGTATGATTTTGCACAAGAACCAGCCAACCTTAGAGGGTACATTGGCCACAACTCAGACACGCAGGCTAGGCCGAAGGAGCAATGTTAGATCACCGACTGCATCAACTATCCACTGCCCGTGGTGCCAGATATTATTCCGAGCACCGATTGGATTGGCAAGCCACCTACGAACTCATCTTAACCCTCCCTCCCCCCCCCCCCCTAACCGGATGACTGGATGGTCCTAGTCGATGTTGATGGATTAACAGCAACATGAGCATGTACCTAACTGATAACAGAATTTCTGATTGGTTGGTTTTATAAATCTTCCAGCTAATCGAAAAATTCGATCGGCCGATAAGCTACCCGGAAGCATAACTCGAAAAGTAAACACAAAGGGAGATACATAAAATCTTGTTCATACTTTCGCGATTCCTAAACTTCAAAATGGACATTCAGAAAGGATTCTATTTGGTAGTTTTAGCCTTGCTGGCGTGTTATGTGAGAACTATAGGTAACCATTTCTTTTGAAACAAGACATTTATTTTACTATTTTTGATGCATTATTTTTTTTTCGGTATAAATATTTTTTTCTCTCCAAATTTCAGTACCTAAAGGGTTAGTATTATTTCAATGTAAATTTTAATGTATGAAGGGAAGGGTGATGCAGGAGAAGAATAAGTGGTCAATTTTTTTCAAAACAGTTTTTGATTCCCTGTAAAAGCTTTTATTTTAAATTCCAAATTTTTCATTTTCGAGTTGAAATATGCTGTGTTACTTAAGCTGAGGTGAATGTTAATCTTTTTCTTCTTCTTTGTTTTCCATTTTTTTTTTAAAAATTGATTTTGTCACGCCATCTCATTTGTTTTCACTCCTAATAAAAACGATGATTTCATTTACAAGCCTATTCACAACTCCCACTCAACCCCCCCCCCCTCCACCCCTCACCGTACAGGCGACGAATTTACAAAATTTCACAGCCGATTGCCATCAAGGCTTATCAGATAGGTGGTACGAAGTACATGTTAGGTGTTAGGGACATGCCCACAGCTGCATACAGCCAAGTGGGATTAGATCATCATCACTATGAAGTGGCGGGTAGGGGAATAGTCAGCCGTTAAAGCCCCAGTCTCAGCTCAAAGTAAGGTAGTGTAAGAGCTAAGGTCGCTGAGTGATGCGTACATGTTGGTATAACAAAGAATAGTGTGGCTAAGTGATGCGTACATGTTGCTATAACAAAGAATATTGTGGCTAAGTGATGCGTACATGTTGCAATAACAAAGAATAGTGTTGCTAAGTGATGCGTACATGTTGCTATAACAAAGAATATTGTGGCTAAGTGATGCGTACATGTTGCTATAACAAAGAATATTGTGGCTAAGTGATGCGTACATGTTGCTATAACAAAGAATATTGTGGCTAAGTGATGCGTACATGTTGCTATAACAAAGAATATTGTGGCTAAGTGATGCGTACATGTTGCTATAACAAAGAATATTGTGGCTAAGTGATGCGTACATGTTGCTATAACAAAGAATATTGTGGCTAAGTGATGCGTACATGTTGCTATAACAAAGAATAGTGTGGCTAAGTGATGCGTACATGTTGCTATAACAAAGAATATTGTGGAAAGATGCTTTGATGAGTCCTTTGAGTGCATGTAATGGTTTTCTCTGTCTAGCGATGTCCAAACACACGTAATATGACGGCTGGCCACATTTATTGAATAGAAATAATATTTTTTCTTCGATCTGGCGGCGTATATAAATCTAGCATTACATTATTTAAATCAACAAATACCAATTAAATGGTGTTGAATGTGTAAATACGTCTTATTAAGCACGAGAACACATTGTTATATTTTGATATTATACTTAGGTCAAAGATTTCAGTTCAATCAATATAATTAGACATTTATAAATAGAATTTTTTTTAAATCATATTTATAAATGCTTTAATATTTCAAAAAAAAGTTAAAAAATTAAAGTTCTTTTCATATATTGTGGCGAATCTGTGTGTTTTTCATGTTTCCTATATAAAAGTGCGGGTGAAAAAAAAGTGTGTGTGGGGTGGGGGGGAGGGTGAGTTAGCTCTTTTTTTTCAATTATGAAATACTAAGTGTTGGGGAAAAAAAAGATATTCAGTAACGTAAAAAATATACTGTATCTATATATTCGAATGACATAGGCAAATTAATTCCACAACTTATACATTGGAAGCAAATGAATACTTTCGCCTTTAATCACAAAATGGTATTGTTTATAACAAGGAGTAAGCTACCATTCCATAGTATACGCCCTTGGAAGCTCAAGAAGGGTGTGAATGGTAAATATAACTTTGGCAGGTGCTTTCTTTTTCATTTTTTAATTCGAAAATTTCGACATACTCAAAATTAAAAAAGTAATGATGCCTTTCTCGTCATCAAATGTTTGATAAACATGATAATAACTGCAGTTCATTTTTAAAAACACATTTTAAATATTACAAACGGTGCGCTCGTCAACATCACTCGAACGGTTCGTTCCTCAGTTTGTCCAGACTATTGCAACAGTTTGGTGGGAGAAGTCCAGCCACACCCGACCACCTGCAGCCAATACATCTTGTGTGACAATGGTCGCATCACTCGTGTCTACACTTGTGATCCCGGACTGGTGTTTGACCCGGGTTATGGAGTGTGTGTTGACATCGCCATCGCCAGACCGTGCCACCCAATAACAGTTGACGTAAAAGTAACAGAAGGTAGGCCACAGTAACAAATATGTTTTAAATCTTTAAAATTTTTTTCTGTGCCGTGGGAAGGCCAGTAGTCATAATTTTTTTTAAAAATTAATGTCTATTCTAGTCATTATACCACACGCGTGTTTCAATTGTTTTAGACCAACCGGCAGATTTATTCACTTTCCAGCAGGCTTTTCCCATTCTATGCATATTGTTTCGTTTCAATTTTATTAGCTTTTGTTCATGTGAGAGTCGAAATTTTTGTATCCCCTAAATAGCGTTCTTTGCTAAGGAAAGTGCCGGATTAACCATGGTGGAACTAGCGCACTAGCATCGGGCCTACTCTAGGTCTATTATATCTAATAGTTTTCGTGGTTTTTTTTTTTTTGTTGTTTTTGTGTTTTTGGTTTTATACGATTTTTTTAAAACTAGAAAAATAACATCTGCACTAACTTATATACAATATATTTATTCTGGACAAGGGCGTTCGAAAGCGAAAGCTACTAGCCAACGTCCACGAGTAGCCGGTAATGAGGCCAATCTTATTTGGGGGCTTTCATTTAAAGCTGTCGAGATTTGTTTTTCATTGCACGCCTAGGTCACAATGGTCGCAATGGTCACAATAGTCACAATGGTCACAATGGTCAAAATGGTCACAATGGTCACAATAGTCACAATGGTCACAATGCTAGCAATGGTCGCAAAGAGAGAATAAGCGTCAAGGTTACCAAAGACAATCTTGAGCCTAGAGGGTGTGGCAGGCGGCTAATGTTGAACCTAGAGAGTGTGGCAGGCGGCTAATGTTGATACTAGAGAGTGTGGCAGGTGGCTAATGTTGAACCTAGAGAGTGTGGCAGGTGGCTAATGTTGATACTAGAGGGTGTGGCAGGTGGCTAATGTTGATACTAGAGGGTGTGGCAGGTGGCTAATGTTGAACCTAGAGAGTGTGGCAGATGGCTAATGTTGATACTAGAGGGTGTGGCAGGCGGCTAATGTTGATACTAGAGGGTGTGGCAGGCGGCTAATGTTGATACTAGAGGGTGTGGCAGGTGGCTAATGTTGATACTAGAGGGTGTGGCAGGCGGCTAATGTTGATACTAGAGGGTGTGGCAGTGGCTAATGTTGAACCTAGAGAGTGTGGCAGGCGGCTAATGTTGAACCTAGAGAGTGTGGCAGGCGGCTAATGTTGATACTAGAGAGTGTGGCAGGTGGCTAATGTTGAACCTAGAGAGTGTGGCAGGTGGCTAATGTTGATACTAGAGGGTGTGGCAGGTGGCTAATGTTGATACTAGAGGGTGTGGCAGGTGGCTAATGTTGAACCTAGAGAGTGTGGCAGGTGGCTAATGTTGATACTAGAGGGTGTGGCAGGCGGCTCATGTTGATACTAGAGGGTGTTGCAGGTGGCTAATGTTGAACCTAGAGAGTGTGGCAGGTGGCTAATGTTGATACTAGAGGGTGTGGCAGGCGGCTAATGTTTATACTAGAGGGTGTGGCAGGTGGCTAATGTTGAACCTAGAGAGTGTGGCAGGCGGCTAATGTTGAACCTAGAGAGTGTGGCAGGTGGCTAATGTTGATACTAGAGGGTGTGGCAGGTGGCTAATGTTGATACTAGAGGGTGTGGCAGGTGGCTAATGTTGATACTAGAGAGTGTGGCAGGCGGCTAATGTTGATACTAGAGGGTGTGGCAGGTGGCTAATGTTGATACTAGAGGGTGTGGCAGGTGGCTAATGTTGATACTAGAGAGTGTGGCAGGCGGCTAATGTTGAACCTAGAGAGTGTGGCAGGTGCCTAATGTTGATACTAGAGGGTGTGGCAGGTGGCTAATATTGATACTAGAGGGTGTGGCAGGTGGCTAATGTTGATACTAGAGAGTGTGGCAGGCGGCTAATGTTGAACCTAGAGAGTGTGGCAGGTGGCTAATGTTGATACTAGAGGGTGTGGCAGGTGGCTAATGTTGATACTAGAGGGTGTGGCAGGTGGCTAATGTTGATACTAGAGGGTGTGGCAGGTGGCTAATGTTGATACTAGAGAGTGTGGCAGGCGGCTAATGTTGAACCTAGAGAGTGTGGCAGGTGGCTAATGTTGATACTAGAGGGTGTGGCAGGTGGCTAATGTTGATACTAGAGGGTGTGGCAGGTGGCTAATGTTGATACTAGAGGGTGTGGCAAGTGGCTAATGTTGATACTATAGAGCGTGACAGGTGGATAATGTTGAGCCTAGAGGGTGTGGCAGGTGGCTAATGTTGATACTAGAGGGTGTTGCAGGCGGCTAATGTTGAACCTAGAGAGTATGGCAGGTGGCTAATGTTGATACTAGAGGGTGTGGCAGGTGGCTAATGTTGATACTATAGAGTGTGACAGGTGGATAATGTTGAGCCTAGAGGGTGTGGCAGGTGGCTAATGTTGAGCCTAGAGGGTGTGGCAGGTGGCTAATGTTGATACTAGAGGGTGTGGCAGGCGGCTAATGTTGACACTAGAGGGTGTGGCAGGCGGCTAATGTTGATACTAGAGGGTGTGGCAGGTGGCTAATGTTGATACTAGAGGGTGTGGCAGGTGGCTAATGTTGATACTAGAGGGTGTGGCAGGTGGCTAATGTTGATACTAGAGGGTGTGGCAGGTGGCTAATGTTGATACTAGAGGGTGTGGCAGGTGGCTAATGTTGATACTAGAGAGTGTGGCAGGCGGCTAATGTTGAACCTAGAGAGTGTGGCAGGTGGCTAATGTTGATACTAGAGGGTGTGGCAGGTGGCTAATGTTGATAATAGAGGGTGTGGCAGGTGGCTAATGTTGATACTAGAGGGTGTGGCAGGTGGCTAATGTTGATACTAGAGGGTGTGGCAGGCGGCTAATGTTGAACCTAGAGAGTGTGGCAGGTGGCTAATGTTGATACTAGAGGGTGTGGCAGGTGGCTAATGTTGATACTATAGAGTGTGACAGGTGGATAATGTTGAGCCTAGAGGGTGTGGCAGGTGGCTAATGTTGATACTAGAGGGTGTAGCAGATGGCTAATGTTGATACTAGAGAGTGTGGCTGGTGGCTAATGTTGATACTACAGAGTGTGGCAGGTGGCTAATCTTGATACTACAGAGTGTGGCAGGTGGCTAATGTTGATACTAGAGAGTGTGGCAGGTGGCTAATCTTGATACTACAGAGTGTGGCAGGTGGCTAATTTTGAGCCTAGATGTTGTGGCAGGTGGCTAATCTTGAGCCTAGATGTTGTGGCAGGTGGCTAATCTTGAGCCTAGATGTTGTGGCAGGTGGCTAATCTTGAGCCTAGATGTTGTGGCAGGTGGCTAATTTTGAGCCTAGATGTTGTGGCAGGTGGCTAATCTTGAGCCTAGATGTTGTGGCAGGTGGCTAATCTTGAGCCTAGATGTTGTGGCAGGTGGCTAATCTTGAGCCTAGATGTTGTGGCAGGTGGCTAATTTTGAGCCTAGATGTTGTGGCAGGTGGCTAATCTTGAGCCTAGATGTTGTGGCAGGTGGCTAATCTTGAGCCTAGATGTTGTGGCAGGCCCTCTTTTGCAAAACGTTTGGTTTCAAAATATCTCTATGATTAAGTGTCATCATTATTTATTACCATCATGATTTCATCATTATTATTTCCTCTCTTAATTTGCTAATATTTGAAAAGTTCAACGTAAAACGGAAGTAGCATTAAGAAATAAAGGTTCAATACACAAATCATCGATACATCTTGAGTTTACTTCCATCAAACTACCCAATTCTAATTGTTTAAAAAAAATAGGTTGTTGTTTGTTTTAAATTTTTGACAGTTCAACAGTTGCAATGTTTAAATCTCATCATTTTTACTGATTGAGATAACGCAACTCTAGCGTCAAATTAGGTTTCCAATTATTGTGAACAGTTTGGATCATTGTTTTAAAATATGTTTGGCTAACGTAATGGCCCTAAATGTAGGTCCGGTTTCTAGACAGTGATATTAACTTAACTCTTAATGATGTTATCATATCGGGACAACGAACAAATTTAATTACCTTTATGTGTGGTTTTAGCTTCAAATATCTGTTTGATTCCTCTTCAGCTCACCATTGCAGGCGAAACTCCAAATAATTTTCACCGAAAGATAATAATTGAATTTTTATTTTTTGTATTATTTAGAAAAAAATTACTAAAATGGGATAGCATCATCAATAGTTCAGAATTTATTTATTTAAGAAAAACGGTTTCTTTAACAAGGGGTCCATCGAGAAGGTTTCATATCCGATGATGTTGAATAATTTATGCAGATGAACTGAAGATTTAGAGAAAAAAAAATTACGCTTTCAGGAAACTTAAAGCAGACGACAGCGGCCAACTTTAAGTCATAGTTGGTACCTTGTCGCTGATTCAGGCCAACGAATACAGGCCTGTTCTGAAATGTATCGACGGTGTTCGATTTGACTTTGTGATAACTTCAGCAATATAATAATAATATCTGGATCTAACAACGTGAAACAGTGGGAAAAAAAGACAATAAATAATGAATTGGGTTTAGGATATATATTTTTAGCTCGCTTCAGGCCTTCGACATTCCTAAGTTAGCAGAATTTTTTTTTTTAAATTTTGAAATCTCATAAAACGTGCAATAATGTTTAGTAATTTATCCACACTTGCATATCATTCTAGATTGTATTTCAGTAAGCCGATTAGCCGATGTTTGTCTCTGTTTCTTTGATTTCGAAGGCTTTTTGGCCAAAACACGCTCTTTTTTGTTTTGTCCCTTTCCGTGTTTCCTTTCCCCTTTTGTATATTTCTTATTGCTCCAACCAGTCATCCCCGTCTTTCTCGTATGCCATTATGAACATTGGCACAAACACCTCTATTGTGTCTGCTACAGTGAAATCATCTTTTACACACTCACCCACCCACCCACACACACACACACACGCACAATAACCATGGTATCATGGAGAATCGTCTTTTAGATATATTTTCGATTATATTATATTTAGGGATTTTCGGAACACTTTTTGAACACTTTCGGAACACAGTCAACCCAACTTCACTGTTTTCATTTTTACTTTATAGTTTTTTTTAATTGTGTTTTTTTGTTGTAGCATACCATTTTTAAAACGACGAATTCTTTTATAATGTACACTTATCAGACTTTGCTATTCTTCCATTTTTTTTTTCACTAACATAGCGTCGGACTTTTGGGTTGCACAAATTATTATTGAATTATTTCTGATGATCATTATTTTTATTTCGCTGTTGAGGTGTTTTAAGTCCACACGTCAGCCTTCTCTATGATTTTAAGATTAATTTTTAAACATGTATTGCTTTTCGTAATATACCTGATCATTTGAATGTGGTTGTTTCTCAGTGAACAAAGACTTCTGTAGATCATTCGGTCTGTTGCAGGGAATCTATCGGCATCCATTAAGGTGCAACAAGTTCATTCAGTGTCATGACGGCTACACCAGTGTCTATACCTGTCATGTTGGTCTTTTGTTTGACACAAAGTTTAACAATTGTAATAACAGCGACCTTGTCGGACCGTGCAGTGATCGGGTATCTGCATTCTTGCCAGTGACATCAGGTATAGTAAATCATGACCCAGATATAAAAACGATCATCCCAACATTCAGATGTTATAAGATTACCTTTTCTGAGGGGGGGGGGGTGGCAGATGTCGTACATACATTCCTCACACAAATAATATTTTGTTCTAAATCAAACCAAAAATGTACTTCCTCGCTGCACCGACTCTCATTCTATTGGTACAAATACAAAATTGGTACTCGATACAAACACACAAAAATTGATGCCATCAACACTTCGCACCTTTTACATAGCGAGTTAATTGTGGCAAAATAAAAGTAGAAAATGGCATATGGTTGTCCTCAAATGTTGATTAACAAATATTGACTTAACGCTCAGAATTCGTTTTTATGACGAATTTTAACTATGATCTTTCCCCCAAAACGCGGCCAGATTGTTGTTCCTAGAAATTAAAAATTTTTAACATTATTTATTTTTCTAATTTTAACAGGACTTGATACTGTTTGTGAGTGGCTCAAATTGCCAGAAGGAATTTACCCGGACCCAGCCAACTGTGATCATT
This sequence comes from Omphiscola glabra, assembly GCA_964017045.1. Taxonomy (NCBI): domain Eukaryota; kingdom Metazoa; phylum Mollusca; class Gastropoda; family Lymnaeidae; genus Omphiscola; species Omphiscola glabra. Next base: position 20,131,086 of record OZ024797.1, read on the forward strand.
TTGTTGAGTGTCTAGACGGCTTCACACACATAGTGAAATGCCCGGATGGCCTTATGTATAACTCGTTGTCAAATAGTTGCAACAGCCCGAGTACCGTCAATTGTAGCAATAATAATTCTTATTCCTTTTCAAAGTTTTTAGTGTAAAACTATGGCGCAGATCTCAATGAATGTGCCATGAAATTGAAGACTATTACGCCCTAACTCGCTAGATCATTACAAAATAAAGCTGACCTTTTGATTTAAATGATGTGGATTTATTAATGATGTTGAGTTTGTTTGTTAGTTTGATTTAAAATGTTTTGGTCTTATTCATTTCAATGATTTTGTTTAAATACTTTTGGAACAAACTATGAACAAAGATATGTTTATATTGTAATATTTTATTTTTCGAACTCAGTCTCCACACACCGCACTGTCACCCCCCCCTCTCATCCCTTTGTATTTTATATATATATAGAGTGAAATAGAAAAGACCTCAACTATATTTGTTGTATAACCAGGGCCGGATTAACCATTAGGCAAACAAGGCACGTGCCTTGGGCACCAAGCGTTTGGGGGCACCACAAGTCCTCAAGAAATTTTTTTAAAACGAATTTAAGTTCAGAAACAACTGAAAATTTAACAAGTGCAATGAAAATGAAGAAATACATTGTAATAAAATTCACATTCAAGTTTGGTACAATCTTGAATGCTTAAAAATTAAGCGCATAAACATTTTTAAAACTCCTGGTAAATGGTAATGAGTAAAATGCGGACCATGCGGACTCACTCGGCTTGTAAATAAATAATGCGGTCGTATTCGAATTTTAAAAAATTTGGGAAGTTTTATAAAAAAAGTTTTAAACATTTTTATATTTTCAATAAATAATATTAAAATAATAACATTAATTAATTAATTCGACCGGGAACCCCTTAGTAATAGACAGAAACTTTCAAATCAGCCAAATGATTTTGAAACCCTCGAAAATAAATGTGCAGCACCGTCTGCTGCGATGTCATCAGGACCGTGTGCTGTGATGTCATTAGGACCGTCTGCTGTGATGTCATCAGGAACGTCTGCTGTGATGTCATCAGGACCGTCTGCTATAAAATCATCTCCCAAAGTAGAACGACATTACAATAAACATTGGGAACAGAAATATAGCTGGCTGGAATACTGTGAAGAAAAAAGAAGTGCATTTTGTAGACTGTGCCAAAATTATATGAAAAATGATGCCGCAGTTTTGCAAAAAACAGGTAGGGTGTTCATAACTGTGCCATTTACTTTATTGAAAAAAGCTTTGGGAAAGAAAGGAAAGATAGAGAAGCATGAACATTCATCAGCTCACATGGTGAGTGTACAAATGGAATCCCTCAGAATTAAAGCCATGAAGAAACCAATACAAGCTCAAATAACTCAACAGAGTGAGGGAAAAATAGAATTAAATAGAAAAGGCTTTAAAACACTTTTGCGAGGCTTGTACTTTTTGGTAAAAGAGGAAGTAGCCCATAAACTAAATATGAGAATATGGTTGAAAATTTTCTTGATAACCTGAGTGACGATTTTAAAATTTGGAGAAAAGCTCTGAGCGATAGATCCAAATACAGCATCAAGGACACGTCGTCTGAACTACTGGTTTGCATGGGTGAAGTTTTGAAAGATGAGTTGAAAAAAACATTAATAAACAAGAAATTCTCCATTTTGGCAGATAAAATTATTTGCTACCAATTATAAAAACATTATTTGCTTTAACTTGTTATGTAAAAGTGGTATTTGCAGTTGCCCCCAACTTCCGAAATTCCCCTGGATGAAATTGTCTGAAATGAACACTGGTGGCGAATTTCTGGTTAGTTCCACCCTAGATGGGTCAAGATTTATTTATGCAAACCTTCCACGACAAAAAGTCTGCAGCTGGTCGAAAATAAAATACTGCCCTCAATAAGAAGTAAAAAGTACAATCCAGCTAAAGCCACCACCACATAACGCCGTTGACACTGCCCACCCAATCATCTGAAGTGCCCCCCCCCCCCGGCCGAACATCTAAGATAAAATCTGGAAGATATTGTCTGAAAGACACACTGTCTGGAAGTAATTTGTAATGATTCCACTGGTGCTCACTTGTATGGTTCTAATGCCTTTTTCTAAAGTGATGTTGAAAAGGATACATGAATCTCTTTGTCAGAGGCCTTGATTAATTGGGAACTCCCTCGAATACTCTCACTGTACTTTGATTCTACTTTTGAGTTAGCCATCGTCTTATGTATGGGCAGGGTAAGTTGTTAAGGACTACAAGTTCGTTTAAGGCATCATACAGGTATTCCCTGTCTAATATATCATAAGCTGCTCTTTAGTATAGTTTGTGTCTGTTGATGTTGTATTCGTAGCATTTCTTTGGGAGACATCTATTAGAAAAAGAATATGAAATTCTGCGATGTCCTTCAAACATTGTCTGAAAGAAACACGGAATTTAAATATGCACCAAATTGCATGATTGATTTTTTTTTATTTGAAGGGACCCCTTACCCCGCTTTAGCACACGAATTCGAATTACTCTATTTCTGCTACCCCTTGCCTTGACATTGATCATTGTTACTTAACGGAATCTAATCTTCTATCAACCGATTATCTTGGGCAAACCACAAACAGAATGAATTTAGTTTATGTATGGCATTGGGCGCCATAATGCCTGCTCCCCGACTCTTGAAAATGTCTTTACCCTGATCAAATTAAACAATCTTATCAAAATATTCAAATCATGTATACTCCAAAATGCCCCTCTTGGTTTTTAAATAGTCACACATTTTCTGGTTAAGTAAGAGCCATCAGGATGTGTGATTTCTGCCCTACTTCACGATAAAAATGGCAGCGTTGTTTGTTATAAAAACCAATTTTGGTGTTGCTATATTATTATACACTGCCCAGCGGCGTACATAGTGTTAGCGCTACCTAAGGTTAACTTTTTTGCACGCTACCTTTCACGATATAAAGTCTGCAGTTGTCCGAAAATGCCACTGTTCAATATAAAGAAAAAATGACACATGATTGACCATTTATATCCCCCCTTCCCCCTTTTTCTATGTTACTGGAGTGAATGTTTGGTGCCAGGGGACGAGATTCCTCCCCCCCCCCCCTTTTAACTCTGAGAGCCATTATTTTATCAATTACTGCAATAAAATCAGATTAGTTGCCCCCGCTAGTCTGACGTATGGGGACATATGCCCACCTATGCCCCCTTAGCGAAGTATCTTTCACTGTCCCCCCCCCCCCCCGAAAATCTGAAACCCCCCCCCGTCAAAGACGGTAGGCGCGGCCCTGGTAACACGGGAGACGGCCGAGCTGGAACGGATTGTGAATCTATTCTCACGTACATGTAGCGTATCTAGGGCAGTTGTCGCATGGCGGCGCCCATCCCTCTCACAGACGATGACCTGCAAATAGGTGGCTCACCTTGGTCACGAACACGTAGCCGTTCAAGTTCGTCTTGTAACTCTTGCGCCATGGCCGGCAACCTGCATGAGGGAGGTTTTACGCCCAGTGGTGTTATGTTAACACCACCTGTCACATGGTTTAGTCCGCCAGCTGAGGAAGATCCTAAACCTCCGAATACTATGTGAGAAATATGGTCAACACCAGCAAAACCTATACTACGTCTTTGTGGATTTCAAGAAGGCATTCGACAGGGTTTGGCATGCTGCTTTATGGGCCACTAGAGGCACTACAACATTAACACAAACCTAACCAGAATTATATGCAGCCTCTATGATAAGGCCACCAGTGCAGTCATCTTCAACAATAACATCGGAGAATATTTCAAGACTCCGGTTGGAGTACGAAAAGGCTGCTTGCACTCCCCCACCCTGTTCTACATCTTGGAGAAATGTATGTCAGATGCACTGGAAGTGCATGTAGGGACAGTCAGCATTGGTGGCAGAACAATCACCAACCTACGCTTTGCGGATGACATAGACGGACTGGTTGGAAGCGAAGACGAGCTAGCCAACCTGGTAAAGCGTCTCGACAAGACTTCCTCGTATTTGGCATGCAAATCAGTGCAGTAAAGACAAAACTGATGGCGAATAACACCACCTTAATCTCCACTGAACTTAAGGTTGGGGAGGAAAGATTAGAGACGGCAGCTTCAAGTACCTAGGAGCAATAGTCTCGGAAGAAGACGTCAAGCTCGAATTGATGGTCAGGATTGCCCAGACTACAATACCACTAAAGTGGCTTAAGAAAATATGGAACGACAAAAATATAGGCCCCCCCCCCCCCACCAAAATCAGGCTGATGCGCTCATTAATCCTCTTCATTTTCGTATATGCCTGTGAGACTGGACTTTAAAAGCAGAACTTGAAAGAAAATAAAGGCGATTGAGATTATTGGAATCTGCTATAGAGATATATCTCTAACGAGCAAGTGAAAGAATGGAATCGTTAAGCAATTGGGCAGTATGATGACTTCCTGCTGAATTTTTAAAAAAGCGCAAGTTTGAGTGCTATGGCCACGGAATAAGAAAACAAGGGCTCGCCAAAAAAATCATGCATGGCACAAGGAAAAGAGGGAGAAGAAGAGGAAGATAGAGAAAAAGATGGAAAGATAATATCAAAGAGAGGATGGGACTAAAACTAGGCGATGATGTGAGCAGTGCAGAAAACAGAGATGAATGGAAAAGAATAGTTTTCAAGTGATCTGTGGCGCCCCAACGGTCCAAGGATTAAGGGTCATGATGATTATGATGATGATTATGATAATGATAATGATGATGATGATGATAATGATGATGATGATAATGATGATAATGATGATAATGATGATTATGATAATGATGATGATAATGATGATGATGATAATGATGATAATGATGATGATGATGATAATGATGATGATGATGATGATGATGAGGATGATGATAATGATGATGATGATGGTGATGATAATGATGATGATAATAATGATGATGATGATGATGATGATAATGGTGATGATGATGATGATAATGATGATAATGATGATGATAATTATGATGATGATGATAATGATGATGATGATGATGATGATAATGATGATGATGATAATGATGATGATGATGATGATAGCTTGTTCCGGGGTAGAGTGTAACAAATGAAAGACGTCGCCAAGATGAAATGCAAATAAAAAAATATCTGAAATTAAAGATCATCACTGAAAATTAAGAGAAATTTGATTAAAGTGTGAACTTTCTATCTGCTAAAGTTACTAGACTAAACATGCATTCCAGTGCCACTCAAAGAAAAAAAGTGTTTGTGTTTTAATTACGTTTTTGAAGAATTTTTTTTTAATATAAAATTATTTTTTTTTCCATCCGGTGGCATACACAAATAAATTAGAAGGTTTTTCGACGCGTGAGTAGGTAATATACAACTGTTTACGATAGAAGCATGGATTTTCAAAATTTAGTCCACACACTTGTTGTGATTGATTCACGCATGACGTAGCTCTACATCGCAAATTTGTTACACCATTTCCGTAAAACAAAAGAAAATTTTAAGCACCAAACGCACTTGCGGTATTTGAAAAGCGCCTCATTTAGTGCAGTTATAGGGGTTTCTATTTTCCCGCGCTATCGAACATTTATTTTTACGTAGAGAATTATGTATTTTGATAGTTATACATATTAGTTTCACGGATTAAATATATATATATACTAGTAGCATACTGCTTTTTCATAGTAACCGGAAATTTGATCGAAAGAAATTTCGTCGATAGAAAATTGATCGACGGAAATTTGATCGAACGGAAATTTGGTCAAATCTTTTTTTTTTTAGTTTTTCACGTAAAAATTTTGCTTCAAATCTCTTTTTGAACGCATTATTTTGTTTTTCTATATAGTATATTGCGTTTAAAAAAGATATTTGACGAAAATTTTAACGTATGAACTGAAAAAAAGTTTCTACCAAATTTCCGTTCGATCAAATTTCTTAAATAGTAAATTTGTCAATAGATAATTAAATTAACTGAGGTCAGGTGTTTTAGGATAAAACCATATTGCGCTAACAGTAATGGGACATTGAATAAACGAAGCATGTGATGTTTGTCAGGTATGGGCTCTCTCGCGATAGTTATTTTTTAAAAAGTAGAATGTGATTGTGTAATATAAACGAAGCAGCATTCTCTGAGAACTAGATAATATGTCGGTATCTTCATTCATAAAAAAGGTCATTTCATATTTTGTTCCTTCAAAAAGTAGAGTTCTTAGAATAAACCATTATCTTTGTATTGCATCAATATTACTTCTTATCTGTGTCTCCCAGCCAGGAAGTTTCTCAAAAAAAAGCTGATCTAGTTGTTAAGATAAGAGGACCTGTTCGAGATAGCAAACTTCAAGGACTATATAAACCCGTGGGAAGCCAGGCACTGGGATGTCTGGTTGGTCAAAGGAACGTCGTGACACACCATGGGGCTGATGAGTTGGATGGTCGTTCTGACCCTGGGTCTGCTGTCACTGCAGCTTGCAGGTAAGAACGAGCATGTTGGTGGTGCATGCTGGTGAATAGCTAAAAAATACAGCCACCCATTTAGCTATTTAGGGCCATTTCAGGATCGATGGTGTAGACCATTTCGAAATCGCTAAAGATCGCCTTTTAGTTCAAATTTAAATTTTGTGACAAATAAGAAAACCATTAAGTTGATTGACGGAATGTGTGGATAGAGCGATTCATTGAAAATACCAGTCACACTGTGTCTAGACGGGCAAATATAATGCAATAGTTTTGTTTTAAATTCATATTCTCAAATTAATTTCCCCATGCCAATAATAATTAAATATGCATTTTAAAGAGAAAATTGCACAAATTGTGTTGAATAAAACATTAAAAAAAACAACTTTAGTCACATCTCTCGTCTAAATTGTATCGCTCTCCAGTGAAGACGTATGCGAAATAGAGATATTAGCTATTGTGTGTAGTTTCCAAATCAATATGTTTCTATATAATATCAATTATCCAACCTAAATATTTTGGTGAATACGTTTGTTAAGTCTACCATGTCCCTTACAGTGTGCTTAGTGAAATAAAACTTGATCAAAGTTTCAAATTTGGAACAAAACATATCTTTGGCGTTTAAAAAACAGAAAGTCATTTGCCCAAAAGGCAGCCAATTTTTAAGCTAGCATTTTCTTTTCACGTCATGGTGTTTCTCAAAGTTCATTGTAAACATTTTTTTAAAATTTGATCTGTTTTTGTTTGGCTGTGTTGGTGTGTCAGACAGAGAGAGAGAGAGAGACAGAGAGAGAGAGAGAGACAGAGAAAGAGAGGGAGAAAGGGAAAGAGAGAGATGGGGGAGATAGATAGAGATAACGAGAGGGAGAGAGAGAGAGAGAGAAAGAGTTAGAGAGAGAGATAGAGAAAGAGTTAGAGAGAGAGAGATAGAGAAAGAGTTAGAGAGAGAGAGAGAAAGAGTTAGAGAGAGAGAGAGAGAGAGAGAAAGAGTTAGAGAGAGAGAAGGAGAGAAAGGGAGAGAGCGTAAACGTGAGAGTGTTTGTGTGATTTTTATTGTGTTTGGTGAAGATGTGATTCTCACCTGGTCACGGTTTGTTTATTCTCTGTCTCATTATTATTTTGTTTAAAGGCGTTTATTCCAATGTTTGTAAAAGAAACTTTAAGTATGACGATCCATCCGGGGGCTCAGGAGACGGGCGTATGGTAAGGTTTGACTTAAATCTATTTATGGACATATGTTTCATTCTCCATACAGTATCCAATAGTTATCGCCCTGATATAATGCATATATGCACACTTTTATACATACCCAAATGAATGAAGCTAATGAAAGTGTGTCAAGGGGAAAAAAATTTTCTTAGGGAAAAAGTAAAAATAAAAAATGATGTTTTTACTTACATTTATATGTTATATTCTCTTTTATATTCACCTCAAAAATTAATTTTTCTTTTAGCAATTACATTGAAGCATATTTTTGTGATAATTTTAACTCAATTAAATTAAATGATTATGAGGTGTTCTTGCTGATAATTAGAAGAAGGCTGTTTAAGGATATGTCTGCTGCCTGGAAAAACTTCTGTCTTACACGGGGCTTATCTGAGTCGTATGGGTATGAGGGCGTCGGAAAAGTGCCCAAAGTTCCCCAGAGGGCTCAAAGTGCCCAAAGTATTGCAGTCGTGTAAATTTGGGTCAACGAATTTTGTTGTCATGTAAATAATTTTGATTCCGGTTCGTCACTAATATGAATCTCAAAGGATTCGTGACTACATCACAACAGAATTTGACGAATCTCAAAGGATTCGTGACTACATCACAACAGAATTTGACGAATCTGAAAGGATGCGTGACCACAGCACAACAGAATTTGACGAATCTCAAAGGATTCGTGACCACATCACAACAGAATTTGACGAATCTCAAAGGATTCGTGACTACATCACAAAAGAATTTGACGAATCTCAAAGGATTCGTGACCACATCACAACAGAATTTGACGAATCTCAATGGATTCGTGACCACATCACAACAGAATTTAATTCAACAAATATTTGTTAAGAATCTCAATGGATTCGTGACCACATCACAACATAATTTAATTCAACAAATATTTGTTAAACAGGTCCAATCAAGTTGGATTGGACGGTAAGTTGAAACTGTGAGAGCCCAGACGTTTATCTAGGTCCCTTTGGTCATTTTTTGTAATGAAGTAGTTTACGGCGGTAACATGGTTCACTAGCCTTCTTCAGGGAGATGGCAGGCGACAGTTATATAAGCGCCTACATTCTATCAGAAATATTCTAAAGCTATTAAAATTATATTTAATATGGTAAGCGGTTGTGTGCACACAAAAAAGTAAGTGCACCAAGACAGACTTCTTATCTCATATAACGAAGGTGCGGATTGCAAAGTAGCTGTGCAGTCGAGTGCTTTTGTGCGCCTTCAAGTTCCCAGACGTTATCATTCAGGATTCTATTCAAGTGCCTTCAAGAGTAACCTGTAGATAATTGTATTACATTTTCTGGGCGTTCACACAGATTCTGGTTAGGGTATTGATAAGCCTTGGCAACAGCTAGTGTTAGCAAGCACAAATGAGGACAAGGAATGCAGGGTTTGCCTATGATAGCGGGATGAAATTACTCTTTATATTTAGTGCATTTTTTCAAAACAGTGGTGAAATAAAGTACTAGTTGACCTATGACATGTTTAGCAATTCAATACCTTCAGAAAACAAAAAAGACTTCACACTCCAGAATTTAATATAAAAATATGGAACAAAATTCCTGCACAATCAGATTTGGTTTTTAAAGAAGTCAACTTGAAGTTATTAGTAAAAAAGCTGTTGTTTTATAAGGCTGCTCATTCGTATCCAGCAACCTTAAAATATATATATACATATATATATATATTTATTCATCTCACTAGCCAGACTTCTCTACTGACCATCAATTCCGACAATTTTTTTTTATATAAATGTAGAAGAAAAAAAAAAGTTCTACATGATATCTTGGCTATCTGTCCTCTCTTGTGTTTTTCTCTAACGTGTGATGGTAGAGGTTTCTGCACCTCCAAAACTTCGTGCATTAAAGCGACACGTTTGGTATTGAAATTTTAAGCAACGGATCGTGTTTAATGGCCGAACTACTTACGCATAACCCTATGAGGGGGTCTTCCAAAAGGCGACTACATGAACTTGACACATGTGCGTCTATTAGCTACTGTATTCCAGCCCCCAGTTCATAATACCATTGCTGAGTAACCCTTGCAACCAGTGAAGTATCCCCTTCAAAACCATGCACAGGTACATCGCGAACTCCTCTGAAACATAGGAGCCAGAATAATCAATACATTGATCGTGGGCCCTAAAATATAGAAGAGAAAGATTATGTTAGTGAAGATATGGATTATGCTATGCATATTTTACATGTAACGTTCAACACGATAGCACATGTTAAAGACAAACGTGTCATGCTGTTCAGCTACTGTGTCAGATGAACTTTAAAATACAAAATTCCTAGCTGTTCAGCTACTGTGTCAGATGAACTTTAAAATACAAAATTCCTAGCTGTTCAGCTACTGTGTCAGATGAACTTTAAAATACAAAATTCCTAGCTGTTCAGCTACTGTGTCACATGAACTTTAAAATACAAAATTCCTAGCTGTTCAGCTACTGTGTCAGATGAACTTTAAAATACAAAATTCCTAGCTGTTCAGCTACTGTGTCACATGAACTTTAAAATACAAATTTCATAGCTGTTCAGCTCATGTGTCACATGAACTTTAAAATACAAAATTCCTGTCAATGGCACAATCTCAGTTACCTTGAGGGCAATGCAATTTATTATTTCTGATTTTCTGTACTTACCATCTTTCTTTGGATTCTTTAACAGAATGTAACACTACTCTGAAAATCTTGACTCTGCATCGAAAGCACGTATGAATTTGTTATAAAATGATCCGGTTACTGTACATCTGAATGATGCCTTGTTTTAAATTTTGAAATAATTTACCTTAATTGTATCCCTTCATAAAATGTATGTTCAAGAATATACGATTCTGGTGGCTTTGATAGTGTAATACTGCAACTAAATCTTAAACTCTCTTATCACTGGACCTTAGAAGGCTTGCAACAGCGACCTGACACTTGTATAAAATAACTCTGTGACATAAGCAGACATTTTAAATTTCTCACAACTCTTTATCAACATCCACGATGCTGTTCTGCGCGATAGTAGGAAGGATGCGGCTTTCTAACTGTAAAATAATCGTGAAACACAACAATATTTCAAATACCTTGAGCTTCATCATTCATTGTTTTAACTTGATCCCAGTCTCTCTCTCTCTCTCTCTCATTTCATACGTCTAATGTAATTGTAAGTAAACAGTTTTGTCATATTATTATTTTTGTTTTGTTTTTGTTTATCGGCGTTTTACTCAATTGCGTATTTCAACACCGTCAATATATAATTTTGTAAATGTATGCTCACGTGTTTACTGAATCAATGTAAGGAATTTTTTTTCCTCACTTCTATAGAAAGCCAGATCTGTAACGGAGCTACTGCAGGTGCATATCCCCACCCCTCAGACTGCACAAAGTATATCTCCTGCACCGCTGTTGGAAGTTACGAATCAAGTTGTCCCACGGGAAACTATTTTGACTCCAAGATAAATGCGTGCATGTTCCCCAACAATGAATCCATCTGTGCCAATGGCGCCCTGCCAACATTTGTTACCTCAGGTATTGCTTGTTCTTCAAAAACCCTGCTATGTTGTATCTTTGTTGCTATTGGGCTTGTTGTAGTGGCTGTGGTCGTTGTTACGCTTGCTCCATGAAGCCAGAGCTTTACTTACCCGGTTGCCAACATCACCCAAAACGTGTGGTCCCTCGGTGAAGTGGTTCCACTTTATATAAGAAAAAATGTGTTTTAAAATGTTTTTTTTTAAAACAGCATTAAAATATAATATAACTGTATAGATTATTCTCTGTTTTCTTGAATGCCTTCCCACTGGCCTTATTACAAAGAAGTCAAAACCTAGGAATAAAAGTAAAGTATATAAAACCTTTATAAATGAAAAATTTTGCTTTGAGATATGAGGAGATTTTATTTTTTGAGGCATCGCTAATTAAAACGAAAATAATAGACATATCGAAAGATGGGTACTTACAAACAGCCACTTCTTCTAGGAGGCCAGAGAAGCCTCAGAATAATGGGGGGTTTTACTACCAATTGGACGCAAATACCTTTATGTCCCACATGTGGGCGAACTTTCCAAGTTTAAATAGGACTGACAATACACCTTGTGGGCAAACTTTCCAAGCTTAAGTAAGACTGACAAGACATCTTGTGGGCAAACTTTCCAAGTTTAAATAGGACTGACAAGACATCTTGTGGGCAAACTTTCCAAGTTAAAATAGGACTGACAAGACACCTTGTGGGCAAACTTTCCAAGCTTAAGTAAGACTGACAAGACACCTTGTGGGCAAACTTTCCAAGTTAAAATAGGACTGACAAGACACCTTGTGGGCAAACTTTCCAAGTTTAAATAAGACTGACAAGACACCTTGTGGGCAAACTTTCCAAGTTTAAATAGGACTGACAAGACACCTTGTGGGAAAACTTTCCAAGTTTAAATAGGACTCGCAAGACCCCTTGTGGGTTCCATCTGTAAATAGAACCCTCTGTAAACGGGTAGATAAACTTTCCCAAATCACGTGAGGCGGGGGGGGGGGGAGGCGTGGCAGCACGTCGCACCAAGTTAAACCAACAAGAGAGGCAATCATGGTGAACAAAAACTAGCTGAAAACACGGGCTATAATATTATCTAAAATTTGATTAAAACCTATTTAAGAGCGTCTATGACGCGTGAAAGGCTGTAATATTTGGCCATGATATCTGTTGAAAATAATGCTGCAGTCGATTTTCAAACCCATAAAGATCAGAACAAAGTTCCTTTTAGAATAATATAAAAGTTATGATGCCAATTGTCCAAATTCAAAAGTTACATTATAGTGATTTTATGCTGGAAGTCAAAATTTTGTTGTTGATGTTGATACGCCATTACAATAAAAATCAATTTTAATTTCAAACATATTAGTTATTAATTTTCTATTTAAAATCTAGTTAATGGCTCGTTTCATTGGTCACACTTGCAAGAATGAGACGTATTTTAATGTAAAGTACTTTTATCTCCTATATTTTAATGTAAAGTACTTTTATCTCCTGTATTTTAATGTAAAGTACTTTTATCTCCTGTATTTTAATGTAAAGTACTTTTATCTCCTGTATTTTAATGTAAAGTACTTTTATCTCCTGTATTTTAATGTAAAGTACTTTTATCTCCTGTATTTTAATGTAAAGTACTTCTATCTCCTATATTTAAATGTAAAGTACTTTTATCTCCTGTATTTTAATGTAAAGTACTTTTATCTCCTGTATTTTGATGTAAAGTACTTTTATCTCCTGTCTTTTTATGTAAAGTACTTTTATCTCCTGTCTTTTTATGTAAAGTGCTTTTATCTCCTGTCTTTTCATGTAAAGTACTTTTATCTCCTGTCTTTTCCGGCAGCACCTTTTAAAATGGTTGCGGTTAATCTAAACCTGAAAACTTGTCGGAGGAAAGGGCGCCAAAAATAAAACTGCTTGTGGCCCCACAGTAGCTAGGCCTTGTTCGCTAGGGCTGGCCTTGTTTGCATGGCAATGATGACAATAACAACACATTCTGACCAGCTGAGAAATGATAGTGCGGGACGCGGAGGTCTTTTTAAAGTTTAAAACTAAACACGGCGACATCTCGAAATTGATATTATTTAGTTGACGGCGCGGAAATGGCGAGGCTAGAATTGCGGTTTTGAAGCTTTTCAAAGGATAACATCAATGACTTGTTTATATGCAATATGTACAGAAAAAACTGCATCGTAATTATATTTCTCATTTATATTTTATACTAGCGAGTACCCGGCATGAGTTGCAATGCCACTCATCGAAATAAAGTGTCTGTGTTTTAATAATTGTTTTGTAAGTTCTTCTAATAAACACCTTTTTTTAACCGTCTGGTGCGTATTCGAATTAAATAGAAGGTTTTAAGAAGTGTCAGCAGACCACACGCAGCTGTCCGTGTGGGAAGCATGGATTTTCCAAATTTAGTCCCAAAACATATAGCGATTGATCCCCCCATGCAATAGGTATGTTTGAAATTATATTTATATGGCTCATTTATTACATATAAGCAAATTTAGGGCCCCCGGCCCCAAAAGTAATATTGTGAAATATTTGTATAAAATCAGAAACCTATTTATTAAGTCACATATACAAAATGAAATGTCACAGTAATTCCACCCACTTATGCAATAGCTCTGCTTGACGTTATATTTACATAGCTCATATAAGGAAAAAAAAAGAATTTAAGGCCCCCGGCCCAAAGCGGAATATTGTAAAATATTTGCACTTCTTTAGAAACCTAATGCGGGCCTGCACACAACAACTCACTGAAAGTTTATCGCATCCAGATGAATAGTATAGGAACTCATACGGAAATTATATTTAAATAGCTCATATTAGAAAGAAAAACTACTATAGGGCCCCGGTCCAAAACTGGTAATTCTTTGTAAAATGAATGGGTTTTGATATTCATGGATATACTTTTGTAAATGTACTTACGTTGTGTTAACGTCATTGATTTTCTTAATTCGTAAAATGAGAATATAGCATCTATTTTTCACAACAGTAATATCATTGGATTTAAAGCTATAAAATTGTACACACCCTATTTCCTAACCCCTATATATATGTACATAAGAAGGCAAATTATTTGTCAAATTCATTTTGTCAACTTCCCCCTCCCCCAAACAGAGTTTTAAAGAAATTAATAAAATAATCCACGGGATTGTAATCCACTTACTTACGCAAAAACATTTTTTTTTTGCATTTCAAATGCTATGTTCTTATTTAAATGAGTGATAAGTGCATTAGTGGATGCAATTTGGATATGTAGTTTCGCTGCACTGATTGCATTAAACGGCATTTTCGTATTAAAAGTATATTTAAAGGTTAGGTTGGTTTTTTTTTACTAATTTATAAATTTCATAAATGTATATTTTTGGAAAGAATAAAAGTAAAAATTTATTAAACGTTAAAAATAAAAAGCAAAAATTGTATGTCATTTTTTAAATTGTAGCAATTTAAAAAGCAATCTATTATATTTATTAATTTTACTTTTAGGAAGGGGGAAATACATTATCAATTTTATTAGGCGCGGTTATTAAATCAGATAAATTTTTGCATTGAATAAATAGACAATTTGAGTTCTGACGTCATTTGCGTTATTATTTAGAACAAATTAGTTTTACTTTTATTACGCAATATTTGGAACGTACTTAAAAAATGCACTACAATCAACAGATGTTTTGGTTTCCCCGATAAATGTGATTACAGTGTAATTCTTTGATTATAATTTGTTTTACTAATTTTCATAACTTTCAACCACATATAAAATGTTTAAAATAGTTCCTTAGTTGTTACTCCAGATTTATTTGTAATTTATATTATTAATACTTACAATTTTATTAAAATTAAAGCGAATATACAATATCTTTTTCGCATTACCATTAAAATAATAGTAGAAAACTATGATTGTTTTAAAAAATGGGAACGTATTTAAGTCGTATCGGTTCTTTGTGAGTTACGGTCAGCATAGATCATTCTTATATAATAGATGCATTACTACATCATTGCTATTCAAAATCACAACACATTTACAAAGCTATATCCGATTCTAAAATACGTCACAAAATTCAAGCTTATTTATAAAAACAACAAAAATACTCTCTACACTAAACACGCAAAAACATGTTTTTCTCTGCTCTTGCTACAAATTGATGTCTGCTGGCATTTGTTCAAGGGCGGTTGATTTGATAGATCCGATTTAAATTATTTTGATAAAGTTTGTTAAAGAAAACAAAACGAAGTTAAGGACATCGGCCCATGCGAAATATTGTAAAATGTTGTTCTAATTAAGAAACATTTGCGGGAGCGCGCATATCAATTCACCAAAGTTTTTATCGCAATCGGATGAATGGTATAGGAATGCATACAATAATTATATAGATAATATAAGGGTGGAAAACGAATTAAGGCCCCCGGCCACAAACGGAATATTGTAGAATTGTTGTATTACTTCAGAAACCTACTTATTATATCACAAAATTAAAAAAAGAGAAACATATTATTGAAGTTGTATCGCATTTAGATAAATGGTATAGGAGTGCATACGGATATTATTTTTTACAAAGCTCATATAAGAAAAATAATGATTTTGGGGCCAACGGCCAAAAACGGATTATTTTAAAAGTGTTGTAACTACTTCAGAAACCTAATTATTATGTGACACGCACAATTTAATGTCGCTATTTGTATTTGATTAAAAATCTATCCATCCACACATTAGCTCTGTTTGAAAATTTATTTGTATAGCTCATATAGGAAAAATAGAACATAGGACCCTGGCTCAAAACAGAATATTTTAAACGGTTGTAATAATTTGAAAAGCTTTGCGGACGTGGGTAAAACATTTTACTAAAGTTTTATCGCATTCAGATAAATGGTATAGGAGCGCATACAGAAATTATTTTGTACAAAGCTCGTATCAGAAAAAAAAAGAATTTGGGACCAACGGCTGAAAACGGAATATTTTAAAAGTATTGTAATTACTCATTAACATGCGCGACCTTATGGACAACCTTTCAACAAAGTTTTGTTGCAATCGCATGAATGGTGTAGGAGTGCATACGGTTTGAAATTATATTTATATAGCTCATATTGGAAAAATAGAACATGGGGCCCCTGGCTCAAAACAGAATATTTTAAACGGTTGTAATAATTGGAAAAGCTTTGCGGGCGTGGGAGAAACATCTAACTAAAGTTTTATCGCATTCAGATGAATGGTATAGAAGCGCATACCGAAATTATTTTGTACACAGCTCATATAAGAAAAAAAAGAATTTGGGGCCAATGGCTGAAAACGGAATATTTTAAAAGTATTGTAATTAATTATTAACATGCGCGACTTTATGGACAACCTTTCAAAAACGTTTTGTTGCAATCACATGAATGGTGTAGGAGCGCATACGGTTTGAAATTATATTTATATAGCTCCTATAAGAAAAAACGAACATGGGGCCCCTGGCTCAAAACGGAATATTTTAAAACGGTTGTAATAATATGGAAACCTTTGTGGGCATGCTCGCAACATCTCGTCAAAGTTTTAGCCTATTCGAATAAATGGTGTAGGAGCGCAGACGAAACCTATTGTTTACAAAGCTCATATTAGAAAAAAAAACAATTTTGGGGCCAACGGCCAAAACGAAATATTTTAAAAGTGTTATAATGACCCAATAAAATGCGCGAGCTTATGGAATACAACTCTCCAATGTTTTGTTGCAATCGCATGAATGGTGTAGGAGCGCATACGGTTTGAAACTATATTTATATAGCTCATATTAGAAAAAACGAACATGGGGCCCCTGGCTCAAAACGGAATATTTTAAAACGGTTATAATTATTTCCAAACCTTTGTGGGCGTGCTTGCAACATTTTACCAAAGATTTAGTGCATTCAGACGAATGGTGTAGGAGCGCAGACGGAAATATTTTTTACAAATCTCGTATAAGAAAAAAAAACGAATGAAGGGCCAACCGCCGAAAACGAAATAATTGAAAAGTTTTTTAATTACACAGTTAAATGCCCAGGTAGGTGGCCAGCAACCTACCAAAGTTTTGTTGCAATCGCATGAATGGTGTAGGAGCGCATACGGTTTGAAACTATATTTATATAGCTCATATAAGAAAAAAAGAACATGGGGCCCCTGGCTCAAAACGGAATACTTTAAAACGGCTGTAATAATTTAGAAACCTTTGTGGGCATGCTCGCAACATGTCGTCAAATGACGCAGTTAAATGCCCAGGTAGGTGGCCAACAACTCACCAAGGGTTTGTTGCAATCGCATGAATGGTGTGGGAGCGCATACGAGACATACATATAGACATATATTCATTTTTATATATATAGACAATCAGCACTATGTAAAATACATGAACGCTATTAATTCCTAAAAGAGATAGAATTTAATTTCATGGGGAAAACATGTTCAGTGTTCTTTTTTGTTTTTGTTTATAAAAATGATAACATTGCAGTGCAGTGAAAACCCCTACCCTCGCCCACATGTACACAGACTGAACTCACCAGTACAACCAATATTTTCAGAGCCTCTACTCCTTAAAATCGTTTTATCCCCTTACCTTTTATCAGCTCAGTTTAGTTGTAATTATTTTTTCAATTCCTAATGAGAAAAATGTTTTCAAAAAATTTCAAAAACTATTCCCCTGATTTTAAGAGATACCAAATAACATGTATCTAGAATGCAAAGTATTAGCCAGAAAGCAACACTTCACAGCTATTTAAACAAATGAAAACACACTTTCACCCTTCATTTTTATAAGCACTTGATCTATGAATCTTCGTCGGTGCACTTGTGTCATTGATTGATCTATGAATCTTCGTCGGTGCACTTGTGTCATTGATTGATCTATGAATCTTCGTCGGTGCACTTGTGTCATTGATTGATCTATGAATCTTCGTCGGTGCACTTGTGTCATTGATTGATCTATGAATCTTCGTCAGTGCACTTGTGTCATTGATTGATCTATGAATCTTCGTCGGTGCACTTGTGTCATTGATTGATCTATGAATCTTCGTCGGTGCACATGTGTCATTGATTGATTTTATTATTAACACGAATGACAATATTTCCACCAGCGCAACCGAACTTCTGTGCACTGAACCACTGGATTGATGGGATACATCCTCATCCCCAGACGTGTAGGATGTACATAGTGTGCGCCAACTCCATGCCGCAGTTCATCAGTTGCCCGACTGGCCAGCTGTTTGACCCCACTAACAAAACATGTGTGAGTCAGCAGATCGCCAAGCCGTGCAACGACGCACCAATCAATGAAAATTTAGGTAAATCATATTTTTGTGTTCACTTACTAAGTAAAAAGGTAACTAGAAGAACTAGGTATTTAAAAACTTGAAAGAGTGGGAATGAAATGATATGATCAAATGATCGTTTCTGATCGAAGCCATCATCAGCGGAAAACAAAACAAGAAACAAAACAGAATGAGAACAAATGAACTCAGCTTGTCAGTTGTGGGAAACATATGATAGAGAGGGGAAGATGCGTGTAACCTATATGTATGTGTTAAGATACAGAAGTGGTTCTCAACCTTTCTAACGCCGCGACCCTCTAACACAAATCCTAATGTTGTGGAGAACCCTCACCAGAAAATTATTATCGTTTCTGCTTCGTAACTGTAGAGTATATGTGTTTTCCGATGGTCTTAGGCGACCCCTCTGAAAGTGCCGTTCGACCCCCAAAGGGGTCGCGACCCACAGGTTGAGAACCGTTGACATAGAGGAACGCAGTCCGACCTATACCAACCAGATAAGCACTGGTCGTCTGGGGCTACTGGAAAAGCACCCCTAAGAAGTGGACACGGCTTCTTACAAACACGACTATTAATTTGCCATGAAGTCCTCCAGTGCTCATACATTTACTTGATCTAGTTCCAATTATAAAATAACCGAAATGGCGGTCAACGCGTTTTAAAACTGCGACATTGAAAAATATTTGAGACGTTTTTTTTTGTTCGCCCTAACTAAAATAAAAATAAGAAATCAAATAATAAATTAGCGAAACAAAATATGGAAAACCTGCAGAAAAAAAAGAACGCAAAAAAACAACAAACACCTAGAAGCCTTCGTCAGCGAACAAACAACAGTAAAAACAGCATCAAATAAAAATAACACTTAGCTGTATGACAGTATCCAAGAGGAGAGCAAGAGGAATGTAAAGATAAAATTAAATTTTATAAACTACTTCTTTATCCACATCCGCTCAATACATTTTTTACTTTAATAGATATATGTTTTACTCTTCGGCGCGTAGACACGGTGTGCACAACAGCCAGGGCGGACATATTGTTTCTTCTGGACTCTTCCTCGAGCATGAGTTACCAAGATTTTGCCGTGCAGCGTCGCTTCGTCATCAACATAACTGGGTCATTTCCTGTAGGCGCTAATGACGTGCACTTCAGCGTGATGGTCTTCTCCAACGATGCTCAAATAAAAATCCCATTTTCAGCACAGCAGACCCCTGCCGGCCTAGCGAGTGTAAGTCTCTATGTTATCATGAGTGGCCCATACCCTAGGAGGTAGGAAAGTGGACTGGCCCATACCCTAGGAGGTAGGAAAGTGGACTGAGTGAAGCTTTGATGAATGTTTAGGAAAAATTATTTTGTATCCAACCCCCTCCACCACCACACACACACACACACACACATATACCCCATTATCGTGAATGACGAAACCACACGCCTGAGACAGAGACACCACAAGTCTGAGGCAGAGATACCATAAGTCTGAGGCAGAGACACCACACATCTGAGACAGGGACACCACAAGTCTGAGACAGAGACACCACAAGTCTGAGGCAGAGACACCACACGTCTGAGGCAGGGACACCACAAGTCTGAGGCAGAGACACCACACATCTGAGACAGAGAAAACACAAGTCTGAGACAGAGACACCACAAGTCTAAGACAGAGACACCATAAGTCTGAGACAGAGAAAACACAAGTCAGAGACACCATAAGTCTGAGGCAGAGACACCACACGCCTAAGACAGGGACACCACACACCTAAGACAGGGACACCACATACATTAGACTGGGACACCACACACCCTAAGACAGGGACACCACATACATGAGAGAGGGACACCACATTCATGAGACTGGGACACCACACGCCTAAGACAGGGATATCACATACATGAGACAGAGACACCACACGCCTGAGACAGGCACACCATACGCCTAAGACAGGGACACCACACGCCTAAGACAGGGACACCACACGTCTGAGGCAGGGACACCACAAGTCTGAGGCAGAGACACCACACATCTGAGACAGAGAAAACACAAGTCTGAGACAGAGACACCACAAGTCTGAGACAGAGACACCACAAGTCTGAGACAGAGAAAACACAAGTCAGAGACACCATAAGTCTGAGGCAGAGACACCACACGCCTAAGACAGGGACACCACACGCCTAAGACAGGGACACCACATACATGAGACTGGGACACCACACGCCCTAAGACAGGGACACCACATACATGAGACAGGAACACCACATTCATGAGACTGGGACACCACATACATGAGACAACGATACCACAGACATGAGAAAGGGACACCACATACATGATACAGGGACACCACATACATGAGACCGGGACACCACACGCCTAAGACAGGGATACCACATACATGAGACAGAGACACCACACGCCTGAGACAGGCACACCATACGCGTAAGACAGGGACACCACACGCCTAAGACAGGGACACCACATACATGAGACAGGGACACCACACGCATGAGACAGGGACACCACATACATGAGACAGGGACACCACACACATGAGACAGGGACACCACGCACATGAGACAGGGACAACACACCCTTGCGAAAAGTCACTACACGCCCAAGACAGGGACACCACACGCCCAAGACAGGGACACCCCACGCCCAAGACAGGCGTGTCCAATAACATTTGACTCAGATTCTTTTCGTTGGTCATAGATATAGTTTATTGTGCAATTTTATGTGAGATCCCAACCATGTCACACCAAACCCTAAGTTTAATTTTTTATAAATTAAAAATGACAACTTATTGTAAAGAACTGAAAAAACAGTGGATGAATACGTGAGTTTGCGTGGTACTAGATGGCACCAATCTGACTCGTTCTTAAGACAGTTATTGAACATGACTTGTCTTGTTGACTTCCCTGTCACGACAGTCAATGGTTATGCCAATCTGACTCGTTCTTAAGACAGTTATTGAACATGACTTGTCTTGTTGACTTCCCTGTCACGACATTCAATGGTTATGCCAATCTGACTCGTTCTTAAGACATTTATTGAACATGACTTGTCTTGTTGACTTCCCTGTCACGACAGTCAATGGTTATGTCAATCTGACTCGTTCTTAAGACAGTTATTGAACATGACTTGTCTTGTTGACTTCCCTGTCACGACAGTCAATGGTTATGTCAATCTGACTCGTTCTTAAGACAGTTATTGAACATGACTTGTCTTGTTGACTTCCCTGTCACGACAGTCAATGGTTATGCCAATCTGACTCGTTCTTAAGACAGTTATTGAACATGACTTGTCTTGTTGACTTCCCTGTCACGACAGTCAATGGTTATGTCAATCTGACTCGTTCTTAAGACAGTTATTGAACATGACTTGTCTTGTTGACTTCCCTGTCACGAAAGTCAATGGTTATGTCAATCTGACTCGTTCTTAAGACAGTTATTGAACATGACTTGTCTTGTTGACTTCCCTGTCACGACAGTCAATGGTTATGTCAATCTGACTCGTTCTTAAGACAGTTATTGAACATGAATTGTCTTGTTGACTTCCCTGTCACGACAGTCAATGGTTATGCCAATCTGACTCGTTCTTAAGACAGTTATTGAACATGACTTGTCTTGTTGACTTCCCTGTCACGACAGTCAATGGTTATGCCAATCTGACTCGTTCTTAAGACAGTTATTGAACATGACTTGTCTTGTTGACTTCCCTGTCACGACAGTCAATGGTTATGTCAATCTGACTCGTTCTTAAGACAGTTATGGAACATGACTTGTCTTGTTGACTTCCCTGTCACGACAGTCAATGGTTATGTCAATCTGACTCGTTCTTAAGACAGTTATTGAACATGACTTGTCTTGTTGACTTCCCTGTCACGACAGTCAATGGTTATGTCAATCTGACTCGTTCTTAAGACAGTTATTGAACATGACTTGTCTTGTTGACTTCCCTGTCACGACAGTCAATGGTTATGTCAATCTGACTCGTTCTTAAGACAGTTATTGAACATGACTTGTCTTGTTGACTTCCCTGTCACGACAGTCAATGGTTATGTAAACCTGACTCGTTCTAAAGACAGTTATTGAACATGACTTGTCTTGTTGACTTCCCTGTCACGACAGTCAATGGTTATGTCAATCTGACTCGTTCTTAAGACAGTTATTGAACATGACTTGTCTTGTTGACTTTCCTGTCACGACAGTCAATGGTTATGCCAACCTGACTCGTTCTTAAGACAGTTATTGAACATGACTTGTCTTGTTGACTTCCCTGTCACGACAGTCAATGGTTATGCCAATCTGACTCGTTCTTAAGACAGTTATTGAACATGACTTGTCTTGTTGACTTCCCTGTCACGACAGTCAATGGTTATGCCAATCTGACTCGTTCTTAAGACAGTTATTGAACATGACTTGTCTTGTTGACTTCCCTGTCATGACAGTCAATGGTTATGCCAATCTGACTCGTTCTTAAGACAGTTATTGAACATGACTTGTCTTGTTGACTTCCCTGTCACGACAGTCAATGGTTATGCCAACCTGACTCGTTCTTAAGACAGTTATTGAACATGACTTGTCTTGTTGACTTCCCTGTCACGACAGTCAATGGTTATGCCAATCTGACTCGTTCTTAAGACAGTTATTGAACCTGACTTGTCTTGTTGACTTCCCTGTCACGACAGTCAATGGTTATTCCAATCTGACTCGTTCTTAAGACAGTTATTGAACATGACTTGTCTTGTTGACTTTCCTGTCATGACAGTCAATGGTTATGCCAATCTGACTCGTTCTTAAGACAGTTATTGAACATGACTTGTCTTGTTGACTTCCCTGTCACGACAGTCAATGGTTATGCCAATCTGACTCGTTCTTAAGATAGTTATTGAACATGACTTGTCTTGTTGACTTCCCTGTCACGACAGTCAATGGCTATGCCAATCTGACTCGTTCTTAAGACAGTTATTGAACATGACTTGTCTTGTTTACTTCCCTGTCACGACAGTCAATGGTTATGTCAATCTGACTCGCTCTTAAGACAGTTATGGAACATGAATTGTCTTGTTGACTTCCCTGTCACGACAGTCAATGGTTATGTCAAGAAAAAGGAAAAAAATACTAATCTTTACCCCTAATCTGTTTTTTTTATTATATTATTGTTGTTGTTATAGAACTCTTCCTTTTTAGCTTCATACGACTAAAAGAACAGAAATTAAGAGGTTTGCTTATATGACAGTTTCCATTGTGAGATAAATATAGTTATTATTTACATAATCTAATGGAATTTTTTTTTTGTAAATTGCAGAGCATTGATAGCATATCCTACGTGGGATCTTCTACGTTCACTCACACTGCCCTTGACCTGGCCAGAACCTTCGGCTTTTCTGCAGGAAACGGTGCTCGTTCGGACACGAAGAAGATTGCCATCGTGCTGACCGACGGACTTTCGAACAACACGGCACTGACGCTGGGCGCGGCAGCCCAGCTGAGGCAGATCGGTGTCCACGTGCTGTCCGTGGGTGTCGGCAGCTTCGATAGAACCGAGCTGGAAGGCATCGCCACGACGAGACAAGATGTGTTTTTCACAGACAATTTTAATTTACTGCACGAGCTTCAGGGAGAGATCACATCCAAAGTTTGCAACCACGGTGAGCGTTTAGCGACATTGAGCAACAACGCTATGCGTAATAGGCTGTGAACTAGTTTTGCGACACTAAAAATCAACGCTATGTGTAATAGGCTGGGTACTAGTTTTGCGACATTGAACTACAACGATATGTGTAACATGCTGCGAACAAACTTTGCGACATTGAATAACAACGATTTTACGCTTAATAGCCCTGGAACTAGTTTTGCGACATTGAATTACAAATATATGTGTAATATGTTTTGAATTAGACGCAATTTATGGTCACGTTAAATACGAGCGATTTCAAAAAAAGAGATTGGGGACAGATATAATAAGTGGGTAAAGTTACAAGCATTATGGATATAAAGACAGTAACTCGTGTCATTTTATTCTATTTATTTCTTTTCATTCCGGCAGCCCTCGACTCTTTCTGTAAGAACGACTCGTTTGCCGATGTCATCATCGTGATGGACTCCTCGGAGAGCATCGGATACAACAACTGGAGGAGACAGCTGGACTTTGCCGCGAGTCTCACCGACAAATTCAAAATCGGACCGAACGACATGCGGTTTGCGGCTATCTCCTACGGCACGGTGGTTCACAAGTTGTTCGATCTCAAATCCTACTCCCTGGCATCCACGATCGGCAGTGTACGTAATATCTTAAGTAAGACGGCCTGGGCTGACTGCCATCAGATTAGGTAGAGGGAGATTTGTGTAACAAGGCTTGGGAAAACCTGAAAAAAAGGACGCAACAAAACGATGAATGTGTTGGCAAGATGCCTTCTTTGGCCAATTGTACAAACAAAGAGTAACACAATATATATATATATATATATATATATATATATATATATATATATATATATTAAAGTTGAACGGCTGATATTTATTTAAAAAATACAGTTATTATGTCTTTTGTCGATAAACGAAAGTATTTAAAGTTTGAACAAATGACTTCATATATTGACCTCTATAGTGATCTCTTTCAGGCCATAAAGCTAGCCACCTACCAGGCTGAAAGCACAAACACCGCTGCCGCCATTAGATATATCAGTGATCAAGGCATGTTCAACCTGGGAGCAGGTGCGAGGTCTGGTGCTGCAAAGGTCGTTATCGTCATGACAGACGGACAATCCAATAACCCGGCGGACAGTAAGTAGCCACTCGGACGATTTCTCGCCGGGTTTTACTCTAAAAATAGACTTGGACGATCGGACTCTATCTCCTGATCTCAAGTCAATTTTCAACATTAATTTCCACCAGTTAATATTTACGAACTTTTTGAAGTAATGATTATATGAGATCCAGACAAACGTAACACCCCCCCTCCCCCCCCCCCCGAAAACGCATAGAAATTATCTATATAACTGCGTCAATTACGAGCAGTGTGTGAGTGCCACTACATTCACCAATTTGACTTTTGTGTTGGACATTTATGATTTTTTTCCTTGTGGTTGCAGCTAGAAATGATTCTAGATTTATTTGGTACCAGTCCGTATGACGTCACCTTTATAAGTATTCATCGATTTCATGTTTTAAAATGTCTTATGTAAGAAATTTAAGACTTGAGAATGTTTTCACTAAACAAAGATGACGGCGTCATTTCTTGTTCTCAACATGTTTGAGGAAAATACATGCGTAAGAAAAATAGATGTTAGTTAATAAACGTATATATATATATATATATACACACTTTTTACCAAATTGTTAAGTTATTTGATGCAAAACACATTACTGTTTCAGAATACTTAGGATATCATATTCTTCTTTGCCAAATTTCTAATAGAGACATTTCTCGAAACAAAAAGTACAGATATTAAAAAAATACGTACACTATTTGTTTGTTAAAATTCTACCAGCCCAGGTTGAAGCGTCAAACCTCATGGCTCAAGGCGTCCACATGATCGCCATTGGGATCGGTGACGCTGTTGACTTCCGTGAAATCATAGCGATGTCCAGCTCTGATGCAGACAGGTTCCACTCAACCGGATACGAAGTACTCTACAGACTCCAGGACGAGGTCAGGAACAGAACATGCCACAGTAAGTCGATGAGTCTATACGGGATAAGGTTTTTACACTATTTCTATACGAGAAAAATTGGATCGGTGAGTCCAAATAAAGTGAACCAGTTCAAATGAAGTTGGCCAATCATACACGGCATGGACAAAGACACCTCAAATTATATAAAGAAGACATCGGTAGGAGCAAAACAAAAAAAAAAGAATAGAAGTCAAAGTTTAGTTAAAAATTTTAAGAGTATCATAATTAAAATGGTGGAGGACCCACAGACGAACGGAAGGGTGAACAAAACTATATGGCAAAGACCCAGTTAACCACTAGCCAGTTTAAGAATTTGTCTCAATTGTAGAATCATAAACTTCAGTTCACTAAAAAGTGAACTACTTTAGAAATGAGGATTGCGGACAAAAACGTATCAAAATTGTAATTTAATAATAATAAAAAAATATGTAAACTAATTATAGTGTAAATTTGCTAACGATAAAACTTTGTCATTTCAGTTCAAGAACAGGGACCAGGCCAAGGTTGGTAAACACATTCCATAGATTCTGTCTGTATAAACAACGCTTCGCTTATAGAAGAATGTAATGCGGCCACTATAGGAACTGTGACTCGAATCAATTACAGCAGAGCGTCGATTATGAGAACGCCGAGTACCTGATGCGTCGGTCATCCGAAGGTGTTTACAAACTTTTGATAAGACTTTTCATGATGTGGACATGACCTGAAAACGCTCGAGAACCCGCGTAGTAGCTTAGTAGTTCAGAGCAGTTAAATAGATTTTATAGATCTTGTCTTATAGCGACAATAAGTGACAAGGTGAAATTTAACTAAAGGAACTTGCATCCTCAACGTGTGTATCCTGTATTTCCCCGTTATGGTGAAATGAAGCGGAAAGTCCATTGTTTCATTGAGTAATAAGGATCTTGCGAGATCCAGAAATCTTAGGCTCGCGGGATAGAAACCCCATCTGTTTCGAAATGACTTAGAAAGTTTAATATTTATGGGGAGAATAAACCTATAATGTACTGATTATTTGATTAGGTTTTACATCCATTCAAAAGGTTGGTCATAAAATAACAAAATTTTTGCTTGATAGACTCCAAACGGGACCATGCACATCGTTTGGCGAATGTAAAATATGTTTAAATCAATTTAAAAACCGTAGAATACTTAATCTTGATATCTCTTTTGGACTATCAACTTGGAGGAACAGAACACAAAAATGCAAAGAGTTACCGTCCATTAAAAATTCTGTTTCAAGTATTCTCAAAAATTGTGTACGATTTCTTTCACTATTTTTTAACGCTTTGCTTTCTGTTGTGTTCGCAATTAGAAGATCTAAAACAATAATTATGTATCACTAAACGGGTGCTAACTCATCGATACGACTATCCCAACACCATCTGATGCAAGCAGTTCAATATCTTGATGTTCCCTTGGGGTGTAAATCGCTCTAATTTTAATTTTGCAGATGTGTCAAACTTTTGCCTGCAACAGAACTGGGTCAACGGCATACACGCCTACCCATTCGACTGCACCAAGTTCATCGAGTGCACGTTCCTGCACACTGCCATCATGCACTGCCCACCAAACCTGGTGTACGACCCCATCCTGCAGACGTGCACCTACCCCAAGGACGCCGTCTCCTGTTTGGACCACAACGACTACGTCTACCTGCCTGGACAGTCAACACCTGTGCCACACGTGACTGCTCCGTTAGGTAAGAGCCGCCTTTATATGCATTATACGTGTACAAGGCTTGTGTACAATATTTTTGTACATGATTGGTGTACTTTATTTTTGTACATGATGTGTACTTTATTTTTATACATAGTATGTGTACTATATTTGTGTACATGTTTGTGTACTCTATATTTATACATGATTTGTGTACTGTCAAATATTCTTTGGTCCTTAAGAATATGATGGCTCATGATGTTTGTCTAGGGTCCACGAACGGCAGAGTGCGACTATACTCTACTCTGACGATCATGTACGGTATCTCTGCTTCTCTCTATAGTACACTTAATAAATCTATCAAGTCCGAGGCACAACACAATAAGTCCATTGGGTAATGCTCTTTATTCTCTGTAGTACATCTCGCAATGCATATAATACCAACTCCACAGTCCGGAGGTACACACCAAATCATTCGTTCACAATAGGTCTCTGTCCGACTCGGACATACACAGCTCATTCGTGAACATATCAGCCTCGCTCACGAACATATTAATATCTCTCCCCAACATAACCGTTAACCCCCCTTTTATACCTAAACATCTCACAAGTCATTCACCCATCCGTGACATGACAATCGTTCACCTCGCTCACATACCTCATTTCTCCCAAATCAACCCACACACTCTGCCACTGATTCCATGACCTTGACATATCTCCCCCCTTTCCTTTCCAGATTCTACTTACAGTAAAATCGATATAGTTATGGTCAGGTCATGAAATCATACAAGTTTTGAATACATCATTTACTAAACTCTTTACTAACAAAGTTTACCCATATATGCACAAGATCACAGTGTAATACAATCCTATATCAGTACTATTCGAAAATGACACATTACAATGTTAATAATTCGTATAATGAATAATCCAACTCTAAGTATTCATTACATCATATTTACAATAATATTGATAGAGAGAAAAAAAAATGTCAACATCGGTAATCCATGTGGACAGCCATTAATTGTCCAGCTCGCAAATTAAATTTATGATGGCGGGATATTTCGCTTGTCCATCGCTTTCCAAACCACGTGCAACTTTTCCCCCCAGCTCACAACTCCCCTGTAAAATATTACATGTTTCAACAAGCTCGTCACATTGTCAATATATAAAAGTAACATGAATATCATTTTAAACAAACAATCTTCACCTCCCAACGCATGGAATACACTCACCTCCACAACAAAACCAAATTTTTCAACAACAACATCATTTTCCTCCCTACACCCCACATGACATACTTTATCAACAATGGCATCAAAAACAAAAATATTTCTTTCCCTTAACCTCGCGTCAGGAAAAAAGCTCACCTCCTCCATATCTCCGTGATCAAGGCCAAACCCGTTTGCCTGAACACGATTGTCAGAGTCAAAACTGGACTCAACAATCTCATTGACCTCAAAATCATCATTAACTTCAGTGCGTGGACTACGACCCTCGTAGGTCCACGTGAAATCGTCCCCAGTGACTTCTACTTTGTTATATCTTCGTCCCCTCCTCGGGACCGCCCTTGACAGATTCACGACCTCAATCTCGTGACTCCCATAATCTGTCCAGGTCCTCACACCTTCCAAACACGTTATAATATCCACATTTCTCTCTACCTCAAATTCTCCCACTTGCAAAAGATCCAAAATTACATCTCGTACATCATGAAATTTCATATCATTAATGTGTGAAGCATCAACAACATTATGGGACATATCAATACAATGGGCTCACAATTAATATTAGTGTCAAATTCTTCATACGAATCCTCCACTTCATATTCTCTAACTTGTAAAAAATACAAAATCATATCTCGTGCATCCTTAAAATTCATATTGTGCACATCCTCATACTTCATATCTTGTACATTGTCAAAATTCATAACTTGTACATTGTCAAAATTAATATTTTGTACAGTATCAAATTTCATAACTTGTACGGTACCAAAATCTTTATCGTGTTCTTCTATTTGTTCAATTAATATTATATCCTCCTTACACTCAGTTATGAATGCCTTCATTTCATCCGAATAACTGATCTCCTCCGCAAACTCGTTAATATCCCACTTTTCCTCATTTTCATTTGCTGACAACAAAATTTGATTCCACTCAACAACTACACTCCCAGTTTCCTTACTACTCTCCCAAGTTTCTACTTTATCCCCGTTTGTTTTTCCAAAATGAACTATTCCCGGCTTAAATGTACTTTTATCATCAAAATAATCATCCCCTATCCCTAACTGAACAAAATCCGCTTTATATGCACTTACTTCAAAATAATCATCCCCTATACCTAAAAATTCCCATTCGTCATTCCGCCTACTATCGTTGTCCCCTATTTCAGTTTGATTTTTAGTATCAGATAACTTTACCCATGCTTTGCCTTCTCTGTACCATTTGAGTTCATTCCCCTTATTTTCCCTTAATGGCCTCTCTGTTTCTATTTCACCCTCATCTATATTTACCCAAATCTTTTTCTTATAGTCCCACCTAAATTGATTTTTTTTTTGTTTCCCCTTCTGCCAAGTAATCATCTTCTATTTCCTCTTCTGACCAGTCCTTACTATCATAAGGATTAATGCAATTAATGCTAACTATACCGTCTATTCTCCCCTCTACTCTATTACTAAACCAACCTTCTTCTGCTTCCTCCTCTGACCACTCACTATAATAACTATTGTAAGGATTAAAACAATTATCGCTAACTCTACCGTCTACTCTACTATTACACGCCCATTCTTCTTCCTCCCACTCACTATAGTCACTGTCACAATACTCCTCTGCCTCTAAATATTCCTGATCACTATTTTCTTGTGCCTCAATGTATTCCCTTAATTTTGCATCCATGAATCTCTTTACTTCTAATGCTATTCTCTCCTTTTCACACGTTGCTGCGATTTGTTCATTTGACTCTTCATCTAATTTCTCTTTATTATCATGACTTTCTGCTGCCTCTATTCTTATTCTTTCGATTCTCTCCCGGGCTTCTGTATCAAGTTTTTCTTTTTCTTTACTTTCTTGCCATTCTCTATCTTCTTTTTCTAATCTTTCTAATTTGTCCATGACATATTCACTAATCTCTTCCCCTTCTAATCCTAACTCTATTGCTTGCTGCCTAAGTTCCTCTATCCTTTTCATTCTCAAGTTATATGGTATTACTTTTTAAAAAAATTCTACTATACAACAATAAGGTTGCTTTTGCTATTCAAAAATTCTAATTTGACAATTTCAAACTATCCTGAATTATATGGGGGAAAATTCTAAAGGGCTTAACAATAGCATGATACAATACGCAATATATCTAATTAATTTTAATTACCCGATCTTGTAAAAAGCGTAGGTGACTTCCTTCTAGCGACAGCAAAACGGTAGTGGTGGTGTCCAAAAACAGCGGACCAGCAACAGGTCACAACTCAGCAATGGGTACAATGTCAGAAACAGCAGCATACGACAGCGTACAGCAACAGCTGGACGAAATAGCAGCGACGTCAAGCGCTTACAGGTAACAGGTACGGGACAGCAAGTAAAGGATCACCAGGTACAGGAACAGCATGTACAGGAACAGCGGGTACAGGAACAGCGGGTACAGGAACAGCGGGTACAGGAACAGCGGGTACAGGAACAGCGGGTACAGGAGCAGCGGGTAAAGGGACAGCGGGTACAGGAGCAGTTGCAGGAATCAGGTACCGGAATCATCAGGTACAAGAACAGCAGGTAGATCTAAAGGGAACATCAGGAACAGCGGCAGCGACGGGATGTATAATGAGCGGGTCACAGCAGCAGCGAGGTACGGGCACTCACAAGTTTCGGACGGGTCCCCATGTCAAATATTCTTTGGTCCTTAAGAATATGATGGCTCATGGTGTTTGTCTAGGGTCCACGAACGGCAGAGTGCGACTATACTCTACTCTGACGATCATGTACGGTATCTCTGCTTCTCTCTATAGTACACTTAATAAATCTATCAAGTCCGAGGCACAACACAATAAGTCCATTGGGTAATGCTCTTTATTCTCTGTAGTACATCTCGCAATGCATATAATACCAACTCCACAGTCCGGAGGTACACAGCAAATCATTCGTTCACAATAGGTCTCTGTCAGACTCGGACATACACAGCTCATTCGTGAACATTTCAGCCTCGCTCACGAACATAATAATATCTCTCCCCAACATAACAGTTAACCCCCCTTTTATACCTAAACATCTCACAAGTCATTCACCCATCCGTGACATGACAATCGTTCACCTCGCTCACAGACCTCATTTCTCCCAAATCAACCCACACACTCTGCCACTGATTCCATGACCTTGACATGTACTTTATTTTTGTTTGAACCTAGCTCCTCCCCTGCACGTCACGACCTATCACAGTGGCGTTACTTCTCCTCTTTTCTTTCCATCTTCCCTATTTAAACCTTTCTCCCACTTACTTTCTGTCACTAATCTTTTGCTGCCCTCTTGGATACAACTTCTGAGCTAAGTGCTACATTATATTTTTTGATACATTTTTATTTTATTCGTTTTTCTGTTTGTTCGCTGATGAAGGCTTCCTGCCGACACGTTCGTTGTTTTGTTGCGTTCCTTTTATCATGTTTAACCTTACTGTGTTTTACTAATTTCCTATTTTATTTTTGTGCATGGTTTGTGTACTTTACTTTTGTAAAATTTATGCACTAGATTATCTCTCGAAAATTGCATATTTAGCCCTAGAATTTTAAAATTTGTTGTGGAGTCGCCTTATGTCACAATAATAATTAATGTACATGAAATCCCCGATCTACAGCAAGCAATTTTAGTTGGATGTGTTTTGGAAGAACATTTTTCAAGCCATACCGAAAGGTTACTGTTGCTTTTCTACTTGCCAGGGGCCTGGGTCGCCGCGAGAATTGTTAAATGCTCCATCGAGAATATTAATATGTCCACCCCCACACACACAAAAATAAGGAAATTGACCAACATATAGACAGGGATGTCATTTTGGTAGGCCAGGGTGGGGCCATTAGCCCCTCCCCCTACATGAATTTTCTTCAGTTTTTATTTAAATTGCTAGGTACTGTGGCGCCTCCATCAATAAACAACTTAACAAGCCGACCATGTTTTGGTCCCCACCCCCCCCCCCCATTTTTTAAATAAAATCCTGAAAGGTTGCCCCTGCATATAGATATCAATTACGTCATCATTTATTAATTACATTCAAACATCATTGCAAACATATTTTTTAAAAAGACAGGTACCCCTGTAAAAGATAATAAAAATAATAATACACATTGGTAATGTAAGCAATAATAAAACAATACAAAACGAGCAATGAATTTAATACTCAACTGATTACAACCTCATAACAGTTGTAAAAGTTGAGATGTAATGGTATTTCTTTTCTTCTAACCAAAGTTGTTTTCGCGACCTTTTTCTTTTGGCAAACATTGACAATCACCTCGTCTATATGAATCATTTTTTGCTGAGTTTTGCACAAATCTACCAGTCGTTTTTTTTAGTCTTGCCAAATCTACCAGTCGCTTTCTTTAGTCTTGCCAAATCTAACAGTCGTTTTGTTGAGTCTTGCCAAATCTACCAGTCGTTTTGTTGAGTCTCGCCAAAATCTACCAGTCGTTTTGTTGACTCTTGCCAAATCTACCAGTCGTTCCTATTGGCATAGCCGATCTTATATAAAAAATTTCAGCTTCAGTTCGGTGAAAAAGCGCTCCTCTGACATGCCATTGAAGGGATTAGTTAAAGAATACGGAGGCTTACATGTATATTTGGAAGAAGTCCTTTCCAACTTGAACCCTTTAGACCATTCAGTACCACAAATCGAGTGCTAGTTTTAACCCCAAAAAATTAACACATGAAGTATTTACCATACTTTTCTAAAAATAGCACGTAATTTATAAAGGTGATCCCCCTAATAAACAAGTAATACTATTCCTGATTCGTGTTTATAATATTAAATTTTGTAGAGGCCGATTACAAATTTAACAGTTGGTGGGTTAAATAAAACGTCAGTGTTTGAGACAATCTGATGTCCACAGTCAGTCTAGTGTTTGATTCTGTCTCTCAGATGTGTCCACAAGGTTTGTTTCTATCTTTCAGATGTGTCCACAGTCAGTCCAATGTTTGTTTCTATCTCTCATATGTGTCCACAGTCAGTACAATGTTTGTTTCTATCTCTCAGATTTGTCCAAAGTCAGTCCGATGTTTGCTTTTGTTTCTCAGATGTTTCCACGGTCAGTCTAATGTTTGGTTCTGTCTCTCAGATGTGTCCACAGTCAGTCCAATGTTTGGTTCTGTCTCTCAGATGTGTCCACAGTCAGTCTAATGTTTGCTTCTGTCTCTCAGATGTATCCTTAGTCTGTCAGACCAACCACTGGCCAAACGGCTACTACCCTCATCCTACCGATTGCAGCTTTTATCTCCAATGCACTGATGGCTACACCATAAAGATGGCTTGCCCTTCTGGATCCGTCTTTGACCCCGAATGGAAGGGATGCATAGCCTCCAATTTGGCAAAACCTTGTAATGACTTCAGAACAACCCAAACACCTTACACCACTCAAAAGTACGCTACTACAACATCTCCTAGATACAGTAAGTACCTCAATAAGCGCTGTTATTACTAAATAAGGGCATGTCTTATTGAAGAAGTGCAAACGCTACTGAAGAAGTGCATGCATTATTGACTAAGTGTACATCAAGGCACCTGTTACTGAATTAAGGCACATGTTACTGAATAAGTGCACATGTTACTGAATAAATGCACATGTTACTGAATAAGTGCACATGTTACTGAATTAAGGCACATGTTACTGAATAAGTGCACATGTTACTGAATAAATGCACATGTTACTGAATAAGTGCACATGTTACTGAATTGAGGCACATGTTACTGAATTAAGGCACATGTTACTGAATAAGTGCACATGTTACTGAATAAGTGCACATGTTACTGAATTAAGGCACATGTTACTGAATAAATGCACATGTCACTGAATTAAGACACATGTTACTGAATAAGTGCTCATGTTACTGAATTGAGGCACATGTTACTGAATAAATGCACATGTCACTGAATTAAGACACATGTTACTGAATAAGTGCACATGTTACTGAATAAGTGCACATGTTACTGAATATGGGCGCGTATTACTGTGGACGGCTTATTTACATCATCAACTACATAAATTCCACTCTTCATCTTTTCGTTCACAGACTTAACAAACATCTGTTTCCTGTACAAACTTCCTGACGGCATCTACCCTGACCCTGGCAGCTGTGTCCACTTCATTGAGTGCACGAATCAGGACACCAAGCACTTGATGTGTCCTGATGGCCTGGAGTTCAACTCTAAGTCTCTCTACTGCGACGACGTCCATCTAATTAACTGCAATGATAATTACAATTTCCAGTTTGAGCACATCGTTGTTCGTTAAGGTTTTCAGAGAGGGGTTTGAGACTCCCTGGTGGCTTAGCACGTACTGGCGAAGACAGCTAGTTATTTTAACAATGTATTATACTTGATCATCCTGCGTAATGTTATCCATCATTCCGTATTCTCACCTGTAAAAGTTTATTTGGCGATAACAAATATAGTTTACATTAATTTAAAATCTTAAATACACTAACCCCCCCCCCCCCACTCCCTCAAAAACACTCATTTTTAAATGTAAATAATGTTTATTTTCAACATGAAACCAAATCTCAGATTGTTTTCCAAATGGACTGATAGAAAGAAAGAATTAAAGAAAATTTGATTTCCTCCTTTTTTCAATCTTCCATCAGTCAATGATGTCATTAGTTACAA
Organism: Omphiscola glabra; assembly: GCA_964017045.1. Lineage (NCBI taxonomy): Eukaryota > Metazoa > Mollusca > Gastropoda > Lymnaeidae > Omphiscola > Omphiscola glabra. The sequence goes on from OZ024797.1 coordinate 20,166,720, forward strand.
TAAATGTCAACCTTTTTGTGTTCATTATTAAATACTTGATCTTTGACCAGCATTTGTGTAAATAAAGTTTTAAAAAACACCAAATTAATTGAGTTTATTATAAATCACGTGAGAGGGCTCTGAATCGGGTGAGCAAGCATAAAATTTTGGATAGAAAATCCAAAGAACCCACCACGTGGTAGAAATACAATAGCAAACAATAATTTGGTTTAAAATATTTTACTGATATGATGTGTAGACTCTCGTGTAAATGTTGCCTTTTGATTATGTACATCACAATGCTCTAACCAGAATAAACCTTTATGATTGGTAACTGTGCGTGTTTGAATCATGTTGATCTTTGTTCCATTTAATGTCGTTTGATGACCTGTGAGTTGAAATGACCAGCGCTGTCATTGTCACGCTGCCAAGTCTGGTGGATCAGGGTCCGGGAAATTTGCACATTGATTGCTCCACATTCTAGGTGGGAAGTATTCCCGATAAGTTCAGCACGCGGCCTCCCAACAAGTGGAAAGGGAGATAACTATGTGGGAACAGGACAAGGGACGGTACTCTCTGTGACCACCTGGTAAAACTGCCCAAACCTGGTCCAAGTCAGCATGACTGAGTTACGTTATGCTAGAGGTGATAAACGACACCAACGTAGAGAGTAAGTTCAAATTTGACGTTTCAGAAAGTAGCAATAGAAACTGTTTTCCACAGAGCTGTTATTTCCTTAACCTTCTTTTTTTTTTTAGATCGGGTGTTGAGGCTCAACATTTAAATGCCTACTAGTGGTAATATAGTGTTACTTTCGATTCTGAAAAGGTTGTGGTTATAAATCTACTGAAGTAATGAATCTAAGTCCATAGTTTTGTGATGGACCATCTCTCCCATCTTCTGATAAAGCCCACGGTCAATGAAATATCGATCAGGCTATGACGGAAACACAAGAAAGCTATATGGCCACCGTTGCCCCCTTTGAAAGTATCAAAGCCCCTTAAATTCCACCAGGACATTCACCGCCCTCTTGGCTATACCTCCAACCACCTGGGAGCGGTTCTAACAACTTTGATAACCACTGAAGTCCTCCATGAGTATCTGCAAGGTCAAGGCCCAATCAGGCCATTTATGTTTAAACACAATTTTTAAGTACGAGCTGTTTTTGGAAAAAAAGCTATGTATCTGCTTTAGGAGACTGCAACTTTCCTTGTCACCCAGAGTTATCGTTCATGCCGGGGAGTTCAAAGAAAGTACAAAGATGGCTGCTCAAATAGCGAAAACATGGCAAAAACAGCATTTGAGACCTGGCGAGTTGAAGAAATTAAGAAATATTTACGGGAATTGCATCAGCCGGTATCTGGAAATAAAGCATAACTTGTAGATCGGGTATCTGGGAATAAAGCAGAACCTGTAGATCGGGTACGCGGCTGTGTAGCTTCGCGAATTTGTGGGGGGGAAAGCTCATGTATCTGATACATTTTTCTAATTTCTAGGCGAAAAAGATTAACAAGGGCAAAAACCCCTGCTTTTTCAGGAAGTTGCAGTCCCTTATAGCTAAAGCTTTTTCCTTTGTTGGCCGCTGATTTTGAAAATCTACTGTCTAAAAATGTGTATATCCCGCTAACAAAAAAACCAGGCAGTAAGATCAGTTGCAACTAATATACAAGTGTCATAGAAACGTCCCAGCCAGCCTTAAACAACATAGATCTAGCGATGGATTTTTATTTTATTTCTTCTTTTTTTTCCTTCAAATCTGCCGATAACATTAAGTGGTTCTTAGTATTTTGAATGTCACGTCCGATAAGCTTGGTCAATTTTTGTTTTTTTTGTTTTTTTGTTTATAGACAGGAACTTTAAATGTAAACAAGATGGTGTCTGTCCTCGTTTCTTTCGTGACTTGTCTTATGGGTACAAGAATTATATTACATTTAGATTATTTAATCGCCACTCTTCTGTTGCAGTGACGTTTTGTGTGCAGTTTATTTCAATTCAAAGTTATACTGTCGGATTTTTAAAAAAAATAGTTTCTAATGTTGTTCCATGGCCCAAAAATAAATAGTTTTTGAAGCAATTTAAAACTGTTTGGTTTCCTCCTGAAAGCATGTGAGCAGAAATAACGTGGCTAGCTTTGAATAATCCCAGTTCTTGAGTAAATATAATTCAGAATAAATGTAATTTCCAAAATGCGATTTCATCGAAATTTTCTAAAGAACTTTAACATGCAATATATATATATATATATATATATATATATATATATATATATATATATTGCTTCTGGTTCGTCCTGCTTCCTCTTCAAAACGCCCCCTCCCCAACTCCATATAATTTATATTAATAGAACTGAGTGAAAAATGGCGGCACACAGCGAGCTTCATGCGTATTGTCTGAACTCCGGTAAAAAGGATGAGTTTTTTTTCTCTTGCAAGGATTTTTGTGTTATATGTCACTGTTTTGTCACAAAAAACTGGATCGTGGACCCACCTTTAGCTACGGGCAGTCGTACGCCTATGAGTTTTTTCCGTAGCCTGGTACAGCAAGGTATTGCTATTTTCGTTGCACTGTGACTGTTGTTTCGTAAGTCTTTGTAATAAAATGAACGACAGTATCTTCTCTGTCGTCGGATTAATATGCAACGTAATCTCTACTGCCTGTTCCTATCAATGGGTCATTTCTTGACACAAGGGTAAGTTTAGTAATTTTAGGGAACTAAAGGAATTTTGATAATAGTTCTTTAATGGAAAAGGAATTCCATTTTTAAAATAGAATTAATTTTTTTTTAACAGGGATATTGTTTATGGTCTGTGTGTTGTCCTAGTTTTTGTTTGTCACGTGCCGTGGAAAAACTACCGTACCTCCCCCCCCCCCAACCCATTTGTTTTATTACTGACGTCACCAATTAACTTTGCGACGCGTGCGGACAATCCTTCTTATCACGCCCTAGAGTTAGAAATGTTGATTAAATGTCCAGAAAGATTTGCATTATACTTCATAGAGGGAGAAATACTCTACGGTGATTAAATTGGTAGACTTTCTGTTCTGGAGAGTTCTGACTCACTCACTATAAATATGACGGTCGACTGTGACTGGCAGGCACATTTAAGAGATTTATTAGACTTAGAAGAGCCGTACAAGACCTACTTGATTGCTCACTTTTTGTGTCTGGATTAATATTTGTACCTTTCTATTACTATACTGTTTCACTTGCTGAGATTTAATTTAATATATAGTTTTTTTTCTTTAAATGTATTATTGTATTTTTATATCCATATAATAGTTTAATTTATTTGATTTTTGTTAATATCACTAGCTTTGGTATCGTATTTCTTTAAATAACCTTATTAAACCTTAAACAACTAACTTTCATATTGAAATTCTATTAATAAGTTACCTATGACAGGTCAACATAATAATGAGGTTGGGGAGGTGAACGATGGAGATGCAACAGAATCACTGGTAGAGCGAACCAGTCAGTAATTTATTTTACTTTATTTTTTTTATTTTATTTTTTTTTTATTTATTTTTTTTTGTTGAGATTTTGTACTAGTACTTGTAAAAACAAAATAAATATGTAAAATGAAAAAAAAATGAAAATAAATTCATAAAAAGTAGTTTAAGAAAACTTCCTGGTTGTTACAGATGATTGTTGTGTACTGGTGACATTTGGTATCTCGTGTGTTGGGGGACAAGTGAAGAAATGTCTCCTCCTTATCGTGGTCAGATAGGGCTGCCGTCAACCCCACTGTTTAAAACAAGTAGACAGACACAATCTTGGGGGGGGGGGTGTCGGGTTAAGTTGTTCAGAGACACTTTACGCAGTCCATCCATTTTGGATATCAGCAACGTGTCCCAGTTGAAATACAGACTGACGTCTGCGAAGAAATCAAAGTCGACAAGTTACCGAGGATGACCGAGCAAATATTTGACCCGTTATGCAATCACTAAGTTTTGTGGTTCTCTGAGGTGAACTGGGAACGTCAAGGGAGTGCACGAAATGAACTTGTGTCGTCTGTCAGTGTGTCATCATGACACTTGTGACATTTTCAAATTTTCACAAAACGAAAAAACAAAAACAAAAAGCTCACGTACAAAAAAAATACGCATATTTTCATGTTTTTATAGTTCACGTGTGATTGCATATGTTTCCCATAGATCGTGTGAACATGTTTGACATGTACTCTAATCGTTTATGTTAAACAAGTTTGGACATACTTGTAAACAAATTGTATCAACATCAACATAAAAATATGTGAAAACAGTTTCATTCTTTTGAAATGTACTTGCTTGAATTGTACATTATACTCTATTAAGAAAAACATGTTTTTGTAGTATAAATGGTCTGCTCACGTCCAGGGGTCATTGTTTTTACAAATGTGAGACGATCTGGAACGCCTGCTCGCGTCCATGGGTCGATTGTGTCAACCAACTTGGATATGCTCAAAGGCAAAATTGTAGTTATCACCGCAGTTGACACGATGGACATCGTCGCATATCAGAATCTTAGAATTGAAATGCAGGCCCTCGGGACACTCAAGGTGGTAGGTCAAGGTCGCGACACACTCCACGAAGTGCAAACAACTGCCTGGGTCAGGATAGATGCCGTCGGGTAGATTGAACTGTTTGCAGACGTTGATAAGGTCTGTAAGAAAATGTTTTAAAAAATGTTCAATTCTATTGTTTTAATATCTATATTATTTTTTTTTTAAAATCTCATTCTTTAAAAAAACAATGTTGTTAGTTTGCTTGTTTGTTTGTTGTTGTTTTTGTTTTCTTTTAACTGGAGCTTCAAGTGGGTTTACGAAGCTCGTGATTTCGTACATAGATATTTTATACATTTCTAACATTTACACTTATCACTTTATAAAAACATTGCGTAGAAATTCAAATATAGCGGATGGAGATCAAATGGAGATCAAAACCAGTTCTGAATGAAAGTCATTCATGTTGAATTTCAAATCATATCATTACATTTTTTATTGCACATGTGATGTCTTGATTACGTCATTCACAGCGCAAGGGCTTTGATATGAAATTATTTCTTTTAAAGGAACATTTAAAACTCCTACCATAGTGTGGTGATGTGGTTGTGGCGATTTGAGATGTGGTGTAGACGTTTGCGGTTGTCTGAACGTCATTGCACGGTGCTGCGACATGTGGGCTGGCGCACTGGCCGGATATGGGGTCATACACCAGACCAGCGGGACAGGACACCACGGTGGTCAGATAGTTGGCGCAGATCAGATAGTAGGCACAGTCGTATGGATGGGGGTAGGTGCCAGAGTTCCAGTTGTTCTGTCTACAAACATAGGCCAGGTCTGAAAAAAAGGACATGCCATGCCTGAAACAAAGGGCAGGTCTGAAACTTAGGACAGGTCTGAAACAAATGACAGGTCTTAAACATAGGACAGGTCTGAAACATAGGACAGGTCTGAAACATAGGACAGGTCTGAAACAAAGGACATGTCATTCCTGAAACAAAGGACATGTATAAAACATAGGACAGGTCTGAAACAAAGGACATGTATAAAACATAGGACAGGTCTGAAACAAAGGACATGTCATTCCTGAAACAAAGGACATGTATAAAACATAGGACAGGTCTGAAACAAAGGATAGGTTTGAAAAAAGGACAGGTCTGAAACATAGGACAGGTCTGAAACAAAGGACAGGTCTAAAACAAAGGACAGGTCTGAAACATAGGACAGGTCTGAAACATAGGACAGGTCTGAATCATTAGAATCAATTGGAGAATTTTTAATATTCTTACTTAAGCATCTTGCAGTGAATTATAATTTTTTGTTTACCTAAGCTTCCACCATGAGAATTAGTTTCATATTAAGAGCATGATAGTTTTTAGCTCCCATTATGTTATCAGAGCTAACTTCCAGAAATGTGTTATTTCAATCAAACACAACATGATGCGCAGTGAACGTAATTTAGGATACCATTTAGGCCAATTTCATTTTAACATGCATTTTTTCTGTTTGCCAAAGAAGGCTTTCCGTCGATACCTCAATATTTTTGTTTTAATCTATATTACAAGCTTTCCTAAATCTCTTTTTTTTTAAATATTTTCTATCATAGCTTTACATACAAGACTCTGTCTGTGTTACCTTCAAGTGTGGTTGATATACAAGACTCTGTCTGTGTTACCTGCATGTGTGGTTGATGCTGGGGTGTGGGTGTGGTGTGTCCGACTCTGTCCGTGTTACCTGCATGTGTGGTTGATGCTGGGGGTGCGAATGTGGTGTGTCCAGGGACCGGGCTGTAGTCGTTGTAGTCCAGGCAGGAGACCGCCTCGTTTCGGAAGGTGCACGTGAGTTTAATTGGGTCGAACACCAGGTCAAGCGGGCAGTGCATGATGGCGGTGTGCAGGAAGGTGCACTCGATAAACTTGGTGCAGTCCAACGGGTGCGCATGGATGCCATTCTCCCAGTTCTGTTCTTCGCAGACATCCCAGAGGTCTGGCGGAAACAGAGAGACAGAAAACCTATATCTAAGCGTTTAAAATTATTTTATTTTTTTTTGGTTCGTTAGTTCAACCGTAAACTCTTACAACAATCGTAGGAGAATAAAAGTACAATGTAAAACATTATATACACATAATCCACATTTAAATGAGTAGATTATATAATCATATATTATGGAGTTAAATGAGTTTGCTTTTAAGATATGTCATTCTTCTGCATTGCACTATCATTTATGAAAATAACTCATGTTTTGAACATTTTCATACCAGTGAATTAATTATTTAAATTGGAGATTTATTTGTCCGCGTTATCGAAGTAAATTGTTTAATTATCAGCTGATATTTCGACTATCTTTTTTTTTTTTTTTAATTACTCACCACCTAGAGACACTTCGCTTGGAACTGTACGATTACAAAAGAAAGAAAAATTTTATAATTTTTATAATTGTTTAATTTATAATTTTTTTAAATGACATAAACAAATTTAATAAATATCAACTAAAAATAAATCAATTTACATGGTAACGAATGGCGTATAAGAGAATATCTAATTTTGTACTAAAATATCGAACGTTCCCGTAGAAGAAGTCTGACACACCGGGCATGAAAACATTACCCACAGTTTTGTATTCTACAACATGTGTACCCAATCGGTAAATAGAAAATTTTAAGTATAAATGGTTGAATGTATATGTACATACATTTTATAATAAACATTTTTTTCGACAATTAAAAAATATAAATGTAATTAAACAAACGTTTTTCCCCACAACAAAATAAAATAGTGCTCACTGTCACAGGTGCGGTTGGCTACCTCGTCTTCCAGGCGGTGAAGGACCTCATAGCTCGGGGCAGTGAAGACGTTGGAGACGCCACTGGAGAGGGCTACGAGCTCGGCGTAGTTAACCGCTGAACCCACCCCAATGGATATCATGTGCACGCCCCTGTCTTTCTGAAGACCCGCTTGTAGTCTGGCTAAAGGAATCCGCAAAGAGGAAATATTCCATTAATTAATGTTAGTTTTATTTTTAACACTGACAAGTTACTATAATTGGATCAGTAAATGCCTGCAACATATCTTTATGTGACAACGACAAGACCGCCGTTGTGTTCCAAACGGCGTGATATTATCCATTGACGATCTACTTAATACCAACACAATAAAAACATTACATGTATCAAACACAAATAGAAATAATTGTGCCAAAGGTCAACACTAAGGTACTTTCTGCTGGGTCAGTGGACTCCCCGTCAGTCATTGTGATGATGATTTTCGTTGCTCCGACACGACCCCCCGCCGCCGCACTAAACATTCCCTGGCTGGTGATCGAGCTCAAGGCGGCCCCTGTGTTGGTACTGGTGGACAGGTAGGTGGCGCCAGCAATGGCCTGGTGGACAAAATCATTAAATTGTTAGGGGGAAAAAGACCTTACAAAGTTCGGGTTCGATTATCGGAGTCTGATCGACATTTCCAAACCAATGATAACAAAACAATCGACCATATTTTGTATTTTAAATAATAAGATAACAACCATTAAATACCACAAATAATAAGATAAGAACCACGAAACACTACAAATACTAAGATAACAACCATTAAACACTACAAATAATAAGATAACAACCATTAAACACTATAAATACTAAGATAAGAACCATTGAACACTGAAAATCGTGTTTACAGCGTTTTGTTAATGCTAAGTTTAATAATTACACACACAATCAGTATTTATTTAGGTACAAAGATGAGTATGTTAACTTCGTTATTTTTACGCAGGGTGGTAATATTATTTAGTTTTTAGTGAATGTTATTAGCTTCTTGGTGTGTTTTTAAAAAACACTATTTTTATTCTCTTGTACGCAAATTCACGATAACCCTTATTTTTTTTACTTAAGTTGTTATATTTCAAAATTTGAGTTTGTTGTTGTTGTTAATTGTCTGCCGAAGAAGACATTACGTACACTTTAACTGTCCTGACCTTTTTTTCTTTAAGACTGAAAATATATTTTCCGACTAGTAAATTTTTATTGTTTAAGCCTTTTTTTATTTTTTTTTTTATTTTACAAACCACCATAATAGCTAGGTATTTGACTAGAGAGAAAATTGTAGCCCGATCATCTGTTCAAGTTTCTTCTTCTTGTCATTTCAGTAAAATTTGAAAAGTGCAGACACCCACTTTAACATCAGTCTCAACTGAAAAAAAAAACTTTTTTACTATACGATGCACAGAGAGAACTGCCGCTGATAATCTAACGTGTCTTTAGTTTATTTATTTTGTGGTGGAAATATAAGAAAAAGTATGCCACGATATTAAAAATAACGAAGTGGCTATTGGTACACGTGTACCAGAAGTGAGAGGTTGGGATTACAAAACGATTTAAAATATTATTGTTTGGTTTGTAAGACCAAATGATGTATCAAATGAAAGATAATTGAATGTACTATACGTTTGAAATGTTAATTCTTCAGTTTTACTAAAATAAACTACCACAAATGACATCCGAATAGCACTGAGCTTAATGGTACCCGTGTGCGAATGGCGGCGCTGCGTGTCCGGGTCCATTTTGACTAATGCTATTCGGATGTCATTTATAGTAGTTTATTTTAGTTAAAAGGAAGAATTAACATTTCATACGTATAGTCTTACGAACCCAACAATAATATTTTAAATCGTTTTTTAATCCCAACCTCTCAATTCTGGTACACGTATACCAATAGGCGCAGCCTAAAAATAACGGTTTTTTTTCTCTGAAAAAAACGGGGTCAAGTAACTAATAGTAAAGAACGGGAGAGACGATAAAATCAGTTCAGTTGTGAGGAATAGTGATATAAGTGTGTGTTTGGGTGGGGGGGGGGGGGGGTGGGCGGGCGAATGTAGACATGTTCATTAGACAGAGACAATAGCTTTGCTGTAAACAAGCAGTGAACAAAAATGTTCATAGTACCCGATACAGCTGAGCGTGGTCGCTGTGTGTAGCCAGGTCAAACAACTTTTGGACTTCCGTGCCGAAGATCAGGGCGGCAAACCTGACGTCGTTCGGTCCGAGCCGGAAATTCTGGGTCAAGTTGGCGGCGAACTGCAGCTGGGTCTGGTAGTTGGAGTAGCCGATACTTCCGGAGGAGTCCAGGACGAGGATGACGTCAGCGATCGTAAGGTTCTTGCACGTCGTCGTGATAACTGGAACATTTAAACAATTGAGAACCCTTGACATTTTTAACAAGAGTGGGTGAATTGATATTGGCTGTTAAATGACCAATCGAACAGTGTATTGATAACCTGATTTAAATTTTTAAAATAAAAAATTTAAGATAGCAATGGTTTTTGGAGGGTGTAACAAAAAATAAAATATAGACTTTACCAATACATGAATGCTAGATATGGAACTGTTCAACACATTACTCTGTAGTCCATGTTTTATTATAGCACTTCACGTGTATTCATTAAACCACTTCACATTAATTATACCGATTCACATTAATTATACCACTTCACATTTATTAATTACACTACTTCACATTTCTTAATTATACCACTTCACATTAATTATACCACTTCACATTTATTAATTATACCACTTCACATTTATAAATTGCATCACTGCACATTTCTTAATTACATCACTGCACATTTATTAATTATACCACTTCAAACTTATTAATTATACCAATTTACATTTATTATACAAAATTTAACAAAATTTACAACAACAAAATAATCAAAATACATTTTCAATGTATAATTTTAAAAACTAAATTCAATAACCAATACTGAATGTTTTTGGCAAAATAAAATCTAAAAAAACAGAATTATAAAAGAAAATGTGGTCCCAACACTAGTTATCTACATTTGACAACAGTTATCTTACCTTCGTTACATGTTCTTATAGTAACTTCCGCTTCCAGACTGTGTAACACGGCGAAGCTGTCAGCTTGGAAGACATCGAGCTGTGTGCTCGCAATGGCTAGTAGCTCGTCCCGGTATGCATCGGCAATGCCAATGGCCAACACATGGACACCAGCACTCTTGAGTAAGTTGGCCTCCAGGGCCGTCAGGTCAAAATTGCTGGACTCCCCGTCCGTGAGGACGATGGCGATGTGGGGCACGCCCTGTCGAGCGCCGTTCGATGAGTTAAATGCATGCGTTCTGGCGTATTCCAGAGCAGCGAATGTGTTTGTATATGCGGCCATGTAGGTTGTGTTGAGGATGGCCTGGGAAAAGATACTACAGTCTTGAAAAGAACAATTATTTTAAATAATTGAAATATTGGCACGTGTTCTTTTTCGTAAGGAAAACTAGATTGAAATATGCCCAGTTAGTGACGGACCGAATTTCCATTTCATTTTCGGCGCCCACATTTGCCATATGATCATTTTCGGCGCCGAAATTTGCCATATGATCATTCTCGGCGCAGTTTTGGTATCTACTTCGATTTCGGTTGAAAATAATTTATGCTTTCGTTCGTTCATCATAAGTAAGACTGTCATTCTGTTTGTCGACCGGCAATACGATATTTATTATTTCATCAGGAAACTGCAGACAGTCGAATGTCGACCCATGTCGTGCCGGTGTATACGAACAACAAAGTAATGGTTACCTCAAAGAACCATGTGCCGGTGTATACGAACAACATAGTAATAGTTACCTCAAAGAACCGTGCGTGGTCAACAGCTACAAACTCACTAATATATCTATGTGCGTGTTAACAAAACTAGACAGGGATTTAAAGACTGGTTTATCCCAATGATAATTTCACTCACGTGCTCCAGTGACAAGTGGTCATAGAACCTGTTAAACGCAAACACATTCTGGACTGCTGATGAAAACACGACGGCGCCAAACTGGACGTTGTTCGGACCCAGGGTGAAGGGCTTGGTCAGTCCCGCCACGAACTGCAGCTGTGTGGTGAAGTTGTGGATGCCGATGCTGGACGAGGCGTCCATGATGAACAGAATATCGCCTCTCGAAGTATTCTTACATTCTGGTGCTGTGTGTGGGCCGATGTGGGGGGGGGGGGGTTGAGGGGGGAGTAGATAAAAATCAATATACTTCATATAATTACTATATTGTTTAAGACTTTTATTGAATTCAATCTAATTTTCTTAAAATTAAGTTGCTCAATATTTTGGGATTTTAAAACATATTGTTCAATCCATTATTCAATTTAAAATAGCAGTCGACTATTCCAAAGAGTAGACAAATAAATTAACATTAAGGGCATTAAATATACATCTACTTAAATTACTACTGCTAACGGTGGATAATTATCGTCTTTTAGCATTTTTATTTTGATTGGCCACTGGTGGGGCTGCTCATGGGCCACTAATGGGGCCACTAATGAGCCACGCCCACACAAAATTAACTTCTCTGAAAGAAATGCAAGTTGTATTTTAGTTGTTTATTGACTTAAAAATTTTGTGATCCTCTGACAAAACTCACACCTGGGATTGTCCCGTTCACTGGGAAATTTCTAATTTAATTATTAAAATTTTTTAAAATCACATCACATATCGCAAATATTTTAGCAGCGGGGAGACAGATCTAGATCGGAATACATTATAAAACTATTGGCCCAGACAACGGTGCATTGCACATGCTCTTTCCATGATATGGCTACGTTTGACGACTTACCAGAAGTAACGGAGGCGACAGTGGTTTTGATGTCATTACATGGTGCCGCTAGGTTCGAATCCACGCATGTTCCTCGTACAGGGTCAAACGACTCACCAACCGGACATGCTATAACTGACGTAGAGAAACCATTGCAGACGACGTACCATGAGCAGGTGTCCGGGTGGGGGAACGTCCCGACCGCCCAGTTGTTTTCAAGGCAGATATTTTGACAGGCTTCGTGAAAATAGTAAAATAAGACCATAGTAATGAAAGAGCATGTTAATGAAAGAACATGGTACTCAAAGAACATGGTAATGTAAGAACGTGATAATGTAAGAACATGGTTATATAAGAACATAGTACGTAATATAAGAACATGGTAATATAAGAAAAGGGTTATATAAATATTTCATATTATAAGAACATCATGATTTTCAGAGATGGCAAGCTTAAGAAATGTTAACTTTAGCCTTAACGGTAATGGCAATAAAAGAACACTAAACTTTTATAGCATTGTAATATAAAGACTTGATGATATAAACAAGGTAGTAAGTGCATATGGTCATACCAGAATATGGTAAGATTGTGTTACGTAAAATAAGCAAAATGTGTTGTAGAAAAAAAGAAAAATACTAGCATAGGATTATAATAACATTTTAATACAACACAATTGTAATACAATAGTATGTCGAGTAGAAGAATAAACTGAAGCAGATGTAAGCTTAACAACACCGACTCCATCCTTCAGAGAAGCTTCGCCAGTGTAACGGAGTCAGCTTATTGGTGTACGGGGCCAGCTAATATGTGTACTGGGCCAACCAGTTGATGTACGGAGTCAGCTAATTGGTGTACGGGGTCAGATAATTGTTGTAAGGGGCCAGCTAATTGGTGTACGTGGTCAGCTAATTGGTGTACGTGGTCAGCTAATTGGTGTACAGGGTCAGCTAATAGGCGTAAGAGGTCAGCTAATTGGTGCACTCGGCCAGCTAATTGGTGTACGGGTCCAGCTAATAGGTGTACGTGGTCAACTAATTGGTGTACGGGGGCAGCTAATTGGTGTACGGGGGCAGCTAATTGGTGTATGGAGTAAGCTAATTGGTGTATGGAGTCGGCTAATTGGTGTGCGGAGTCAACTGATTGGTGTAAATAGTCAGCTATTTGGTGTAGGGGTCGGCGAATTGGTGTACTGAGTCAGCTAATTGGTGTACGGGTCCAGCTAATAGGTGTACGGGTCCAGCTAAAAGGTGTACGGGGCCAGCTAATAGGTGTACGGCGTCAGCTAATTGGTTTACGGTGCCAGCTAATAGGTGTACGGCGTCAGCTAATTGGTTTACGGTGCCAGCTAATAGGTGTACGGCGTCAGCTAATTGGTTTACGGTGCTAGCTAATAGGTGTACGGCGTCAGCTAATTTGTGTACGGTGCCAGCTAATAGGTGTACGGCGTCAGCTAATTGGTTTACGGTGCCAGCTAATAGGTGTATGGCGTCAGCTAATTGGTTTACGGTGCCAGCTAATAGGTGTACGGCGTCAGCTAATTGGTTTACGGTGCCAGCTAATAGGTGTACGGCGTCAGCTAATTGGTTTACGGGGCCAGCTAATAGTTGTACGGGTCCAGCTAAAAGGTGTACGGCGTCAGCTAATTGGTTTACGGTGCCAGCAAATAGGTGTACGGCGTCAGCTAATTGGTTTACGGTGCCAGCTAATAGGTGTACGGCGTCAGCTAATTGGTTTACGTTGCCAGCTAATTGGTGTACGGCGTCAGCTAATTGGTTTACGTTGCCAGCTAATAGGTGTACGGCGTCAGCTAATTGGGTTACTGTGCCAGCTAATAGGTGTACGGCGTCAGCTAATTGGTGTACGGCGTCAGCTAGTAGGTGTAAACAAACAGTAAAGAAAAGCGAGGACTGGAAGTTTTTAGATTTTTCTTGGGATATTGTTTTGAGGCATGTGTATGGCCTTGTATGTGTATGGCCTTGTATGTGTTTGGCCTTGTATGTGTATGGCCTTGTATGTGTATGGCATTGTATTTGTATGGCCTTGTATGTGTATGGCCTTGTATGTGTATGTCCTTGTGTGTATGGCCTTGTATGTGTATGGCCTTGCATGTGTCTGGCCTTGTATGTGTATGGCCTTATATGTGTATGACCTTGTATGTGCATGGCCTTGAATGTGTATGGCCTTGTATGTGTATGGCCTTGTATATGTATGGCCTTGTATGTGTATGGCCTCTTATGTGTATGGCCTTGTATGTGTATAACCTTATATGTGTATGGCCTTGTATGTGTATGGCCTTGTATATGTGTGGCCTTGTATATGTATGGCCTTGTGTATGTATGGCCTTGTATGTGTATGACCTTGTATGCGTATGGCCTTGTATATGCTTCACGTCATGCGCATTGCGAAAAATAATGAAAAAAAAGACGAAAAAGAAAGACAGTTCGGATAACAAGCGTTTCGGATAATGGAAGTTCAACTGTATACTAGTAAGACTAGGTCGATGTCCATATGTAATGCTGTATCCAACATGGAAAAGACAAATCTCTTATTCACTGCACTAAATGAGTTTTCTGGAAACACCAGAGGTGGCTTATGTGGAAAAGTGTTTTGTTTTACGTAAATCGTGTCAATTTGGTATCTGATACGCTAAGAACAGCCAGCGCCCTTCACAAAGTTAGTATTATTATTTGTTAATTAGAAATCAAATTTGATATTGAAATAAATACAATTTTTTCAAAAGCGTTCCTAAACGATAGTTTTAGGATGCTATATATATAATTGTACTTAAATTTTAGAGTTATTTTAATGTATAAAATTGTACCTAAATGTTAAAAGTTATGATACTGTATACATTGTACCTGAATGTTAGAGTTGGGATACTTTATAAAGAATTTACCTAAATCCTAGCGTTAGGATAATGTATAAAAGTCGAAATACGTTAGAAACTCTTTGCGACTTAAATTTAAAGTATTTATTTTTTTTTAAAAACACTACACGAAGTCTTTGATTTATTTAAATAACATCATCCGACCAACTTGAAGTCTTCTATTTTTATTATCAACCTAACTTCGACATACATTTAATTCGTCGTGATTTATACTTCATTACTCTGTGTTCTCATCTCACATTGAATCGTGGCTAGTAGATTTCCCAAATGTTCAGAAACGTGTTAGCTGACGAAGGCTTCCTGCCGACACGTTCGTTGTTTTGTTGCGTTCCTTATTTCTTCAGGTTTTCCCATCCTTTGTTTCACTCATTTCCTTTGTTTGCTAACATGATTGCAGTCGTTCCCCTTATTACCAATGTTTGTTGTGCTGCGTATAGCTCATCATAGCGTCACACCGGGATGTGAAACGTGAACCAACGTTGAAAGGAGACCTTCAATTAACATTTACGTGACAGTAAAGGACCTCGAGGTCAATGTCCTAATTTGATGTTTTGCTTTGTCGTGTTTCGAATGCGAATCTGACATATGAAGTGGTGGTTTTAATAGGAACTTGCTCATTTCAGATTTCTGTGTGGATCAACGGATTGTCTAGTTGTTTCCTTAACGCCCAGTAAGATTGCAATTACATTTTTTTTACTAATTCGTGCACGGCACATCACGATGACAAATTTTAAATATGAAGCTCATAAAAATGAAAAGAGAAATAGCTGTAGGAGCGCGTTCGGTTTAAATCAATAAGAAATATTCAGAGCGTATAGAGAAGACAAACGTACAATTGTCTAGAAAACCTTTAGTGAGGGTCAAAGGATAAGTTGGTTTACTGTGGATCAAAGGATAAGTTGGTTTACTGTGGATCAAAGGATAAGTTGGTTTACTGTGGATCAAAGGATAAGTTGGTTTACTGTGGATCAAAGGATAAGTTGGTTTACTGTGGATCAAAGGATAAGTTGGTTTACTGTGGATCAAAGGATAAGTTGGTTTACTGTGGATCAAAGGATAAGTTGGTTTACTGTGGATCAAAGGATAAGTTGGTTTACTGTGGATCAAAGGATAAGTTGGTTTACTGTGGATCAAAGGATAAGTTGGTTTACTTAAAGCCTAGTTAGCTGCAATTGAAACGTTTTTAATTCGTGAATGTCACCTCACGAGGATAAATGTCACCTCACGATGACACATGTCACCTCACGATGACACATGTCACCACACGAGGACACATGTCGCCTCACGATGACACATGTCACCTCACGATGACACATGTCGCCTCACGATGGCACATGTCACCTCACGATGACACATGTCAAAGACAAATTCATTAAAAGTAAAGGATATAAAAAACGTAGCGGTACCTGAAAGACGTGTCAGTGCCGAGATGACTACCAGGGACAACAATCTCCACGCCTCCATGTCTTGATAGTATCAAGTTTGGGTCCAATGATTACAAACAAGATCTCACACGACATTTGGGGCTCTCAGACTAAAGCCATCTTATGTGTTATCTAATGAATCATACGAGGGTATCAGCTTGAATGGAAGTGGGGAAAACCAAATAAAAGTGGGAGAGGGGAGGGTGACGGTAACAGATAACAATGTTGATAGGGTGTAAAGTATTTTGAAATGAAATTGAGTGAGACTTTATTTATATCTGCCTTTCTCATGTATTTCTAACTTTCTCATATATATCTGCCTTCCTCGTTTACATCTGCTTTGTTCATATATATCTGCCTTCCTCATTTATACCTGCTCTATTCACATATATCTGCCTTCCTCATTTATATCTGCTCTATTCACATATATCTGCATTCCTCATTTATATCTGCCTTTCTCGGGTATATATGCCTTCCTAATGTATTTCTGCCTACTCATGTATATCTGCCCTGTTCATGTGTATCTGCCTTCCTCGTTTGTTTCAAACAGCTCCACCCATCCTATTGGGACAGATTGCAATTATGTATTTCATGTTTAATGCCTCTATAGTAGTGAGGTTTTTTGCTTAATGCCTCTATAGTAGTATGGAGGTTTTTTTAATTCCTTGAAAACGTCTACCTTCATTCATTCCCCCCCCCCCTTTTCATTTTTTTTTCAGGTTTTTTTCAGTTTTTTTTCCAGCCCATACTTCGGCGTGAACTATTTCATCTCTAACAAACCTCTGAGATATTTCTACATTGTTTTCATTGACAGAAATATATTCAATCCTTTGTTTTTCTGTCTCCCTATAACATATAATCTCATAATTTTTAATACATTGTGTGTCAGCATTTGAAGGCGTTCATTCAGGGACACAACTCGACTATATCTTATTCCCGATAAACATTCCACGTTCTTCACCGAGGGAACAGTAGCCAACAAAATCTCATTTTCACGGCCTTGCTTATTAAAGGTAGGTAACTCAAGAACTTTTGCAGTGACTTTTGTTTTGTTAATTATATCCCTTTTGTCAGCAAAGCGAAAAGGGGGCCTCTATATGGTAAATAGTCTTACGGAAAAGGGGGGAGGGGATATTTATTTAAAATGAAAATATCAAGTCAATATGAATAAGATAATGAAGTGCACAGCACCGTATGCTTTATACCACGCACATCAAAATTCCCCATCAACTGCTTGATCGAGTCTCATCAAAATATTATGTTCCAACTTTGCAACTACTCGGATATTACACGTCTTAATTAATTTTTGTTTTCCTAATTTAGAAAAAAAAACACAAACAAAAAAGGGGGGGGGGGGGGGGGGGCTAACTTTTTGTGACGATTTCTGACGATGGGTAGGAGGGGTGATCAAAAATCGGCAAAATTTGCGTGACGTCATTTATGGATGGCCCCAAATTACATTCTTTAGATTTCATTCAACAAAAACTAAGAATTGTATTAGAATTATTAAAAAAAAAACTAAACAAAGTTTAAAAACAAAAATTTTCATATAAATCATATGTATTGTTAAAATTTTATATTACTATTGTAATGTTCTACCCGCTTTTACACGGTAGTTTTATTTCAACAAATAATTCAGAAAAATAATAGTAAATATTAAACATCAAACGCATTTGAGATATTTTTTTTAAAGAATATCGTATAGCACAGTTATCGTAAATTCCATTTCGTGATGTCAGCCTCATCATTTTTCCTTTATCTTCCTCTTGAAAAACATTGAAAACTCTTCGTTGGGGTTAGGGGTGGGGCTGACCATTTAACCGAATGTGTTGTCATCTGTAACGAGTCTATGTGCCAAATTTCAGCTCAATAAGTTGACGGGAAGTGGGTCAATTAGCCATCCGAAGATTTTTACCACACATCCAGAAAGAAACACAAGAGCAAAAGTGAAGTTTATGTAAAGGATTTAAACATTACCTTTGTAAGACAAAAATGTAAGAATTTTAAATAGTGTTTAACGGCCTATCATGATATGGGAATGCTGTTTCAAACAATGTATGTCTTAAAGTCTCTTACAAAAATACAACGTAGGAGCATTGGCATAGTGGAATTCTACTTAGCTTAACTTAATTTACAAATATGGATACACAAGAACACCAAAAAAAAAATTGTATTTACTTTTGTTGGGAAAAAGATAATGTAATCAAGAATATGACTTTAAAAGTAAGAGCCAGGTCATGCATTATTATAAATTGTCTAAAGACTGACTCAAACAAATGCATGGAAGAGACAAACATACTCGTGGAACATGGCGCTACACAAGCTTTGTAAATGTTTGTAATAGCTTCAAAGCAATATTTTTTTAAAAAATTTTAAAAATAAAAATATATTTTAAAATTCAAACAAGATTTTTTTTAATCAACTGAACTCAAGATCCACAACCATAAATTGCTTACACGTTGACCTTGAACCTAGATTGATAAGACTAATGGTCGTTGGGTTTTGTTTTAGGCCAAAGGACACGGCTCTGGAGTAACGCTGAATTTTTTGTGTAACTTGAATGCACAAGATGGAAGCGTTTGTCATCCTTCTCCTACCAATAGTTTTCACGTTCAGCCTTAGTCTCGCGGGTAAGATTGAACTTAGTGTGTAATAATATTTTGTGCTTCAGAATTAAATACGTGGACGCGAAAAAAATAGAAATGTTTTAAACACAGACGGTTGTCAATAGATGAAAATACAATTAATGCATTCAATATGAAAAGAGTTAAGAATATTTTACCATCCACAATCTGAAAACATCATATTGCACACAAACGTATGTAATGCTCTAGTTTCCAAATGATGGATGATGACACCCCCTTTCCCCCCCCCCCCCCCCCCCCCGATGTCGTCACTGGCATACGGATTCTTTTTTAAATCCTCTATATTTACTTCACGTCTGTTCGTATCTGTCAAAATCTTCGGGCGACTAATTGACCCACTTCCCGTCAACCTATCAAGGCTGAAACTCGACATATAGACTCGTTGCGATGACAAAACATTTTATCAAATTTTCAGCCCAATCCCCAACCCCATCCCAAACCCCCACCCCAACCCCATCCCCAACCCCATCCCCAACCACATCCCCTACCCCATCTCCAACCCCAAGCCCCAACCCCAAAATTCTACTTTCCTGTTTTTCAAGAGGATTTTGTAGGAAATATGACGTCACTGATTTCACGAAATAAAATTCCCAATAACTGCGTTTGGTGCGTAATATTTTCTTTTGTTTGGGCATGAAAAAAAAATTCGGTTGCGAGCCCTGAGGAGCACCAATGTGGATACTTATAAAGTGCGTTACTTGCATGCATGTTTTTTCAACTTTTCAGCCCTATTCCACATTTGGCCATATCATATTTTAGAAGGGCTTTGTATGACAAATTTATGTTTTTAAGGGTTATTCAATTCGGTTGCCGGAAATTTGATCGTGTTGGTGTCTCTTCATCACATCCACTGCCCTGTGTTGGTGTCTCTTCATCACATCCACTGCCCCATATTGGTGTCTCTTCATCACATCCACTGCCCTGTGTTGGTGTCTCTTCATGACATCCACTGCCCCATGTTTGTATCTCTTCATCACATCCACTGCCCTATGTTGGTGTCTCTTCATATCTAGACCAGGCACCACCAGCCTGCGACAGTCAAACTCCTACTGACGTCGTACTGGTCATAGACGCGTCTAACAGTGTCGGTTACGCCAACTACCGGACACAGCTGCAGTTTCTGGCCAACATAACACAGCACTTCAACATCGGGTCCGATCGGTTTAGGTTCGCAGCTGTCTCGTTTTCAACAAGTGTCCACAAATTATTTGACCTCAGAACCTACGAAGACACCGTGTGGATATCTCAGGTAGTGACAGTGACTTAGCATCTTAAACATGTGTAAAACTATATAGTCTTTTTTTTTCCAGTGTATACATTAACAGTAGTAGTGTGTTCATTATTTTGGTCGACCATGACCTGCACTAGGAATATCGTGTCTTGTTAATCTACTTTTATATAATCTGTCATCAAATGCATATATCAAATCTGTGTGTTTGTGTGTGTATTTATATATTTACAACTTTATCAATTAACATCCATTAAAAAATTAACTAGTTAAAATTTTACAAAGTTAATATGTAAACAAAAAAACTTTTGTAATGTTGTGTCGAATCAAGTCTTGACAGTGAGAGTTATCAGTAAGAATTAACAATCTAAGGAAAGTTCTGGAGTAAGGCAAGACTAAGAAGGAAAAAAAATTTAAAGTGAGAGGTCTCAGTAAGAGTTGACAATCTAGTGAAAGTTCTGGACTAAGGCAAGACTAAAAAGGGAAAAAAATTTAAGTGAGAGGTATCAGTAAGAGTTGAAAATCTAAGGAAAGTTCTGGACTAGGTAATACATTATGAAATGAAAGAGTTTACAGTAAGAATAACAATATATGAAAAGTTCTGGTGTGTGGTATACATTAGGGAAGAAATCCATTTTAGCTTCACGTCCTCAAGATAGCTCAATAGGTCGAGGTGACGATGATATGGAATTCGCAGGACGCAATCCACATCCACCAGGGGTGCTGGCAATATTTTTGCTTGACTGGGCTCGGCCGGGGATTGAACTCCAGACCATCAGCTTGAGATTTGCTCATTTTAGACCACTCGGCCACCCAGGAATTAAAAAAACCTCACTACTATAGAGGCATTAAACAAAAAACCTCACTGCTATAGATTACCTCCTCCCTAACTTGACACATGAATAAACATGGCAAAGAGAATCATAGCTTGTCCCAGGTATAATGTATGTTCACGTCTACGTACCGTGACTAAACTGGCCATGGGTGGTCACCTTGTTCGCACCGTATAGGTGTGCGTCTGTATAGATTATAACTACATGATATCTTTTATTTAAATATGTAATTTTTCATTATCATGATTTCTGTTGGTGTTGTTTGTTTTTTGTGTGTGTAAATGAACAACCCCGATCGTTTTCATTCTAAGTATACATGTTCCTGCCATCTCATCGTCATGTTATTTTCTAGGCCCTACTTGGCGCCGACTATGATGCTGCAAGCACCAATACTGCCGGCGCCCTCAAGTTCATAACAGATGAAGGAATGTTCAACAGATCAGAAGGTGGCCGGGAGTCGGCCAACAAACACGTCAGAATAGTTGTCCTCATTACAGACGGGGAGTCAGACAATCCGGAGGAGAGTAAGGCATGTCTGTCTTGGTGGAGCTAAACTAGAACATGTCTGTCTTGGTGGAGCTAAACTATAACATGTCTGTCTTGGTGGAGCTAAACTAGAACATGTCTGTCTGAGTGGAGCTAAGCTAGAACATGTCTGTCTGAGTGGAGCTAAGCTAGAACATGTCTGTCTGAGTGGAGCTAAACTAGAAAATGCATGTCTTAGTGGAGCTTAACTAGAACATGACTGTCTTGGTGGAGCTAAACTAGAACATGTCTGCCTTGGTGGAGCTAAACTAGAACATGCCTGTCTGAGTGCAGCTTAACTATATTTTTTCTCTCTGAGTGTGGCTAAGCTAGATCTTGCAGGTCTGAGTGGAGCTAAACTAGATCTTTTCTGTTTGAATGTAGCTAAACTAGAACTTGTTCACATAGTTGGTGAAGACAGATTTGAAATCAACCCTCTATTTTTCGTATTCTCCTCTCGCTTTCTCAACCTCTCCTTATATATATCTTTTTCTTAACCTCTATATATATATCTCTCTCTCTCTCTTTGTCTCTCTCCCTCTCTCTTCTCTTTCTTTCTTTCTCGCTTTCTCACTCGCTTTCTCTCTCTCTTACCCTGTCTATCCCTCTCTCTCTCACTGTCTCTCTCTTTTTATGTCTTCTGCCTCGTTCTCTCACTCTCATTCCGTTTCTTTCTCTTCTCTCTCTCTCTCTCTCCTTCTTATCCTTACGATTATTACCCCTCGTTCTCTATCACTCAATACATTACTTTTCATTCCCTTCTAATTCCTGTCTCACAGTTTCTGTCCATCCATTTCAGCCATCAAACAAGCTGTAGCTTTACACCAACAGCACGTGCATGTTGTGGCCATTGGGGTGGGGATGCCTGGAGGATCTAAAGAGTTTACAAACATTGTCAACGATCCAAGGAATACGTTCACGGCTGACAGCTACGGCGTCTTAAACTTACTGGAGGTGCAAGTGGTCAACCGAATCTGTGACAGTACGTATCCCATCTTTGTCAAGACAATACGTTATTCCATCTCAGTCATGTCAGTATGCATTCCATCTCTGTCATTTCACCATGTATCCAATCCCTGTCATGTCAGTATATATCCCATCTCAGTCATATCCGTTCCTTGTCACGTAAGCATGTATCCCATCTCAGTCATGTCAGTATGTATCCCATCTCTGTCACGACAGTATCTATCCCACCTCTGTCATATCCCCTCCTTGTCCCGCCAGCATGTATTCTATCTCTTTCATGTCATCATTTATGCCATCTCTTCATTGTCAATTATTCATCGCCGCTGTTGAGACGCTAGACTCAATCTATGTCCATCCTTCCATACCTTGTTCTACAACTGTTGACGTCATTTAGACCACTTGTCTCATCCAGATTCCCCACGCACGGCGGTAAAGCATTTCTTTGACAGTAGAGCTCTTGCATTGCTATTAAAATTTTTTTTATAAATCATCAATTCTTGTTTGACATTAGTATCACAACTAGTATCACAATTAGTATCACAACTAGTATCACAACTAGTATCACAACTAGTATCACAACTAGTATCACAACTAGTATTACAACTTTAAACTTTACTTGTATCCTTCAATGCTTTAATCTTCCACAGTTACCCGGCCAATCAGTGGTAAGTAGAGCTGCTTGGTTGTCACCATGTAACACAGGGTTATTCAAATGGCTATGATGGAGAGAAAATTGTTTTCGAAACGGAAAAAAATTGTAAGGGAAAAAAAAAAGGGGGGGGGGGAGTTAGTTGAATTCTGGAAACCAAGTCGATCCCTAATTGTTGAACCTTTTTTTTAATCCTCAGATATTAATTTTTTGTTTGTCTTTTTAAAATTTTTTATGTATTTATTGTTTTATTTATTTGTTGTTGTTTTTTTGGTGTTTGTTGTTTTTTAATTGTCTTTTTGTGGGGGGGGGGGATTTCTTTGGAGAGGGGGTTGGAGGTAGAAGTCTCCCCCACAGCCTTGTCATGTGATAAAATGTATAGGAACTGCGATCAAGCTTATAAAAATTAGTTAAGTCCAGGTGAGGCGATATGTTCACATCGACATTGATCACTTCACATTGTCGTTGTACTATCATCTGTGTGAGTCAGTAAGCATTTTATTAGACATTATAGAGACTCGTGGTAAATGATCCACTCATTGTGAACATATTTTTTTTTTAATCTGCCCGTATAACTTTGCTAAAAATAGGATGATATCACATGACTTACCGAAATTATAAACCAAGTAAAAGAATTTTTTTTCAGAAACAAACTGCTTACAAATTAATAAATTGACATTGCCATTGACTCTACTTGACACGCAGATCTTACATTGCAATAGAATCGCGAAAACATTATATCATTATTACTTAATAGAATTGTCGTTTTTTGTTGTTGCTTTTTTTTTTTTTTGGGTGGTTGGGTGCATAGGCGTAACAACGGCTTGCCATTGGGGCAGTTGCCAAGGGCGCGGTCTGCGCCAGTTCAAATGGGCGCCGCTAAATCTATAATTTTTACATTTTTAATATTTAAAATATAAATTAGCCAAGGGCGCCAAAAACCCAGTTACGCCTCTGGGTGGGTGGGTGTGTTCTTATCGTTACGAATGAACTTTGAAAAAGAATCTTAAGTCCTTCTCTGCTATTAAGATAAATAATGTGTTCTTTTTGTGTGTGTGTGTGTTTCAAAACGAGCAGATCTCAAACAGTTGTGTACACAGTTTCGTTTACCTCAAGGGATGTACCCTAGTCCGGACGACTGCTCGGCCTTTCTCGAATGTGGTCAAGCTGTATCAGTGGTCAATATCTGCCCCTCGGGTTTTAAGTTCAATTCCAGACTGAGGACCTGTGACCAGGCGAGTGCTGTCGACTGCAGTGATAATTATTATTTCAGCTTTGAGAATGTGTCGACTGTATGAAAGCTAATAATCGCAACTGCAACAGAGTGGGTCAGCGAGCTACGATGGCTTCTCCTGGTACAAAATAACAAAATAGTTTTTTGTTTTTTTTTAAATATCTTCGGTTTTTTTTTTTTTTGGTATGTATAGAAATAAAATATGATTATCAAATGTCTGATTAAAGTCGAGTGTTTATTGATAAACATGTAGCTGTTTTCAATCGGAAATTCCTTTGTACTTTAAACAAGGTAAACACATGAAAGAAGCGTTTCAGCAAATCTTCACAGACTGAATGTTTTGGTTTCGAATTTTTATGCTCAAATCGTGTGTTTATTTGTCACTGCTTTATTAATAATTATCAATCTAGCTGTCAGCATTTGATAGACTCTTTTTTTTCAAAGTAAAAATCCCGACCTTTCAACTTCTATTTGTTTTAAGTGTTTTTCTGGTACAAGGAGATGGGAAGGAATAGAATTAATTTTACTTTATAGAATATTTTAAAAGTTATGTCCCTTATAATCCTTTTTTTTTAATTTATATTTACATTAAACATTATTAATGCATGAAGTTAGTTTGTCTTACTGAATGCGAGCCAACAAACATAAATATTAGCATCGATGTGTATCAGTACTTGCACACTTAAGTACTTCATTATACATATAATATATAAATATATAGAGCACTACATAAAATGTAACCATTATTTAAAACAATTAAATCTCAAAATCTCTTGAGAAAATGAATATAAATTTTAAAAAATGGGGTTCTTAAATTAAATTTATTAGACGTAACATTGACGCATTCAACTATTTAAAAAATTTTGTTTTATAGAAAGATATTTTTTACTTTACAATAAACTATAAGCTGATATCCATGGCATTGGCGCTGCTTCAGTTATCTGGTGATAGAGAATGTAAAAATCACTTTTTCCAGTTTTCTGCAAATATAATTGTATTACAATATTAGCTGCTGGAGTACATATTCATTGGGCCATCCATTCATTGGGCCATCCACTCATTGTGCCATCCATTGATCGGGCCAATCATTCATTGGAAAACCCATATATTCGGCCATGTATTCATTGGGCCATGCATTCATTGGGCCATCCATTCATTGGCCCATCCATTGATCGGGCCATACATTCATTGGGAGACCCATTTATTGGGCCATCCATTCATTGGGCCATCCATTGATCGGGCCATCCATTTATTGGGAGACCCATTTATTGGGCCATCCATTCATTGGGCCATCCATTCATTGGCCCATCCATTGATCGGGCCAAACATTCATTGGGAGACCCATTTATTGGGCCATCCATTCATTGGGCCATCCATTGATCGGGCCATCCATTTATTGGGAGACCCATTTATTGGGCCATCCATTCATTGGGCCATTCATTCATTGGCCCATCCATTGATCGGGCCAAACATTCATTGGGAGAACCATTTATTGGGCCATCCATTCATTGGGCCATCCATTGATCGGGCCATCCATTTATTGGGAGACCCATTTATTGGGCCATGCATTCATTGGCCCATCCATTGATCGGGCCATACATTCATTGGGCCATCCATGCCTCAGAAAGCCGTAATGTCTGTAACAGATTGAACACTTGCTTTAGTAACTGAGCCCTTAAGGAAAAGTCCTGAGTCTTGGTGAAACACGCCCAACCAAAACTGAAAAAAAAAAAAATTAAGTTCATATGTCAACGTTTTGGAGCTACGATTGTTGACTCGGTGTCATATGTAAGAGAAAATATAATCTCCCCCAAACCCCAAACAAAAATTTAATGCAATATTCAGTAAAAGAAACATCAGTGCTGAAAAGGTCAAGTCGACCTGACACAAAACCGGAAGTTTATCCCAGACCGCAGATTAATCGTCGGTGTTTTAGGTTTGAATGGTTTAGTCGCTCACCATCTCCCCGGTCAATGGCAAGATTTCCACATCAGAGCCCTCTGGTGGTTCAGTTAACTGCAGCGTCGTGACGAGCCCCCCCTCTCCACCCCCCCCCCCCCCCCCCCCGCAGACCAAAGAAGATCCCAAATGGAAACCATTGGATGGCGTGAGACGTTTCATTGAAGTAAATACCTGCTTGTCCAGGTCGACGAGCAAAGGTTAATGGCTGTTATGGATTTATTGGAAATCTTTACCTTTTTGCCGGGCCGGTGTAAATGTATATTTGAGGAGGGACGGAGTAACAGATTTGTCGAGTTTTTTAAATGGCAATCTCGCGAACAGAGAGTGTGTTGGGGAAAAGGGGGGGGGGCACTTTGGGCGTGGTAAGGGTAAAGAGGGCTATTCCAACAAACAGCATGCAGTGGTTCTAAAATTATTCAAACTCAAGCCTACATCCTAAGAGTCAAATTTGTTAAACAAAGCATAAAAACTGGACCACTGATTCTAGATTGTTTGGAATGTTACGATAAATTGAGGTAAGGTACTCAATAACGCCACGACCTATTTCGTAAATCAACTTTTCCAAATGTAGAATCCCTGTAACACTCAGCTTTCTATGGAAATATGGTGAGAGCGGACCAATTAATTGTATTAAATTCAACTAGAAATTTCTGATAAGCTTTCTTTTATAAAAGTCAATTAAGCTGAAAATCAAACCAACAAAGATATTGTGGAGTTTGGATGATCCTTAAGCCTAAATGTAGCGTACGGATGGTAAAATGATAGATATAAACATGATTTGATTGTATACACTGTGCCTTCTAAAATTACCGAGAGATGGCTGTAACAAATGACTAACGATTTTAGAGGAGGGGTGGGTGTCAAACATCTAGCTGGGGCAAAGCAACCATGTTACGTATGTAAAGTACGGGAAGACATGCATAATATATAATAATAATTCTAGATGGCGCTCCATATATCCACCAATGCGTAGTTGGTATCTTTTCTTGTGTGTGCATTTGGTGGTACGACGGTGGAAAGCACCGAATAAGAGCATATCACGGTGCGCAATCGGAGCGGACAACATCCACACTGGAATCGTATTACAGGCAAACAAAAAATATCTATGGCTTAACCGGTTGCATTTTCCCCCCAGGTCTCTGTATTTTAAGAAAAAGGGTTAGAAAAAAATATATGCCGGCCTACAGACAGTCCCACACCCTAACTGTCGGCCTTTAGACTATAGTCCTACAGACAGTCCTAAAGAGTCCTACATATCGTCCTTTAAAGTCCTACAGACAGACCTAGAGAGTCATACACAATGCTCTTCATTGATTATTATAATAGTCGCCTCTACCTAACGAAATTTTTAACCAGATTTCACACCGTACGCATGAAACTCGGTGCTATTAATATAATACATGTGGAGTTGGTGGGGGCCGGTTTCAAAGAGGAAGCAAGACCCACAACAAGCGAAATATATATAAGCAGGGTTTCAAATGTGCTACCTTTAATACAAAGTTTCCTGAAAAATTCTAATTATAAATAAGTTTGTTTTTTCCATTTTGCGTTCATCATATAAAATAATGTTGCAGTGCTTTTTAGTGATAAAACACTTTTTAAATAAATTTTGTTTTTTTAAAATTCATTTATTAATTACGTAGCTAACCCTAAAAATAAAGTTAATAAAAATAAAAGCCACGTAACTATTTTTATTTAAATAATTATTATTATTATCTTTTACATTTTTTTAAAATTTATTTTTGCTTAAAACAAGCAGGTCAAGCAATTTCCGCCTTGCCAACCCTGCATGGAAAGATGATAATTAAGAAAATATCCTCATGACATCTAAAATATCCGAGGCATCCTTCAGTCGTAGCGGTTGCTTAGCGCACACCATGGCTCTAAGGTTAAGTAAAACCTACATTTTTTAACTAGGATATCTCCCGTTGCTTTCAAATTATGTGTAGAATGTTGCAAAACTAAATTCAGATATGTGCAAAAATGCATTCTTGTATTTTTTATTTATCAAATATTTTCTGGGGACTATAGTGATTTAAGGGGCGGGAAAAATTTAGGGCAAAAGCTTACACTTAAGCATGACATAACTACAGTGAATAAAGTTTACGTCACGCTGGTGCGTAGTTTAAGTTGTCTCTGGTCATTATTTTGGCTAATTTTGCCTGGGTGGACCACTCCATCCACCCCATTCCGACGTCACTAGCAGGAGCGTATCTACAGTGTTTGGCGTCAGGGGACAAGATTTATTTTTACGCCCTTGTCCAACTCTGAAACCCATTATTTTCAACCAATTAATTCCATCAAAGCCGATGTTTCCCCCGCCCCCCCGCAAATCTGGCGCCCCGGGACATATGTCCTATCTGCCACCCCTTAATTACGCCTTTGGCCACTGGCAACTGGCATAGCCCCCCCTCCCGCAAATCTCAAGTGCTCAGCCCCCCCCCCACCCCCGGGGGGAAATTTCTGAAAGAAACACTGTTAACATAAGAGATGTGTAAAGAGGTAATGGGGAGTGGGAGTGTAGCATCAGCTCGAGATCCCAATTACGTCAGCTTGATTGAGAGATTCATTTATCAAGCCTTCTTTCCGGTGCCTATCCGCTGCGGGGGTTGTCCGGTGGGGTTGACACGAGACAGGCGTGAACAGTATTCGTGTACCGGTCACTCTACAAATCTCTTGACTTGTCATATGGTATTAGAACTTTGTGTCACACCAGCACTTCGAGACAAACAACATATAGGGCAGTAGTTCTCAACCTCTTTATGGGTGGGACCGATTTGATTTCTTTTCTTTAATTGTTTTCATCGTGTCAAACACCTGAACATCCTACCAAAGGCGAAGACCCCCGGCTTAAGCGTCCCTGATTAGCACAATCGGAATATATGGAAAGGGGGAGGGGGGCATTTTCTGCCAACTGCTGAGTGTGGCGGAAAAAAATGTTGGCCTGCCACGGACGGCATTTTCACTAGCTACGCCCCTGGTGAAAATATAATGGGTTGGTAGGTAAACATTATTTGACCACGCCTTCTTGGCATCAAGGGTTAGCAATCGCGCTAGGAGACTCAGTCGGGGCATGGCTTGACTGGCACAAGAGATTGAATGGCAAAATAGATTGAATGGTACAGTAGCAGTAGCTCCGGTCTGATAGGTCAATGGAGGGGGTTGGGATGACACAGAGCAATAGCTCCGGTCTGATAGGTCAAGGGAGGGGGTTGGGATGACACAGAGCAATAGCTCCGGTCTGATAGGTCAAGGGAAGGGGTTGGGATGACACAGAGAAATAGGTCCGGTCTGATAGGTCAAGGGAGGGGGTTGGGATGACACAAAGAAATAGTTCCGGTCTGGTGGGTCAATGGAGGGGGTTCGGATGACACAGAGCAATAGGTCCGGTCTGATAGGTCAATGGAGGGGGTTGGGATGACACAGAGCAATAGCTCCGGTGTGATAGGTCAATGGAGGGGGTTGGGATGACACAGAGCAAAAGGTCCGGTCTGATAGGTCAATGGAGGGGTTTGGGATGACACAGAGAAATAGGTCCGGTCTGATAGGTCAAGGGAGGGGGTTGGGATGACACAGAGCAATTGCTCCGGTCTGATAGGTCAATGGAGGGGGTTGGGATGACACAGAGAAATAGGTCCGGTCTGATAGGTCAAGGGAGGGGGTTGGGATGACACAGAGAAATAGGTCCGGTCTGGTGGGTCAATGGAGGGGGTTGGGATGACACAGAGAAATAGGTCCGGTCTGATAGGTCAAGGGAGGGGGTTGGGATGACACAGAGAAATAGGTCCGGTCTGGTGGGTCAAGGGAGGGGTTTGGGATGACACAGAACAATAGCTCCGGTCTGGTGGGTCAAGGGAGGGGGTTGGGATGACACAGAGAAATAGGTCCGGTCTGATAGGTCTAGGAAGGGGTTTGGGATGACACAGAGAAATAGGTCCGGTCTGATGGGTCAAGGGAAGGGTTTGCGTTGGTGAGTAATGGAAAATAAGACAATTTGATTAAGTACAATATCCCTACCCACTTCGCTAACAAGAACCATCGGTCCTAAACCATTCTTTTGAAGAATTTCATACTAAAAGTAGAAAACGATTTATTTTGTTGTTTTTTAACATACTATTAGCAAATTATTTTCATAAAAATTGTTATAAATGCGTTATGAAAAGAAAGTCTGTGATGAAAACATTTTCAGAAATAAAATAAAATAAAATACTTTTATGTTTCTTCTTCACTTAAATGGAATTTTTTCTTGCCTGCATAACGTGCCTTGCCATCCTTATGTAAAGATTTTCTTCTTTTTTTTAAAAATAAATTTTAATTATTTCCACTTTTTATTGTGTTAAAACGCGTCTGTGAAAGAAAGTTTTTTTTTTTTTTAAATCTTACGTAAATTACAAATTAGCCATCTCGGTTCAATCATCCGGTTTGTAGTAATATAATCAGAGACAGATTATATGATGAGTCTACTCATTACAATTTTGAACATAATCTTTGTTACGCTTGAAAGGAAACTAAGATATTTCAGCCGTGAAAGTTGATGGTCGTCCTTTGAAAATAACAACAAAACAAAAAAATAATAATAATAATACCAATGGTACAATAGACTGAATGGCACAATAGCCTGAATGGTGCAATAGACTGAAAGGCACAATAGACTGAATGGTGCAATAGACTGAATGGCAAAATAGATAAATGGCACAATATACTGAATTGCACAAAAGATTGAATGTCAAATTGAATGATAGGCACAACAGATTGATCAGGGAGCTAAACACCTCCACGCTATTGTACACAATGCGCTGAAGAAATAAAGCTGGACTTTTACGTTAAAGATTCCTATATTCGTACTCAAATTCAGCGCCATATTTCGCTCAGCCCCTGAACTCTTTCCCGAAAGTGAGGCTAATGTTTTACATTGTGCCATCAGTTTTCTTTTCTTGGTTTAACTATTCCAGGGGAGACTACTTGAGTTCAGCTCCTTTTCTTGTTGAGGAAACTTGCTCAAGTTAGTGCCGCCATATTGATATGTACATAGAAATGTTGTTGTTTTTTTTTATATCGGGGTTTCTCGCGTGAGTTTATCCAAGTCTTGACAGCTAGAAACACAACTGTTCACGATTTATAACTTGAAGCATCTGATGGCTGTCAAGTTAACCAAGGAGAGAAAACACAACGTTCTGTTTAAGTTGGTGTTAAATAGATCTAAATTTGTTCTAAATCTTTTTTTTTTAAATTTAATTTTATTATTATTTTTTTTTAAGTTATTTGGTGAGTCTCAAATCATTTTGATGTAAATTGACTTCGGGAGTGATTTGTACTTTGATGTAATTTGTTCTTTAATGTGATTTGTAATTCGATGTGATTTATATTTTGATGTGATTTATACTCTGATGTGATTTATACATTGATGTGATTTATACCCTGATGTGATTTATACTTTGATTTGAAGTATATTCTGATGTGATTTATACTCTTATTTGATTTATACTCTGATGTGATTATACTTTGATGTGATTTATACTCTGATGTGATTTATACTTTGATGTGATTTATACTTTGCTGTGATTTATATTCTGATGTGATTTATACTCTTATTTGATTTATACTCTGATGTGATTTATACTCTGATGTGATTTATACTCTGATGTGATTTATACTTTGATGTGAGTGACGCTTTTATTCGTATTTTTGTGTGTGGTAGACACATTATTTAGAGCCTTATTATGGTGCAACAGATCACGGTATTCAATGTTCCCGACCACAGCGCTATAAGACCAGGTCGATATAAGACCAGGTCAACGTGAATTGACTTGAAAGACATGATCAGTTCAATGGTGTATCGAACAGCAGCCATGTTGGATTGATTTATTGACATTTGAACAGAACTGCACCCAGCGAACCTCGTCATGGGTTTATTTCATTTAATTGTTACACATGACAAATGTCATTTAAATGCTACATATGTCACATGTCATTTAAATGTTACATATGACACATCTCATTTAAATTTTACACATGACACATGTCATTTAAATGTTTACTTATGACAAATGTCATTTAAATGTTACATATGACACATTTCATTTAAAGGTTACATATTAATGTTACATATGACACATGTCATTTAAATGTTACATATTAATGCTACATATGACACATGTCATTTAAATGCTACATATGACACATGTCATTAATTATCGACACACTCATAACCTAACATAGGAAAACAATAAAAAAAAGACTGGTTTAGATGGTGGCTTACAAAAGTATTAAGAAAAACAAGCCAAGTGTTGATATACTTGGTAATTGAATGAGACGAACTCGCAGGACGCACGGACAAATAGTCACAGACAAATAGTCACAGATTAATAGTCACGCACAAATAGTTACAGACAAATAGGCACATACAAATAGGCACGGACAAATATTCATAGACAAATAGATACAGACGAATAGTCACAGACAAATAGTCACGGACAAATAGGCACGGACAAATAGGCACGGACAAATAGTCACGGACACATAGGCACGGACAAATAGGCACGGACAAATAGGCACAGACAAATCGGCACGGACAAATAGGCACGGACAAATAGGCACAGACAAATAGGCACCGATACAAAGTGTAACCATCAGTTGAATCCGTACAGAGGCAGTTGTTCTTCAAACTGCTAGCCTGTAAACTTTAACCTTTAACCTTTAAAGACATCTGGCTAACAAGTCTGTCTTTCTGTGAATGTTTTTATTTCTTACCAAAATTTAAAAGTTTTTTTTTAAATTCGACACTGAAAACAATTCTGCTGGAATAGTTCAATAAAACTGGAAAGCCTATAATATGCCAATAACATTCATTTTTATATGCCAGTTTGTCTTGATTTTAATAACTATTTTTTAAAAGGAAAAGATAATGTTTTCCTGAAACACGATGAAGCTTATTATTTCAATTTAAAACTTTTCATGAATAAATCCCCCAGGGAACTGAACGTGGCAATTAAAGCTATATATAAATAGTACGCCTTACCTTGAGCTATAGAGTGAAACGAATGAGATCACAATTGTTACAACCAACGTCTCAAAAACTGTAACTAGATTGTAACCCCTGTGGGTGCAGACGGGTCAACTGGTTCATCACAATAGGACCATGGTTTTTTTTTAATCTCCACTCCCCCCACTCTCCCCACCTTGCATTTTCTCTGATGTTCATACAATCTTCGCCCATGAAAACTAGTATGTATATCTTTTGTTTGCATGGACAACATACGGATCGTTTATCTTTCTTTCATATCCTTAATTCGTTGTGATTGGGCCTCGCGGCTTGTAGGCAGAGAGGGGAAAAGCACAGGTGTGAGGGGGGGGGGGGCGCCTGAAACATGAGGTAAGTTCTGTCTCCAGAGAACGTGCCCCCTGGCTTAACTAATGCTTGTAGAAAGCCGCCATGCCTTTTTGTGTGTGTGTGTGTGTGTGTCTGATCCAGGAACTGACAAGATCTTATCAGCATCAACCGGCTTAATATTACCAGTTGCAAAGGTGAGATTTTTTTAACTTTTCTTCACATTTCAGCTAAAAGTTAGATAGTCTTTGACGCTTGGAAAGTGTTGAAAACGTTGAAAGGGTTGAAAGGGTTGAAATGGTTGAAAGTGTTGAAAGTGTTGATAGTGATGATAGTGTTGAAAACGTTGAAAGTGTGGGAAACGTTGAAAGTGTTTAAAGCGTTAATAGTGTTGAAAACATTGAAAGTGTTGATAGTGTTGAAAGGATTGAAAACGTTGAAAATGTTGAAAGTTTTGAAAGTGTTGAAAACGTTGAAAGTGTTGAAAGTGTTGAATACGTTGAAAGTGTTGATAGTGCTGAAAACCTTGAAAGTGTTTTAAATGATTAGGATCAACGCTTAAATAAATTAAATAAATTTACTTCTGTAAGTAATGTTGATCTATAATTCATTTAAAACAGAGATCTGAAACACAAAAATCCGCAGCCAGAGAATTGAATAGAATATTCTCACAATATATCATCGTCAGATCGTTTGAAAGTAGCAATCTACTGAGAGTTCACATAATAAACATATGAACTAAATAACAACTTCTTTTACTTCTAAGATATCTACATTTGACACCAAAAAACAATGAATTTTATTTACGGCCCCTTGTTCTCGTACGTCGTTGACAGATGTGTGGAATCCGATATGATCCGGCGTAGACACATGTATTGAGGTAATCCAAGTCTTAGTGATGTGTCTTATGAAGATTGTTTTTAAATAGTGATTTTTTTATTTTTCTTACTTTTACGCATTTCAAACGTGAAGTGCGCATAAACATTTATACAATAAAATTATTTTACGGGTCGGTTCACACGGTCAAATTTCGCGTCAAATTGTTGTATGAACGCACTATTTGGTGCGTGGTCTATTTTTTGTGGAATTTGATCAAATAGTAATTTGAAAGTTGTGACAAGGCTTCATACACGAATTGCATCAAATGCTTGAAGGGAAATTTGATCGTGTGAACCAACCCTTACTCACTAAATTGTAGCGTCAAAATAGTTTTAGCTATGCGTATGATATCACTGTTGAATAGCTGTACGATTTTTGAGTTGTTTCGCTTTATGATCTCTATGTTTTATTGGAGACTGCAACTTCCCTTGTCACCCAAAGTTATCGTTCATACCGGGGAGTACAAAGAACGTACAAAGATGGCTGCTCACATTGCGAAAACAGCTTTTGAGATCTGGCGAGTTGAAGAAATTAAGAAATTTTTACGGGAATTACATCAGCCGGTATCTGGAAATAAAGCAGAACTTGTAGATCGGGCACGCGGCTGTATAGCGTTGCGAATTTGTGGGGGGGGGGGGGGGGGGAACGTATGTATCTGAGACATTTTTCTAATTTCTAGGCGAAAAAGATTAACAAGGGCAAAAACCTCTGCTTCTTCAAACGATTGCAGTGCCCTATAGCTCAATGAGTTCTATTTTGTATAGCTTTAAGATCCCTACATTTTATAGCTTTATGATCTTTATGGTGTGTAGCTTTCTGATCTCTGTGTTGTTTAAGTTTATGATCTACATTTTGTATAGCTTTATAAACCTATAGTGTATAGTTTTATGCTTCATATGTTGCATAGCTTTATCATCTCCGTATTTTATAGCTTTATGATTTCAATGCCTCTTGTATAGCTTTATGATCTCTATATGTGCACAACGCTTGGCACCATTCGACTCAGGGTCGTGGATTCATCTGACATTTTAGAAATAACAGGCTCAAGATCCTGCGTCTAAGCTAACGTACTACAAAAGTAAGCATCCATTAGATGGGTTGTATATCCAATTAGTTTTTCGTCCAACTATGTTTAAGGCCTTGGGCAAAAGACGATGGCTCCGCAGCACTCAAATTGAAACACAAGAAGTGGAGTTCCGTAACTGTTTAATGGGTGTTACAGTGTTGTTACAGTGCACCACACCGCCTCAACTCATTCATTCAACTGGCCCCCACTCTCGGGTCCCTGTGTTCAACCAACCGTCACCGGAGAGGTTTTAAAGTGCGTCTTCGCTTTTAGCTCAGGTCGTCTTGGGAGCTTTCTTTCACCAGGCCTGTGTCTTAAAACATCTCCGGACGGTTCGGTCTCTCGAGTCTGTTGTTCGTGAAAGAACCAGACAACAATAACAAGCCATTCTTAAGACGTCTGCAGTTTTTTTTTTTTCTTTCTTTGCTAGGTAAGGGGCACCGCGTCTTTTAGAGTTTGTTTTAACGGCATCGTAAGATGAAAATGTGGTTTGAAAGCGGGGATTCTTAAATGGACATCTTCGCGGTCTGCAAACATTAGCCACTATTTCAGACCCGCTCATTCTGTTCCCTGATGTCGGACACGAATCGACGCTGTCTTCTGGGAATCCCTGTTTGTGATAGAAACCTTATCAGAAAGGTTTTCTTTACGCTCTCAAATCCGTCATGTTTGTAGCACCAGACTTTATTGTCCCACGTGACACACTCCTCACGGTTCATCGCGTCTGCCTCGTTGTGACCTGTAAGGTCGCGTCGGAGTCGATGACACAGAGCAATAGCTCCGGTCTGATAGGTCAAGGGAAGGGGTTGGGATGACACAGAGCAATAGGTCCGGTCTGATGGGTCAAGGGGGGGGGGTTGCGTTGGTGAGTAATGGAAAATAAGACAAGTTGATTAAATACAATAGCCCTACCCTCTTCGCTAACAAGAACCATCGGTCCTAAACTCTTCTTTTGAAGAATTTCATACTAAAAATAGAAAATGATTTATTTTGTTGTTTTTCAACATACTATTAGCAAATTATTTTCATAAAAATTGTTATAAATGCGTTATGAAAAGAAAGTCTGTGAAGAAAATATTTTCAGAAATAAAAAAAAATAAAATACTTCTATGTTTCTTCTTCACTTAAATGAAATTTTTTCTTGCCTGCATAACGTGCCTTGCCATCCTTATGTAAAAGATTTTCTTTTTTTCTTTTTTTTAAAATAAATTTTAATTATTTCTACTTTTTATTGTGTTTAAACGCGTCTGTGAAAGAAAGTCTTTTTTTATGTTAAATCTTACGTAAATTACAAATTAGCCATCTCGCGCCAATCGTCCGGTTTGTAGTGATATAATCAGGGACAGATTATATGCTGAGTCTACTCATTACAATTTTGAAGATAATCTTTGTTACGCGTGAAAGGAAAATAAAATATTTCAGCCGTGAAGTTGATGGCCGTCCTTTGAAAATAACAACAAAACAAAAAAAAATAATAATAATAATACCAAATATGGAATGAAACATGTTCATATTGAACAATGCCAGCAATGACAGGAAGTGACGTTATGTCTTTATCACCTGCTTTTAAAGCGATCAAATGCGTCATCGCAGACCTTCAAGGGGGGTATCCAAGCCACGTAATATATCAACAACTGTATGTTTTTTATATCTATTTTGTACATGCAATAAAAAAAATGTACCAGCATATTACATCATGGAGATTCAGGGTGAGTTAACAAGTTGGACCAAAACAATAAATGTGACGTTGTTCTCTTTCCCAAGATTGTAATCGGTGTCGGAGAATTGTTCTTACTCTACTGCCTTGATTGATATGACTACCTCTACAGGCTTTGTGTTAGTGTGTGAGTGTAGGAGTGTGTCTTTCTGTATGTGTGTACATGTGTGTGTGTATGGGTGTGTGTGTGTCATCCTCTTGGGTACAGAAAGGCCTATTGATTCCTTGCGAAGGTCTGACTTTGACAGGAGAAGATCATCCGGCTAATGTCACAGACTTTTAAAAAAATGACCTGCTTAGATTCAGTGACCAAAAAAGAGGGTGGGGGTGAAGTGTATTTGACATGTGGATTATCGGACCTCTTTAAAATTGTATTTTTATTTTATTTTTTCTCACTTGTGGTTATTTGTATTTATTTAAAAATCAGGACAAGAAGAAAATACTACTCTTATGACCAGCTATTTATACGGTACATCTATCTCTATATCTGAATCACTGAAACTTTCCCACGTGTCTTTCGGGCTGGCTACCGGGTCTATTGTGAGCAAAAGACGTCATGCAAGAATTACATACATTTTTCAAAACGGATGTTGTTTAGGAAACTTAACGGTTCACCAATCAATGCATTATTAGCAACCCCGAAGGAACACTCACGGGAACCCTCCATAATGTTTTAATGTTTTAATACCATGGGAACTCAATTACCTGTTCGCCATTACAAAATTGCAATAGTATCTCAAATGTGTGCTGGGTCTGGAATTCAATCCCCACCAGAGCCCAGTCAAGCAAAAACATCACCAGCATCCCCGGATGGATGTCACTCGTTAACCTTTCAAAAATCTCAAATATAAACGTAATATTCTCTTTTTCAAATTTGCTGGTAGTCGAGGGTGGGACTTCAACAACAAAACATAATACATCAAACTGAACAGCTGGTCACCACCACATGAAAAATCAGCCACATGCGGCGGTCAGACGGTGAGACGAGAGCCTCACTTTTCACGGCACCTCCTCGAGTGGTGATGCATGCGTGGGTGAGCGAAAACTCATATCAGGCGCGCGCGTGCGTGAACGAGAGTCTTGTGTTTGAGAGACAGGGATTTGTTTGATAAAGACCAGAAGGGTGAGTGCTGTTGTGTTGCAGGTAACTGGCGGGTAATTTATTGTGTATTCTTAATTTGTGAGGTATGTTTCGTAGATAGTGTAGAAATCGTCTCCCTTTTGGGTGCGCATCAAATGGTATTTATCCGGTGCATACAAGTGGAGGGGACTACGTGTGTGTTATGGATGATGATTATGGATACATAAGGGATTATGTACATTCCTTTGATCCTAAGAGCAAACAGTATACGTTTCTCATAAAAAATTATAGTTAGATGAACTGGTTGTGCTCTTCAGGGCTTAGAGTAATGAGATAGAATTGTTTTACCAAGTATTTTGACACCGGCTGTAACCTTACACTTTGCCTAATCTTGGTTGTTGCAACAACAAGAAAAAATGATTGAAATTGTCATTGCTGGTCATTTCAAATAAATTATTCATGTTCTGAGATTTTGGTGATATTTATTCTAAATTCAATTTTTTTTTTCGAAAGTTGCGGTGCCGAATTTAAAAAAAAATTGGTTTTCCGTCTTTTCTTATTGCTATTTCGGAGTTGTTCTGTCTAATTTTCCGCCTGTTTATCAACAGTAATTTCTTTGTTTTATATAGACATTAAGTTTTCTAATACATAAAAAAATTATTCTCTATACATGATAGTTTCTAGTTTTATAATTCTTCTTAAGAGTGCTATTATTATTATTTAAAATACTACAATGTACGTGCACGTGACTTTATGCGGTTATATTACATTGTCTCTGGCGGTAGTCCGGAAATTTAACATTTGAAGATTCGGATTGGGGGAGGGGACGGACCTGTTAGACACTTTTATTTGAGTAGTTAAATTAGACAAATGAGATAGGCACTAAACAAGATCTCTCCATAATTGTCGCGCTAAAAGTTCAACAGAATAAATAAAAATGTATATTTTTGGGAGAACCCGTCATCTAAGGTTTGAGGCTAAACTCTTGCAACTTTAGCTAGGATATCACAGGCACGTCTCATCAGGTGACCTAAACCATTGCAACCTTGGCTAAAATATCAAAGGCACTTCTCTTCAGGTCGATGCCACTATAAAATAAACGATTAACACAGTTTTCCGGGTCTGACCTGTCCATACCCCTTTTGGTATCGAAAGACCCTGCTTTCGGGAGTTCTACTGTTCTGAGGCAGGGTTACAGAGTTGGCAGTGAGGATCCCTACGTGTGTGGAGCCAGGCTTTTTGTCTGGTATCGCTCGGGGGTTCACATCTGCGTAATCAAACTTTCTTCACTTCGTGCCAGTTACCACCAGTGGTCGCCTCTACTGACATCAAACACCGATTATACAGACCAGGGGTCGGCAAATCGCGGCTTGCGAGCCGTCAGCGGTTCTTTAGCGACCTGAGTGAGACTCGGCCAGTCGGCCACAAATCGGGTTTGACTCTGAAAAGCATGGTTCTTGACGTGAAATTTTGTTCTTAAAATGTTTCTAATGGTCCTGTTGCTGATTGTGGCCCTTTTGACTAATGAGTTTTCTGAACATTGATTTAGACTAATCAAGAAAGCTAGTAAAACGACACTAGCCTGTTCTGGCAAAGGAAGATCTCCAACGTGCCACTTTCCGGTCCGATACTCGGGCTAAGGTGGGAACGAAATACTTTAGGGGGCGGGGGGCCCTTAAAGAGCTTTGTACTAGCTCGACGGCCCACTGACGCCATTTCCTAACGTACAATTTCAGTAACATGACACAAACTAAAAATCCTTCACTTTAAAAAAGATAGTTTGTCGAAAAATGCTGTTGTAACACTAATAATGTTACATCCTCTTTTGGGCTGAGATTAATCTCTAATACCCTGGCTTTTAATGTGGCGGCCTGCCTCATCTGGTGGGCATCGCCGTAAATCATATCTTCAAGGCAGGCTGCTGAGTCTCGACCCTCCGCCCCTACTCACCATCAGGACAGGCAATCAACAGGTAGACCACAGTCTCTTCTGGCTCGCCACAAAATCGGCAGCTTGGTTCCCTCCTGTTGTCAAGTCTGTGGAGGTAGTTGCGCGTCACGCAATGGCCTGTCCTCATCGGCGGGATGAGGCTTTGGTCGCCTCACTTTAGCTTCCACCAAGGGTTACGCTTGCTCGGTCGTGGCATTTTCCGATAGAACTGTCGTCCGGTTTCTCCCACGGCCCAATCGCTTAACCACTTCTCACGAACGTGGTCTTTCAAGAAGGCCGTTACTCCCAGCTGAGTCATGGGATTTTCAGGTAGTGGCTGGGCCTTTCTTTGGCCAGATAGTCCGCCCTTTTATGCTGCGTCACCTCAACGTGCACAGTGATAAGCTGCAGGATTACTTTGCCGCCTTTGGCATGGATGCTGCCCACTGTCTCCAGAATGGCGTTCACCATCGGGGTCTCCGTCGAGCCCCTTCCACATACTCGAGAGCTGAGTGTGAGTTGGTAAAGACCACGATGTCCGGAATGTTTTTTCTCTTCGCTAGGCTTTGGTCAACTCTCTTTAGGGCAACCAGTATTGCCTCGATCTCCACATCGATGCTCGTTCTGCTTTACCCATTGGGCCCGGATAGCTCCTTGGGTGGTGCTATGGTCCGGATAGCTCCTCGGGTGGTGCCATCTTTTTGGGATACTGGATCAGAGCACCGTCACCGCTGCTTACTTCCCTAGCGAAGCATGAGCCGTCTGTGAAGACTTTTACCGAGCTGTCCAGGTAGGCTTCAATCGTTTTTGCTCTGTATCTGATTGTTCTGGTTGAGGAATGGCTTTCGTGTTTTTCAAGAGAAGACGTATTTCAGCTTAGGTAAGACTTTTGGGGTCCTCGTGCTGGGATCACCCTTACTTTTTCTTTGTTTTTTGGGTAATGACAAGTCAACCTCAAGAATGTTAACCGTGTCCGTCAATGAAGATCTCTTTAGCTGGTATTCTTTACCCACTGATCCTGTAACTGAAAGCAGGGTTCCTGCCTGTCCGTTTGACTGTGTCGCTCCACCACCGTAAGGACCGCCTTTTCCCGTCTGATTTCGAGTGGTTCGATTTCTGCCAAGATTTCCACCGCTGCCGTGGGTGTTGTGCAGATCACCCCACATACGATCCTGAGAGCTCGGCTCTGTATGCGGTCCAGTCCCTATAGAGCCATGCAGCTTGCGAAAGTTTGGACAGGGAGGCTTTAGTCCAATACCCCTCTCACACTGCTGAGGTAAAGGGACCAAAGCAGTCTTGCGCGTATGCGCCCTAGTCAGTGCATACTAGTTTTTTCACCAGTCCCAATTTTGATAGATTTTAGCGCACATTTCGTGTATATGATTGTGAAGATGGAGCTTCTGATGCAACTGGACGCCCAAATACACTGGTGTCCGATCCCAGGCTAGATTTTTGCCACTGATGAATAACTTCGTTTCCACTTTCAGAGCGTTCCGCACGTTCGTAAATAGCGAGAAAACTGTCTTGTCCGTGTTCACAACCATCGTCCACCTATTCGCATAGGCTTCAATCCCGTCTAGGTCGTGTTGCAGCCGGCTCTGGAATTGCGTGTCCTGCGCATGCAGACAATGAACATGCATTGTACCTGCCGGATTTAAAACAGCACCTACAGTGCTGTCAACTGTGACCATTTTCAGTTGGAAGTAAAGGCAGAGACAGAGTAGGGATCATGATTTCAAGTTGCGACTAATTGATATGAGGTGGAAGTCTCTACCCGATTATTCTAAATTGGCAGTTCTAAGAAAGCTTCTCCTAGGCAACTGTTTGGTCCCAGCTACATCGCAAACTAGTTGCGAGGTGGAAACCTACTGTGAGAACCCCTTTTATAAGGTGTACGACGCTTCCCCCGGATGGGTGGGGGTAGATATTAGAAGCTTAATGTACTATCACGACTCTCTGTTGAGTCGGCTGCGAACGCTTTAAACGCAGCGTTTTCGGTCAACGGGACCTCTATCTGTAAATCCGATCGAGCGTTTGCTGGTGGGGGCGGTCCAGGTTGGGGGAAGACCTTAGCATGTCGCCGCATGGTCCGACGTCAGGGAGACAAGGCGTCCGGGCTGCGTGGAGGTGGCATTAAGAGCTCCCACTCGACGTCATTTCCCAATGTTTGATTCTCTCTCCACTCTCGACCAATGAACCTATCCTATCAAAATTACCATATCCTTATGCCATACTATGTAGGCTAAAAATACCCTAAACTACCCCTTCAAATACCTTACAATTACTCTACAATACCCCGCAACTACCTTTCAACTACCCAACTACCAACAACAGCCCAAAACTACTCTACAACAATTCTATAACTACATTACGACTACCCCACATCTATTCTATAACTACATTACGACTACCCCACATCTATTCTATAACTACATTACGACTACCCCACATCTATTCTATAACTACATTACGACTGTCCTTCAACCACTCTTGTAATCTAATGCAAAGTAACATGTCTAGGAGTCGGTTGATTAACATAGAAATAAGAAAGGTCATTCTGCATAGCCTTCAATGGCTAGCTCCTTACAGCAACCAAGCCCTCCCCACAGACAGTCCGCACTCGGCGTGCCCACTCATCCACGCTGTCAGTCATCAGCAACCTGTTGACCGTTCGTTAACTGTAAACAACTTTTTTAATTCAAATATTTTAGTGCATTCATACAGTCCATTGTCTTGTTTTCTATGTTTATCACATTTGTTTATTACAGTTCACTGTCTTGTTTTCTATGTTTATCACATTTGTTTATTACAGTTCACTGTATTGTTTTCTATGTTTATCCCATTTGTTTAGTACAGTCCATTGTCTTGTTTTCTATGTTTATCCCATTTGTTTAGTACAGTCCATTGTCTTGGTTTCTATGTTTATCCCATTTGTTTACTACTGTCCATTGTCTTGTTTTCTATGTTTATCCCATTTGTTTAGTACAGTCCATTGTCTTGTTTTCTATGTTTATCCCATTTGTTTAGTACAGTCCATTGTCTTGGTTTCTACGTTTATCCCATTTGTTTAGTACAGTCCATTGTCTTGTTTTCTATGTTTATCCCATTTGTTTAGTACAGTCCATTGTCTTGGTTTCTACGTTTATCCCATTTGTTTAGTCTATTGGTCAGTGCCTGGGTTTACTTGAAATAAATATAGAAAAAACCAACAAGATTAAACAAGTTTTATTCCATTTGTCGAGTCCCTTAGTATGGTGATGGTCTTTTAGTCTTGTTATGTGTTCAGTTTATTTGTTTAGTCCTATTGTTGAATCATTACTGGAGTGCGTTATTTAGTCAATTTGTCTGTGTATTTGTTGATGACATTCGTCTACATTTCGCTTAATCTTTTACCGATACTGGAACATGAACAGTGGTGGATACGGGCTTTTTTTGAGGGCTTGGTACAAGAGCCTCAAACTAGTATTATAATTTTTGGCAACATACCACATGGATAAGTCGTCTAAGTTTATTATAAGATGTCTCCCCCCAGCACCAATCCCCCCACACCGCCCCCCCCCCCCCGTAATTCTCTTCTCGACCTGCGGCTCAGTTAAGCATGCAAGGTATGTTCACTCCTAAAGATTCCTAAGAGCTCGCCCAGATAGTTCTTTTTAACTTCTGAACAACGCGCTTAAAATGTAGAAGAAGAAACGTACT
Organism: Omphiscola glabra; assembly: GCA_964017045.1. Lineage (NCBI taxonomy): Eukaryota > Metazoa > Mollusca > Gastropoda > Lymnaeidae > Omphiscola > Omphiscola glabra. The sequence goes on from OZ024797.1 coordinate 20,210,831, forward strand.
CAAACTGAACCTAAAATATTCAGAATGTCTTTCTTACGATATTCGCACGGCCCACCCGGCAACTGTAGGACATGGAAGGGTTTTTTTTGGCCAGGTTTCTGGCTGCTTGCGTTTGGCCATAAAGGGGTCGTTCGTAAATAACGTCACGCAAAAAATTGACATTGTTAGACCCCCCTCCCCCCTGTCACGAAGTGTCACAAATTCTTTTAACGCCCCCCCCCCCCCCCCGTGTCACGTCACACCTAAAAAAATAAAAACATACGTATAATTTTCATAAATAAACTTAGATTTTATTTTATTTTTTAACATTTTCCCATAATGGATTAAGATATCTAGCCTTATTAGAAAATTGTGACGCTAAACAACGAAGTCACCCACAAGCCGAATGTAAAAGGGCCACAAGAGTTTTTGCACCATTTTTCGATATGCGCAAAAGGTGTGAGCGACTGACGTTGATAGTACCTATAACACATGAGGCACTTTTGACCTCAAATTAAAGTTTTACAAATTAATTAAAGATTTGTCAAAATTTGAAAATTTTAGATTAAAAAAATTAAAAAAAAAAAAAAAAAAAAAAAAAAAAAAAAGTGTGACGTAACAAAGTTTTTGACCCCCCCCCCCCTTTTTGTCATAAATTGTCACAAATTCTCGACCCCCCACCCCACTTCCCCATGAGCGTGTCGTAATTTGCGAACGACACCATTTTAATGTTGTATGAGATGAACATTTGTGCAATTCATCTCATGACGCCCATTGTCCATTTTTCCATACATTTGTTATTATTCTAAACTTAAAAACAGAATATTATAATTGATGTACTCTAAAGGTAAAAAGTTGATTTCAGAACACACAACAAATTTAGAAGAAACTCCCACCTGCCACCCCGACCCCCTCACACATACTTTATCCTCCCCCCCCCCCCCCCCCCCCCCCCCGTTAAAAGAAAGATGTTGGTGTTATTTTAAAGACGTAAAATAGTCCCGTTTGTGTGACGGGAAGGAGGTGGATAATGACATTACTCACCATCTCCGGCTCCGCAAATTCCTTGCGATTTCACTCATCTCTCACACGTGTATCTTTTACGCTTTCATACACAGACAACTCATCAGTCATTGTGCATTAAACGTCTAGGATGCATCCGTCAACATCTACCGACGGTTTAGCATGAGAAACTGAGCTGAGCATATTATTTAAAAATTTTAAAATTCGTTGCAATCATCTCATCATAAATTTATTGACGACTGCGTCTTTATTTGTGGAACAAAAGTATTAATCAGTTTCTTTGTTCAAAATGTCTTGCCATTACACGGTGGTCAGTCAAACGTCGTAAGATTTACCGACGGACAGACAGACCGACTGACCGAGGTTCAAAGGGGTTGTCAAATCTTTCAAAAATGTGCATTGCGAATCTTGCGTGGTGGGCCAAACTTTACCATTTGTTCGTCTAAAAATGATCGTGGTTTCGTAACCATCAATTTATTGGTCTATTTTATTTTCCTCAAATGTGATTATGTACATCCATTAATGCCGTGTATATTGTGTTCTCGTGATATCTATTACATACTGTGGTCAGAACAAATGTTTTGGACATTTTATCTCCGGGCCCATGAAAAAAACATTTTTTTCTTGCTTCCTTTGTTTTGAATATGCATGTCTCTAATGAGAGAAGACCTGGATCCAGTGGCGTAGCCAGGGGCGGAAATTTCTTTTATAGTTTGTAGAGGCGGCATTTTGGCTAAGGTCAGATTATTTTATTTTTTTTTTGTGGAAGGGGATGGCAAAAGTCTTGGCCCACCCACGATACGCCCCTGCAAACTTCTCGTTTACTAGAAGAATACCTTTTTTTTTAACAAAAAAGGCGACCCTAGATTAATCTTACAGTCAATAATACTTAATAAACGAAGGATTCCCCCCCCCCTAAAGAATCAGATCAAGATAATATATTGATGTTTTTTCATAGTAGATCATTGGACTTAGTGCTAACATGATCATTGGACTTAGTGTAAACATGATCATTGGACTTAGTGTAAACATGATCGTTGGACTTAGTGTAAACATAATCATTGGACTAAGTGTAAACATGATCGTTGGGCTTAGTGTAAACATGAGAACTACCCTTGGTGTAAACATGATCGTCGGGCTTAGTGTAAACATGATCGTTGGGCTTAGTGTAAACAGGAGATTGGGCTTAGTGTAAACATGATCGTTGGGCTTAGTGTAAACATGAGTTTGGGCTTTGTGTAAACAGGAGATTGGGCTTAGTGTAAACAGGAGCTTGGACTTAGTGTAAACAGGATATTGGGCTTAGTGTAAACATGAGATTGGGCTTAGTGTAAACATGAGCTTGGGCTTAGTGTAAACATGAGCTTGGGCTTAGTGTAAACAGGAGATTGGGCTTAGTGTAAACAGGAGATTGGGCTTAGTGTAAACAGTAGATTGGGCTTAGTGTAAACAGGAGATTGGGCTTAGTGTAAACATGAGATTGGGCTTAGTGTAAGCAGGAGATTGGGCTTAGTGTAAACAGGAGACTGGGCTTAGTGTAAACAGGAGATTGGGCTTAGTGTAAACATGACATTGTGCTTAATGCAAACATGAGCTTTGCATCGATGAAGCGTCAAAATAAAATCATGTTTGCATTTTGTAAAACTTACAACATGCTAACACAATATCA